>CM057343.1:120948501-121382364 GCA_030015575.1 Agapanthus africanus
TTTGCTTTGATTTCCACCTTACCACGACCAAGAGGGCGTGCAAAACGGTGGTTTTTGGGTACAGTCCCGAATCACATGGAGGCAATGAGCGATAGGAGGGGGATTCGTCTCTCCCGGTATAGGGAGTTGATGTTGCGCTGTGTTCGATTGGCTATAACTAGAAATCCCTGGCCAAGGTTGCTGAGATTTACTGGTAAGTGTTACCAGTAGTTTCTCGAACTGTTATATACCTCATATCGACACGACTATCGAGCTATTGGGGTCTGACGTTTACCACCCCTAGGCGAAATATGCGACATATCAGACGACGAGACCGGACTGTACGGTAAGTGTTACTGGTTGGATTCACAGGAGTGTGAGCGGGCTTGCTCGTCGATCTTCTGATCGCTCAATACCCGGGTGGCCGTTACGTGTAGCAGACCGCTTGCGGCTTGTGGGTGTTTGATATGATCATCACCTGCTTGCCGGCGTATTGACGAGTCTTTAGAGTCCTACACAGAGGTTTCCTGGCTCAAGCGAAACGAAATAGGAGCGCATATGAGATATGTGCGGACCGAGAATAATACCAGTATGTGATACTGTATTCGATTCTCGCGATTTGTGACAGTGATCGGTTATATGCGATATAGCGGGGTTATCGGATCAAGTGTTGATTCGATAAGTTGTTACTATTAGATATTAGTTGGTTATATGAGATATGACCGGATCGTTAAATCAGTGTTGATTTAATAATTTAATTTATAATTAATATTTGTATATTACTTTACATTAACTAGTATTTGTTCACTTAAGATGGATTTTCTCACTTGATGTGCACATTGTATATATGATATAGTTTTGTGCACTAGTTTGTATCATGCTTGATGATACATGCAAACTTGGGTGTGTATGATTAAACCATGGTTATGTTAATGGTTAGGGTTTTGATTTACTTATTTATTTATTCTCTTAATTCATTTTTTGGCAAAAAGAGAAATGGTGGCTTGCTTTGTTTTATACTTGAAGCTTCATGAAGCTTTGAAAAAGTCTACCATTTTGTTTCATGCTAAACCTAACCATTCACCTAACCTTAATTTTATTCTCTACACTTAACCATGGTTGCTAATATGATAAGAATGACTTATATTCTATTTTCCAATAATTCTTATCATATTCTTTTTCTTCTTCTTCTTCTTCAACAAGAGAAAGCTTGCTACCATTATGGAAACTTGAGAAAAAGAGTGAGAAATCCAATTCTAAAGTGAACCCACTTCCTATCTCTTCATCCTTTACCACTTGCCAAGTAGTATAGGGTGTTTTCTTCACAAGTTTCATGACTTGGTGAAGTTGAGGCTTGATCTTGAGTTGCCTCGACGTAGATCATCTTCGATGTCGAAGTCGACGACCTAGCCCGCCCATTTCTTCGATAAAGCCGATGCTAGAGCCCGGGATCCGATGATCGCAGCGAGGGGACATCATCACGGAGCTATAGAGGTGGAGGACTGGATCTATAAAATTTTGTATTTTCCGTTCACTCCTAATCTCTAGTCAACGATCGCATTAGGGTTTCTCGGCACCGGAAATTTTTGAATTTGGCATGGTCGATGCCTTGTGAGACCTTCTTAGAGTGCTTAGGAACCCTACAGTGGTATCAGAGCCTAGCTGGAGCCTTAGGCGATGCGTAGACGATGTTAGAACCCGATCGAACCCGAAACCCTAATTCTATGCCTTCTCTGTACATTTTTGAAAATATGGATTTTTCCTGATTGAAAATAAGCAGAAAAATCAGCAGGGTTTTCTAGGAGTTACTGTGCAAAACGAACTTCTAAATCGACCAAGTAGCCGCGGAACCGTGGCAAAATCATGGCTATTGCGGCGGTTCCGCGGCCGTACGATAGCCTCTGTCATCCAATTTTGCACAGTAATGTCATTATAGTTTCCTGTATTTTCTGGGAATTTTTAAATCTTACTCAAGAGTTGAATTTTCTGGTTGTATTGGGAGTTCGTAGATTCGATCGGATTATCAAACTTTGTCTATGTGTTTTTCCGGGTAATTTTAGAATATGTTAAAAAGTTCGACCGGATATAAATACCCATTTTTTCCCCTGCCGGGAATTTCCAATTGTTGGATATTTTCGTAGTTTAATCACATTCTAAGTAGTGCAAGTAACGCGATGGTCCCTCTAGAAGACAACAAACCTTAACTCGATTATATGACCGTCTTGAACTGCCCTTTGAACCTTAGGGTTTGGGGCAGTACGGCGCGCCACATGTGAGGCGTTGGCTTGACCCTTCTACGGCTGGACCGTTGGTACTGAGGCATGAAGTGAATGTTTTTAAACTTATTTCATGTGTTGAGCTGTTTCGGGAAAACTTGGGTGTAATGAGATAACTAATATGAATGTTATATTTGGAATAGCCCGGATATAAATACCCATTTTATCTGGAAATTGATACAATATTTGGAATCCACATGTAGTTATGAGATAACTGATATGAATGTTATAAACATAGCACTTTAGTCTCACATGATTGGTTGCCACGGAATTTTGATGTGATCAAAAATCCGTCGCAATCACGTAGCGTACGCGGATACTTGCTGGGTAAACTTAATAGACAGCCTCACTCCATAGCCCCGACCAAGTGACTGTAGGAGAACCCCGTCGCCGAAAGCATCCGTTCGGGTGCTCGCGACAGCGGTGTTCCATCTTAGTGCACTTCGTCGACGGTATCGGGGGTGCGGCCGCCTACTAAAGTTTGCGACGAGCATTCGATTAGGATGTCAGGAATCTTGTTAAATTGCCCGACTTGATATTGAAAAGTGTTTTCGATAATGAGACTAAAATGCGGGGTTTATAATTGTTAGGCATGCGATGTCTAAGGAATTCATTTGATTAGGCATGCGATGTCTAAAGAGGTTGCGGATTCCAACTGTTGTAGTTTTACACTTTCTTTTCTGTGACCGTAAGTGTAATATGTGATATCGCCTTTTTCGTTGCTATATGTCAACGATAATTGGGATGGGCATATTTACTTACGTTGATGACATGTGACGTTATGTGTTTCTGGATATGTTATATTGGATCGTCGTGTTTGAATAGCCGGGGTTTTTTTTATGTGAGATGAGTGTTTTTCATTTTCATTCATGTAAAAACTTGTATGTAATATTCTTTTATTGGGGCACTTCCAGGTTGCGGAAGATGTCACCTTTTGTATTTTATTTACTTTTCCGCACTAGGATAGACCCAAGGAGGGGAGCACAAGTAACCAGGTTCTAGGGTCCAGTGGGAGACCATCTCGAGGTGTCGAGTCCGGGTCTCCTAACCCTAGAATTGGTAGGGTTGCTTGCCGCTCTCGTAGGGGTCTAGGGGTGTGGGTTTGGCTATTCATCGCGACCGTGGAATCCGTGTTTTATACCGGTTCGTATTGAAAACACGGACGTCCTAGTATATCCAATATTTCATATGATTCTTCTACTGCGATATCTGTGATGTGATCATTTGATATTCTGTGATAGATACTATATATAGTATATATGATATATTATATAGACGTTACTTATGTTTTACACCCGTGCTAGCCCTGCCCTGCTCTGCCATTAGTTACCTAACCTAACGGTGCACTAGGGGGCATCGAGGCGAATGCGGATGGCATAAGTGTACATCGTATTTATCTGTGATATTAGGTGATTTAAATGATGGGACTTCATTAATGTGATTAATGAAAGAAAAGAAACCTAAGATGTTTTGGAATCAAATTTCTAAATAAAACAGGTAGCTACAGTTCTTGCTTTGCATTGCGGTGTTCCTTGTAGAACATCCTGCACCTTATTCGATAAGGAAAGGACCGAGATCCCTTCACCGGGAGTGACTCCTTTAGCAATAACTGGCAGATGCTACAACCCTCGGTTTGTCTTTTGATTGCTTCTATAGTTTCTGCTTTGCACAGTGATATATATGATATATCCCGCACCTCATTCGACGAGGAAAGGGCCGACGATCCCTTCACCGGGAGTGACCCCTTTAGCAAAACTAGAAAAGCCTCAAAAACACTCCATTTTAAAATCATTCGATCCTACAACGATATCAAGTTCATTACGCAATAGGTTTTCAGAAAAACCTGACGTAGCCCTCCGTCATTTCAGATAAGAAGTAGTTAGTATTCGTGCTGCGTTTGTTGGCCTTTGTCAAGGCGTAGTGTGCGGTAGCTGACTGGTGCTTATCTGCTTATGCATATGATGCAGATTGGGTTAGGGTAGTCGTGCGACCTTGTTAACCTTTGTCAAGGGTCGTGCGGGTGGGTTTAATTCAATCAGGAAATGACGGGTTGAACTTGACTAGCATCCTATGGTTTGTTGGCCTTTGTCAAGGTCATAGGAGGTTAGGGGCAAAATATTATAGGGAATTTCAAGTGTTGAAATTTGCAATGAGATTGCATACCTTCTATAAGATAGTTGGATCCCGATACCCGCTGCGAGTAATTGTTACTCCTGGGAGATTTTTACACATTACAATTAGCCGATCTAGTAGGTGTCTAGAAAGGCGTCAACGGGGTTACGCCTCTGGGAAAACGAGGTTTACATTAATTAGGTTCGTGCAAAAGCACGGAGGACCTCCCTCAAAGTACCGACACTGGCCTGGCTGAAAGATTGGCGAACTTGTAGCGTGTAATTAATCCCGGCTAGTCTTTCCTTTTAGGGTTTGAAGGAAGATTTGATAAAAACAGTGGGAGCCATCCTGATTAGATAAAATAATAACCAATCTGATCTTGCAAGAACATACGCTAAGTGTTTTCTTCTCTCTCTCTCCAGGTAGCGACCATGTCACGCCTTAATCAAGATAATAAAATGGATATATTGACCGAACCCGCTTGTTATACTGAGCTGGGGAACGTTGGTCCCGCTCCAACTTATAAATGTTATAAGACAGAGCAGGAAATTGGAGAATACCAGATTTCCCATGCCGCCCAAACGAGGAAAGTGCATTTGATGCATCATCTTCGGGTATGTTCGTTACACAGAACTGTTTCTCAAAATATCCTCTACGTCCTGGGTATTTGATACCGGATCAGGATCCCAGATATGTAATCTGTTACATAGGGCTACAGAAAGGTAGAGAACTGAGAACGGGTGATAAGTTTCATGAGTCAGAAAACGGGGCAAGTGTTGCAGCTAAGTCTGTTGGTCACTGTCACCCTGTATGATCAGTACACTGATTCTGAAAAAATGTTATTAGATACCGAACCTAATATACAAAATCATATCAGTCTCTTTAGTAGTAAAGAAAGGATATAATTTTGTATTGTTGGATAATGTTTTGAACATTTCCTATATCAAAAGTTGATCGGTTTAGGCACGTTATCTAAAAGCATTGACGTTCTAAATCAAACTACAGTTTTTAGTATACGGAACACACATAAGAGGAAGAGTTCAGAAATGAAAGAATTCTTCTTAAGGCATTGTAGACTAGGTCATATCAATGCGACCCGACTGGCTGAAGTTACATTTAGATGCATATTTAAATTAGTTTGAATTTACATCTTGTGAAACTTGCCGGTCATGTCACAAAGATACGATGACCACAGCTCTGTTTGTTGGAAACAGAGAAAGGGTTAGTGAACTCTTGGGATTGATACATGCTGATGTATATAGGTCCCCTGTCTACACATGCCAGGACCGGTTCTTTATACTTCATTACATTCTCTGATGATCTCTCAAGATTCAGACATATGTTCCTGTTGAAACACAAGTCCGAACCTTTTGCCATATTCACAGAATATAAGTTAGAAGTAGAGAACCAAAATACGGGTATAAGTATTATGCCCTTTGATGTGATCGAGGAGGAGAATACTTGAGCACGGAAATCCTGGACTATTCTAAAGGAGAATGAGATTCTCTCTCAGAATTACTCCTCCGTATACACCATAGCACGATGGTATATCGGGGTGGAGCAATAACACCCTGTATGATATGGTGTGCTCTATGATGAGTATTACTGAGTGTTAGTTATATGTATGCCCTAGAGGCCATTACTATACATAGGATGTATATTGTAGTGGATGCTTGGACATATATAGGGAGGACTTTCTTGCTCGACATGATAGTATGCTATCTGGTTGCTCTTTACCTTAACGTGTACACTGATTGTCTCTCTGTTACATGTTGGTAAAGCCCTTAGGATGTGTACTTGACTACCTGGACTATGATGCGGATCATACTAGTGGGGACATGGTAGTCCATAAGTACATCCTTCAAAGTCCCTAGTCGTGGGTGTATCGAGACGGGGCATCGATATACCAGAGTAGACTAGCGTGTACCTTCTCGACCCATACAGATGGGCGATGGATGATCCCATATCCATTGGTGTTTGACATCAGAGATGATATACGGGTGCTCAGTGGAGACTGGGTACAATGGACGGACTCGCCAAGAACTCCCAGATGGTATTATACCTTACGTCAGATGGCAGTTCTCTGGTGACACTGGTACAGAGTAGTCTGTTGACCCGAGATCGTCATAGAGTCTTGTGTGGTTCCCACTGTGCTTTGATTTCCATCTTACCACGTCCAAGAGGGCGTGCAAAACGGTGGTTTTTGGGTACAGTCCCGAGTCACATGGAGGTATCAGAGCTACTAGGCATTGGATGTCGACCTATGGAGGGTTCTCACTGTGTGACAGTGTGGCGAAGCATAGGCTCTTACCCCCAGGGTGTCCCGAGACCGGAAGGTGTTCCAGTGAACCCACTTCCTATTTCTTCATCCTCTACCTCTTGCCAAGTAGTAGAGTGTGTTTCCTTCATAAGTTTTCTTGACTTGGTGAAGTTGGAGCTTGATCTAGCGATGCCTCGATGTAGATCATCTTCGGCACGTCGTCGATGACCTAGCCCGCTCTTTCTCCGATGAAGCCGACTCTAGAGCCCGGGATTTGATATGGACAGCGGAGAGGACTTCATCACGGAGCCGTGGAGGTGGAGGACCGGATCTACAAAGGTTGTATTTCCGTATTCTCTTAGTAAAGTAGTTTACTAGTTGCTTTTTCGCCTAGAATTCTAGTTAACGATCCGTATTAGGGTTTCTCGGCACCGTAATTTTTGAAATTGGCATGGTTGGTGCCTTGTGAGACCTCTTGAGAGTGCCTAGGAACCCAGCAGTGGTATCAGAGCCTAGCTAGAGCCTTAGGCGAAGTCTAGACGCAATTTGAAGTCCGATCGAACCGTAAATTAGAACCCAAAATAGCTCTCTGGACTATTTCTAAAATCGTGGTTTTTTCCAAATTAAAAATATGCAGAAAAACCAGCAGGGATATCTAAGAGTTACGGTGAATTTTGATGACCTAATTCCATCATTACGCCGCGGATCCGCGGCACGAGCATGGCTCTTGCGGCGGATCCGCGGCCGTTTTGTCGTATTGTTCATCGAAATTTGCACCATAATCAATAATAGTCAGTGCTGGTTTTCCTGGGAATATTTTAATATTTATTCCAGAGTTTTATTTTCTGGGTTGATTTGGGGATTCGGTGTTTCGATCGGAGTATCAAATTTTGTCTGTGTGGCTTTCCGGATAATTTATGGATATGTTAAAAAGTTCGACCGGATATAAATACCCAATTTTTCCCCTGTCGGGAAATTTCCAAGTGTTGGATTTTTCCGTAGTTTAACGACGTTCTAAGTAGTGCAAGTAACGCGATGGTCCCTCTAGAAGACAACAAACCTTAACTCGATTATGTGACCGTCTTGAACTGCCATTTGAACCTTAGGGTTTGGGGCAGTACGGCGTGCCACATGTGAGGCGTTGGCTTGACCCTTCTACGGCTGGACCGTTGGTACTGAGGCACGAACTGAATGTTTTTAGACTTGTTTCATGTGTTGATCTGTTTTGGGAAAACTTGGGTGTTTGAATGTTCGATCGGAAAGTTTAACATTTTCTAATTATCTGGAATGTGATACAATAATTGGAATTCACAAGGAGTTATGAGATAACTGTATGAATGTTATAAACATAGCACTTTAGTCTCACTTGATCAGTTGCTACGGAATTTTGTTGCGATCAAAAGTCCGTTGCAATCACGTAGCGTACGCGGATACTCGCCGGGTAAACTTAATAGACAGCCTCACTCCATAGCCCCGACCAAGTGACTGTAGGAGAATCCCGTCGCCGAAAGCATCCGTTCGGGTGCTTGCGGTAGCGGTGTTCCGCCTTGGTGCACTTCGTCGATGGTATCAGGGGTGCGGCCGCCTACTAAAGTTTGCGACGAGCATTCGATCAGTTTTTCGGGAATCTTGTTGAATTGCCCGACTTGATATTGAAAAGTGTTTTCGATAATGAGACTAAAATGCGGGGTTTATAATTGTTAGGCATGCGATGTCTAAGTAATTCATTTGGTCAGGCATGCGATGTCTGTTAGTTATATGTATGCCCTAGAGGCCATTACTGTACATAGGATGTATATTGTAGTGGATGCTGGGACATATATAGGGAGGACTTTCTTGCTCGACATGATAGTATGCTATCTGGTTGCTCTTTACCTTAAGGTGTATACTGATTGTCTCTCTGTTACATGTTGGTAAAGCCCTTAGGATGTATACTTGAATACCTGGACTATGATGCGGATCATACTAGTGGGGACATGGTAGTCTATAAGTACATCCTTCAAAGTCCCTAGTCGTGGGTGTATCGAGACAGGGCATCGATATACCAGAGTAGACTAGCGTATACCTTCTCGACCCATACAGATGGGCGATGGATGATCCCATATCCATTGGTGTTTGACATCGGAGATGATATTCGGGTGCTCAGTAGAGACTGGGTACACTGGACGGACTCGCCGAGAACTCCCAGATGGTATTATACCTCACGTCAGATGGTAGTTCTCTGGTGACACTGGTACAGAGTAGTCTGTTGACCCGAGATCGTCATAGAGTCTTGTGTGGTTCCCACTGTGCTTTGATTTCCATCTTACCACGTCTAAGAGGGCGTGCAAAACGGTGGTTTTTGGGTACAGTCCCGAGTCACATGGAGGCAATGAGCGATAGGAGGGGATTCGTCTCTTCCGGTATAGGGGGTTGATGTTGCGCTGTGTTCGATTGGCTATAACAGGAAATCCCTGGCCAGGGTTGCTGAGATTTACTGGTAAGTGTTACCAGTAGTTTCTCGAATTGTTATAGACCTCATATCGACACGACTTATCGAGCTATTGGGGTCTGACGTTTGCCACCCCTAGGCAAGATATGCGACATATTAGACGATCAGACCGGACTGTACGGTAGTGTTACTGGTTGGATTCACAGGAGTGTGAGCGGGCTTGCTCGTCGATCTTCTGATCGCTCAATACCCGGGTGGCCGTTACGTTTAGCAGACCGCTTGCGGCTTGTGGGTGTTTGATATGATCATCACCTGCTGCCGGCGTATTGACGAGTCTTTAGAGTCCTACACAGAGGTTTCCTGGCTCAAGCGAAACGAAATAGGAGCGCATATGAGATATGTGCGGGACCGAGAATAATACGAGTTTGTGATACTGTATTCGATTCTCGCGATGTGACATTGATCGGTTATATGCGATATAGCCGGGTTATCGGATCAAGTGTTGATTCGATAAGATGTTACTAATGATACCAGTCGGTTATGTGCATCATGACCGGATCGTTAAATCAAGTGTTGATTTAATGATTTAATGCATAATTATATATTTGATATATTACTTTGCATTAACTAGTATCGGTTCACTTTAAATGGATTTTCTCGCTCGGTTGTGCGCATTGCATATGCGATATGATTTTGTGCACTTGTTTGTATCATATTTGATGATACATGCAAATTAGGGTTTGTGTAAAGAATTAAACCTTGGTTAAAGAAATGGTTAGGGTTATTATTTGATTATTCATTTATTCATTTGTTTTTATTTTTGGAAAATAAATTGCATAAAATAGAATGGTGGCTTTCTTTTGTTTTCTTTCATGAAGCTTCATGAACTTTTGACTTAGTCACCATTTTGTCTCATGCTTAACCCTAACCAATTCAATTAACTCAAGTTAATTCTCTACACCTAACCATGGTGAGAATTATGATAAGAATGGTTTTTTATTTATTCTTTAATACTTATCATAATTTTTATCATCTTCTTCCTCTTCTTCTTCTTCAAGAAGAAAACCTTGAGGTCATCAATGGTGATTGATGATAAACAAGTGAGATATCCAATTCTAAAGTCTACCCACTTCCTATTTCTTCATCCTCTACCTCTTGCCAAGTAGTAGAGTGTGTTTCCTTCACAAGTTTTCATGGCTTGGTGAAGGTGGAGCTTGATTTAACGATGCCTCGACGTAGATCATCTTCGGCATGGACATCGACGACCTAGCTCGCCTATTCTCCGATGAAGCCGACGCTAGAGCCCGGATTCTTTTTGGACAGCAAAGGACTTCGTTGCGGAGCTATGGAGGTGGAGCACCGGATCTACAAAGGTTGTATTTCCGATAACCCATTAGTTAAGTTGTTAACTAGATTATTTTTCGCCTAGATTTCTAGCAAACGATCCGTAGTCGGGTTTCTCGGCACCTAGATTTTTTCGAAATTGGCATGGTTGATGCCTTGTGAGACCTCGTTAGGATGCCTAGGAACCCTACAGTGGTATCAGAGCCTAGCTAGAGCCTTAGGCGAAGTCTAGACGGAGTTTGAAAGCCGGACGAAGCGAAATCCTAACCCCAAAATAGCTCTCTGGACGTTTTCTAAAATCTGGGATTTTTCCACATTAAAAATATGCAGAGAACACAACACAAATATCTAAGAGTTACTGTGAAGTTTTAAAGCCCAATTCCACTAAACCGCCGCGGTTCCGCGGCATGAGCTAGGCTCATGCGGCGGTTCCGCGGTCGTACGGGCACAGTGTGTAAAATTGTTTGCACAGTAATTCTTATTTTTCAGTGTTGTTTTTCCTGGGTATTTTTGATATTTTTTCCAGAGTTTTAATTTTCAGGGTTGTTTTGGGGATTCGAATGTTCGATCGGATTATCAAATTTTGTCTCTGTGGCTTTCCGGATAAATTTTAGAATATGTTAAAAAGTTCGACCGGATATAAATACCCAATTTTTCCCCTGTCGGGAAATTTCCAAGTGTTGGATTTTTTCCGAAGTTTAACGACGTTCTAAGTAGTGCAAGTAACGCGATGGACCCTCTAGAAGACAACAAACCTTAACTCGATTATGTGACCGTCTTGAACTGCCCTTTGAACCTTCGGGTTTGGGGCAGTACGGCGTGCCACATGTGAGGCGTTGGCTTGGCCCTTCTACGGCTGGACCGTTGGTACTGAGGCACGAACTGAATGTTGTTAGACTTGTTTCATGTGATGAGCTGTTTCGGGAAAACTTGGGTGTTCGATTGTTCGATCGGAAAGTTTAACATTTTTTGTTTATCTGGAATGGGATACAATAATTGGAATTCACAATAAGTTATGAGATAACTGAATGAATATTATAAACATAGCAGTTTAGTCTCACTTGATCGGTTGCCACGGAATTTTGATGTGATCAAAAGTCCGTCGCAATCACGTAGCGTACGCGGATACTCGCCGGGTAAACTTAATAGACAGCTACACCCCATTGCCCCGACCAAGTGATTGTAGGAGAACCCCGTCGCCGAAAGCATCCGTTCGGGTGCTCGCGGTAGCGGTGTTCCGCCTTGGTGCACTTCGTCGACGGTATCGGGGGTGCGGCCGTCTACTGAAGTTTGCGACGAGCATTCGATCAGGATGTCGGGAATCCTGTTGAATTCCCCGACTTGATATTAAAAAGTGTTTTCGATTTTGAGACTAAAATGCGTGGTTTATAATTGTTAGGCATGCGATGTCTAAGGAATTCATTTGGTCAGGCATGCGATGTCTGAGGTGGTTGCGGATTCCAACTGTTGTAGTTTTACACTTTCTTTTCTGTGACCGTAAGTGTAATATGTGATATCGCCGGTTTCGTTGCTATATGCCAACGACAATTAGGATGCGCATATTTACTTACGTTGATGACATGTGATGTTATGTGTTGCTGGATATGTAATATTGGATCGTCGTGTTTGAATAGCCGGGGGTTTTTATGTGAGATGAGTGTTTTTCATTTTCATTCATGTAAAAACTTTTATGTAATATTCTTTTATTGGGGCACTTCCAGGTTGCGGAAGTTGTCACCGTTGATGTATATTATTTACTTTTCCGCACTAGGATAGACCCAAGGAGGAGGGCACAAGTAACCGGCTTCTGGAGTCCAGAGGGAGACCAACTCGAGGAATCGAGTCCGGGTCTCCTAACTCCAGAATTGGTAGGGTTGCTTGCCGTTCTCGTAGGGGTCTAGGGGTGTGGGTTTGGCTATTCATCGCGACCGTGGAATCCGTGTTTTATACTGGCTCGTATTGAAAACACGGGCGTCCTAGTATATCCAATATTTCATATGATTCTTCTGCTGCAATATCTGTGATGTGATCATGTGATGTTCTGTAATAGATACAGTATATAGTATATATGATATATTATATAAACGTTACTTATGTTTTACACCCGCGCTAGCCCTGCCCCGCTCTGCCGTTAGTTACCTAACCTAACGGTGCACGAGGGGACATCGAGGCGAATGCGGATGGCATAAGTGTACGTCGTATTTATCTGTGATGTTTAGGTATTTAAATGATGGGACTTCATTAATGTGATTAATGAAATAAAAGAAACCTAAGATGTTGTAGAATCGAATTTAAAAATAAAAAAGGTAGCTACAGTTCTTGCTTTGCGCAGCGGTATATGTGATATATCCTGCACCTTATTCGATGAGGAAAGGACCGAGATCCCTTCACCGGGAGTGACTCCTTTAGCAATAACTGGCAGATGCTACACACTCGGTTTGTCTTTTGATTGCTTTTAAGTGTTTTTGCTTTGCACAGAGGTATATATGATATATCCCGCACCTCATTCGACGAGGAAAGGACCGACGATCCCTTCACCGGGAGTGACTCCTTTAGCAAAACTAGAAAAGCCTCAAAAACACTCCATTTCAAGAATCATTTGATTCTACAACGATATCAAGTTCATTACGCAATAGGTTTTTAGAAAAACCTGTCGTAGCCCTCCGTCATTTCAGATAAGTTGTATATAGTATTCGTGCTGCATTTGTTGGCTTTCGTCAAGGTGCAGTGTGCGGTAGCTATATGCTGCTTATCTGCTAGCATACGATGCGATTGGATTAGGGTAGTCGTGCGGCTTTGTTGGCTTTCGTCAAGGGTCGTGCGGGTGGGTTTAATTCAATCAAGAAATGTACGGGTTGAACTTGACTAGCGGGCTATGGTTTGTTGGCTTTCGTCAAGGTCATAGCACGTTAGGGGCAAAATATTATCGGGAATTTCAAGTGTTGAAATTTGCAATGAGATTGCATACCTTCTATGAGATAGTTGGATCCCGATACCCGCTGCGAGTAAGTGTTACTCCTGGGAGAGTTTTATACATTACAATTAGCCGATCAAGTAGGTGTCTAGAAAGGTGTCAACGAGGTTACGCCTCTGGGAAAACGAGGTTTACATTAATTAGGTTCGTGCGAAAGCACGGGGGACCTCCCTCAAAGTACCGACACTGGCCTGGCTGAAAGATTGGCGAACTTGTAGTGTGTAATTAATCCCGGCTAATCTTTCCTTTTAGGGTTTGAAGGAAGATTTGATAAAAAGCAGTGGGAGCCATCCTGATTAGATAAAATAATAACCAATCTATTCTTGCAAGAGCGCACGCTGAGTGTTTTCTTCTCTCTCTCTCCAGGTAGCGACCATATCACGCCTTAATCAAGATAATAAAACGGATTATTGACCGAACCCGCTTGTTATACTGAGCTGGGGAACGTTGGTCCCGCTCCAACTTATAATTGTTATAAGACAGAGCAGGAAATTGGGGATTACCAGAATTTCCGTGCCGCCCAAACGAAGAGAGTGCATGCTGATGCATCATCTTCGGGTGTGTTCATTACAGAGAACTGTTTCTCAGTATCCTTTACGTCCTGGGTATGTGATACCAAATCAGGATCCCAGATATGTAATCTGTTACATAGGGCTACAGAAAGGTAGAGAACTGAGAACGGGTGAAAAGTTTCATGAGGCAGAAAACGGGGCAAGTGTTGCAGCCAAGTCTGTTGGTCACTGTCACCCTGTATTACGAATACATTGATTCTGAACGAATGTTATTAGATACCGAACCTGATATACAAAATCATATCTATCTCTTTATTAGTAAAGAAATGATAGAATTTTGTATTGTTGGATAATGTTTTGAACATTTCCTATATCAAAAGTTGATCGGTTCAGGCACGTTATCTAAAAGCATTAATGTTCTAAATCAAACTACAGTTCTTAGTATACGGAACACACATAAGAGGAAGAGTTCAGAAATGAACGAATCCTTCTTGAGGCAATGTAGACTAGGTCATATCAATGCGACCCGACTAGCTTAAGTTACATAAAGATGCATATTTAAATGAGTTTGAATCTACATCTTGTGAAACTTGCCAGTCATGTCACAAAGATACAATGACACTAGCTCTGTTTATTGGAAACGGAGAAAGAGTTAGTGAACTCTTGGGATGATACATGTTGATGTATGTAGGTCCCCTGTCTACACATGCCAAGACCGGTTCTTTGTACTTCATTACATTCTCTGATAATCTCTCAAGATTCAGACATATGTTCCTGTTGAAACACAAGTCCGAACCTTTTGAGATATTCATAGAATATAAGTTAAAAGTAGAGAACCAATAAGGGTATAAGTATTATGTCCTTTGATGTGATCGAGGAGGAGAATACTTGAGCACGGAAATCCTGGACTTTTCTAAAGGAGAATGAGATTCTCTCTCAGCATTACTCCTCCGCATACACCATAGCACGATGGTATATCGGGGTGGAGCAATTACACCCTATGTGATAAGGTGTGCTCTGTGATGAGTAATACTGAGCTACCTATTTCCTTTTGGGTGTTATGCACTTGAGAAGCTGCATACCTATTGAATAGGGTTCTAATCAAATCAGTTGCCTACCGCTTCATATGTGATATGGAATGGGAAGAACCCATGTCTTAAGTTAGTTAAGATTTGGAGTTGTCCGGCCTATGTCTGAAAGCAAAATACGGACAAGCTCGAGGCAAGGTCTGTAATGTAGAACTGGAAAGGTTCCAGCTATACAAACTGCAGCTGATGATTTGAAAGAACCAAAGGATTCAATAGTTACCAACGAACCTCACCCTCTCCGCCGATCTAGTAGGGTTCCTCACCCACCTGAGAGATACTTCTGTTTCTCTATGATAGTGGGAGCGAGGATTGCATCATGAGATGATGACCCAACTAGCTTCGAGCTGGCCATCAGGAGCAAGACTCTGTAAGAATGGCTGGATGCTTATCGATCTGAGATGGAATCCTTATACACCAACAAAGTATGGACTTTGGTTGCTATATCTGAAGGGTTAAATCCCATCAGGAGCAAGTATATCTTGAGAAGATTACTTGGTGTACATGGAAAAGTTGAGACTTTCAAAGCTAGACTTGTTAAAGGTTTGCATCATTAACCAGGTGTGGATTATGTTGAAACCTTTTCTAAGGATCTATGCTTAAGTCCGTCCAGATCCTACTTGCCACGGCTGCATACCATGACTACGATATCTGGTGGTTGGGTGTCATGACTGCTTTTCTAAATGATGTTTTAGAAGAGTGCGTCTATAAGTACACAGCCATAGGGCTTCGTAGACAGTGGGAGCAACGGAAACGTGTGCAAGATGCTTTATAGGATAAAGCAGGCATCGCGGAGTTGGAACATCTGTTTTGATGGATTAGTCAAAGAGTTTGACATCATCAAAATGGTAGATAAACCTTGTATAAACAAAAAGATAGTAGGGAGTATGGTGACGATCCTCGTAGAGTACGTGGATGACATACACTTGATAGGGAAGGAGTTTCCTATGCTACGCTCGATCAATCTCCGCTTATCACAATGATTCTCCATATAGGATCAAAGTGATACCTCCTAAATCCTGGGTTTTTGGATCTATGAGATAGATCTAATTGGATGTTAGGATTCTCACTAGTTGTAGTGAGATGGTATCAATTGATCCTGGGAAGAATCACTGGAAGGGTTCCAGGGTGATAAAGACGACTGAATGTCAATCGCAGGCATTGTCTTTACCCTCAGTAAAGGGACGGTATGTTGGAAGAGTTCCAAGCTAGAAACCGTGGCATACTAGACGATAAAGGCTTGATACATCGCTATTTAAGATGCTACCAAAGAGGCAGTCTGGGCGTATATTGGTTCATGAGATGAACTACGTTCCAACCATTGTGAGACAATGGAGTTGTGGCTTATGCCAAGGAACACCGGTCCCATCAGTGATCCAGACATATTCTAAGGCAGTATCACCTGATCATGGAGATGGTTGATCTCCAAGGGATCGAGGTTAGGAGAGTAGACTCAGAGGACAAACACAGCGGATCCACTCACGAAAGGCCTTTTCCCAGAGAGAGACTTTTATGGGATGGTTGAGTATGAGATACTGCAACCACTACTACAGATGGCCCTAGTGCAAATGGGAGATTGTTAGTTATATGTATGCCCTAGAGGCCATTACTGTACATAGGATGTATATTGTAGTGGATGCTGGGACATATATAGGGAGGACTTTCTTGCTCGACATGATAGTATGCTATCTGGTTGCTCTTTACCTTAACGTGTATACTGATTGTCTCTCTGTTACATGTTGGTAAAGCCCTTAGGATGTATACTTGAATACCTGGACTATGATGCGGATCATACTAGTGGGGACATGGTAGTCTATAAGTACATCCTTCAAAGTCCCTAGTCGTGGGTGTATCGAGACGGGGCATCGATATACCAGAGTAGACTAGCGTATACCTTCTCGACCCATACAGATGGGCGATGGATGATCCCATATCCATTGGTGTTTGACATCGGAGATGATATTCGGGTGCTCAGTAGAGACTGGGTACACTGGACGAACTCGCCGAGAACTCCCAGATGGTATTATACCTCACGTCAGATGGCAGTTCTCTGGTGACACTGGTACAGAGTAGTCTGTTGACCCGAGATCGTCATAGAGTCTTGTGTGGTTCCCACTGTGCTTTGATTTCCATCTTACCACGTCCAAGAGGGCGTGCAAAACGGTGGTTTTTGGGTACAGTCCCGAGTCACATGGAGGCAATGAGCGATAGGAGGGGATTCGTCTCTCCCGGTATAAGGGGTTGATGTTGCGCTGTGTTCGATTGGCTATAACAGGAAATCCCTGGCCAGGGTTGCTGAGATTTACTGGTAAGTGTTACCAGTAGTTTCTCGAATTGTTATAGACCTCATATCGACACGACTTATCGAGCTATTGGGGTCTGACGTTTGCCACCCCTAGGCAAGATATGCGACATATTAAACGATCAGACCGGACTGTACGGAAGTGTTACTGGTTGGATTCACAGGAGTGTGAGCGGGCTTGCTCGTCGATCTTCTGATCGCTCAATACCCGGGTGGCCGTTACGTTTAGCAGACCGCTTGCGGCTTGTGGGTGTTTGATATGATCATCACCTGCTGCCGGCGTATTGACGAGTCTTTAGAGTCCTACACAGAGGTTTCCTGGCTCAAGCGAAACGAAATAGGAGCGCATATGAGATATGTGCGGGACCGAGAATAATACGAGTATGTGATACTGTATTCGATTCTCGCGATGTGACATTGATCGGTTATATGCGATATAGCCGGGTTATCGGATCAAGTGTTGATTCGATAAGATGTTACTAATGATACCAGTCGGTTATGTGCATCATGACCGGATCGTTAAATCAAGTGTTGATTTAATGATTTAATGCATAATTATATATTTGATATATTACTTTGCATTAACTAATATCGGTTCACTTTAAATGGATTTTCTCGCTCGGTTGTGCGCATTGCATATGCGATATGATTTTGTGCACTTGTTTGTATCATATTTGATGATACATGCAAATTAGGGTTTGTGTAAAGAATTAAACCTTGGTTAAAGAAATGGTTAGGGTTATTATTTGATTATTCATTTATTCATTTGTTTTTATTTTTGGAAAATAAATTGCATAAAATAGAATGGTGGCTTTCTTTTGTTTTCTTTCATGAAGCTTCATGAACTTTTGACTTAGTCACCATTTTGTCTCATGCTTAACCCTAACCAATTCAATTAACTCAAGTTAATTCTCTACACCTAACCATGGTGAGAATTATGATAAGAATGGTTTTTTATTTATTCTTTAATACTTATCATAATTTTTATCATCTTCTTCCTCTTCTTCTTCTTCAAGAAGAAAACCTTGAGGTCATCAATGGTGATTGATGATAAACAAGTGAGATATCCAATTCTAAAGTCTACCCACTTCCTATTTCTTCATCCTCTACCTCTTGCCAAGTAGTAGAGTGTGTTTCCTTCACAAGTTTTCATGGCTTGGTGAAGGTGGAGCTTGATTTAACGATGCCTCGACGTAGATCATCTTCGACATGGACATCGACGACCTAGCTCGCCTATTCTCCGATGAAGCCGACGCTAGAGCCCGGATTCTTTTTGGACAGCAAAGGACTTCGTTGCGGAGCTATGGAGGTGGAGCACCGGATCTACAAAGGTTGTATTTCCGATAACCCATTAGTTAAGTTGTTAACTAGATTGTTTTTCTCCTAGATTTCTAGCAAACGATCCGTAGTCGGGTTTCTCGGCACCTAGATTTTTTCGAAATTGGCATGGTTGATGCCTTGTGAGACCTCATTAGGATGCCTAGGAACCCTACAATGTCTGAGGTGGTTGCGGATTCCAACTGTTGTAGTTTTACACTTTCTTTTCTGTGACCGTAAGTGTAATATGTGATATCGCCGGTTTCGTTGCTATATGTCAACGACAATTAGGATGCGCATATTTACTTACGTTGATGACATATGATGTTATGTGTTGCTGGATATGTTATATTGGATCGTCGTGTTTGAATAGCCGGGTTTTTTTTATGTGAGATGAGTGTTTTTCATTTTCATTCATGTAAAAACTTTTATGTAATATTCTTTTATTGGGGCACTTCCAGGTTGCGGAAGATGTCACCGTTTGTATATTATTTACTTTTCCGCACTAGGATAGACCCAAGGAGGAGGGCACAAGTAACCGGGTTCTGGAGTCCAGTGGGAGACCAACTCGAGGAGTCGAGTCCGGGTCTCCTAACACTAGAATTGGTAGGGTTGCTTGCCGCTCTCGTAGGGGTCTAGGGGTGTGGGTTTGGCTATTCATCACGACCGTGGAATCCGTGTTTTATACTGGCTCGTATTGAAAACACGGACGTCCTAGTATATCCAATATTTCATATGTTTCTTCTGCTGCGATATCTGTGATGTGATCATGTGATGTTCTGTGATAGATACAGTATATAGTATACATGATATATTATATAGGCGTTACTTATGTTTTACACCCGCGCTAGCCCTGCCCCGCTCTGCCGTTAGTTACCTAACTTAACGGTGCACGAGGGGACATCGAGGCGAATGCGGATGGCATAAGTGTACGTCGTATTTATCTGTGATGTTTAGGTACTTAAATGATGGGACTTCATTAATGAGATTAATGAAATAAAAAGAAACCTAAGATGTTGTAGAATCGAATTTCAAAATAAAACTGGTAGCTACAGTTCTTGCTTTGCACAGAGGTATATGTGATATATCCTGCACCTTATTCGATGAGGAAAGGACCGAGATCCCTTCACCGGGAGTGACTCCTTTAGCAATAACTGGCAGATGCTATACACTCGGTTTGTCTTTTGATTGCTTTTAAGAGTTTTTGCTTTGCACAGTGATATATATGATATACCCCGCACCTCATTCGACGAGGAAAGGACCGACGATCCCTTCACCGGGAGTGACTCCTTTAGCAAAACTAGAAAAGCTTCAAAAACACTCCATTTTTAAAATCATTTGATTCTACAATGATATCAAGTTCATTACGCAATAGGTTTTCAGAAAAACCTGTCGTAGCCCTCCGTCATTTCAGATAAATCATGTTTAGTATTCGTGCTGCGTTTGTTGACCTTGTCAAGGCGCAGTGTGCGGTAGCTAACCAGTATTTATCTGCTTATGCATATGATGCAGATTGGGTTAGGGTAGTCGTGCGGCCTTGTTGACCATGTCAAGGGTCGTGCGGGTGGGTTTGATTCAATCAAGAAATGACGGGTAGAACTTGACTTGCGATCTATGGTTTGTTGACCTTGTCAAGGTCATAGATCGTTCGGGGCAAAATATTATCGGGAATTTCAAGTGTTGAAATTTGCAATGAGATTGCATACCTTCTATGAGATAGTTGGATCCCGATACCCGCTGCGAGTAAGAGTTACTCCTGGGAGAGTTTTACACATTACAATTAGCCGATCAAGTAGGTGTCTAGAAAGGTGTCAACGGGGTTACGCCTCTGGGAAAACGAGGTTTACATTAATTAGGTTCGTGCGAAAGCACGGGAGACCTCCCTCAAAGTACTGACACTGGCCTGGCTGAAAGATTGGCGAACTTGTAGTGTGTAATTAATCCCGGCTAGTCTTTCCTTTTAGGGTTTGAAGGAAGATTTGATAAAAAGCAGTGGGAGCCATCCTGATTAGATAAAATAATAACCAATCTATTCTTGCAAGAGCGCACGCTGAGTGTTTTCTTCTCTCTCTCTCCTGGTAGCGACCATATCACGCCTTAATCAAGATAATAATACAGATTGTTGACCGAACCCGCTTGTTATACTGAGCTGGGGAACGTTGGTCCCGCTCCAACTTATAAATGTTATAAGACAGAGCAGGAAATTGGGGATTACCAGAATTCCCGTGCCGCCCAAACGAAGAGAGTGCATGTTGATGCATCATCTTCGGGTGTGTTCATTACAAAGAACTGTTTCTCAGTATCCTCCGCATCCTGAGTATATGATACCGGATCAGGATCCCAGATATGTAATCTGTTACATAGGGTTACAAAAGGGTAGAAAAACTGAGAACGGGTGATAAGTTTCATGAGGCAGAAAACGGGGCAAGTGTTGCAGCCAAGTCTGTTGGTCACTGTCACCCTGTATTATCAATACATTGATTCTGAACGAATGTTATTAGATACCGAACCTGATATACAAAATCATATCAGTCTCTTTATTAGTAAATAAATGATAAAATTTTGTATTGTTGGATAATGTTTTGAACATTTCCTATATAAAAAGTTGATCAGTTCAGGCACGTTATCTAAAAGCATTGACGTTCTAAATCAAACTACAGTTCTTAGTATACAGATCACACACAAGAGGAAGAGTTCAGACATGAACGAATTCTTCTTGAGGCATTGTAGACTAGGTCATATCAATGCGACCCGACTAGCTGAAGTTACATGTAGATGCATATTCAAATCAGTTTGAATTTACATCTTGTGAAACTCGCCAGCCATGTCACAAAGATAAGATGACCACAGCCCTGTTTATTGGAAACAGAGAAAGAGTTAGTGAACTCTTGGGATGATACATGTTGATGTATGTAGGTCCCCTGTCTGCACATGCCAAGAATGGTTCTTTGTACTTCGTTACATTCTCTGATGATCTTTCTAGATTCAGACCTATGTTCCTGTTGAAACAAAAGTCCGAACCTTTTGAGATATTCACAGAATGTAAGTTAGAAGTAGAGAACCAATACGGGTATAAGTATTATGTCCCTTGATGAGATCAAGGAGGAGAATACTTGAGCACGGAATTCCTGGACTATTCTAAAGGAGAATGAGATTCTCTCTCGGCATTACTCCTCCGGATACACCATAGCACGATGGTATATCGGGGCGGAGCAATCACACCCTATATGATATGGTGTGCTCTATGATGAGTACTACTGAGTTACCTTTTTCCTATTGGGTGTTATGCACTTGAGAAGTTGCATACCTATTGAATAGGGTTCGAATCAAATCAGATGCCTACCACTTCATATGTGATATGGAAAGGGAAGAGCCCATGTCTTAAGCTAGTTAAGATTTTGGGTTGTCCGGCCTTTGTCTAAAAGCAAAATCTGGACAAGCTCAAGGCAAGGTCTGTTATGTAGAACTGAAAATGTTCCAGCTATACAGACTGGAGCTGATGATTTGATAGAACCAAAGGATTCAGTAGATTCCAACGAACCTCAGCCTCTCCGCCGATCTAGTAGGGTTCCTCACCCACCTGAGAGATACTTCTGTTTCTCTATGACAGTGGGAGCGAGGATTGCATCATGAGATGATGACCCAACTAGTTTCGACCTGGCCATCAGGAGTAGGACTCTGTGAGAATGGCTGGATGTTTATCGATCTGAGATGGAATCCTTATACACCAACAAAGTATGGACTTTAGTTGCTATATCTGAAGGGTTAAATTCCCATCAGGAGCAAGTATATCTTGAGAAGATTACTTGGTGTACATGGAAAAGTTGAGACTTTCAAAGCTAGACTTGTTAAAAGTTTGCATCATTGACCAGGTGTGGATAATGATGAAACCTTTTCAAGTAGCTATGCTTAAGTCCATCCAGATCCTACTTGTCACGGCTACATACCATGACTGCGATATCTGGTGGTTGGGTGTCTTGACTGCTTTTCTAAATGATGATTTAGAAGAGAGCGTCTATAAGTACACAGCCAGAGGGCTTCGTAGACAGTGGGAGCAGCAGAAATGTTGCAAGATGCTTTATTTGATAAAGCAGGCATCGCGGAGTTGGAACATCTGTTTTGATGAATTAGTCAAAGAGTTTGACATCATCAAAATGGTAGATGAACCTTGTATAAACAAAAAGGTAGTAGGGAGTATGGTAGTGATCCTCGTAGAGTACGTGGATGACATACTCTTGATAAGAAAAGAGTTTCTTATGCTACGCTCGGTCAATCTCCGCTTATCACTAGGATTCTCCATATAGGATCAAAGTGATACCTACTAAATCCTGGATTTTGGATCTATGAGATAGATTTAATTGGATGTTAGGATTCTCACTAGTTGTAGTGAGATGGTATCAATTGATCCTGGGAAGAATCACTGGAAGTGTTCCAGGGTGATAAAGACGATTGAGTGTCAGTCACAGGCATTGTCTTTACCCTCAGTAAAGGGACGGTATGTTGGAAGAGTTCCAAGCTAGATACCGTGACATACTAGACGATAAAGGCAGGATACATCGCTACTTAAGATGCTACCAAAGAGGCAGTCTGGGTGTATATTGGTTCATGAGATGAACTACGTTCCAACCATTGTGAGACAATGGAGTTGTGGCTTATGCCAAGGAACGTCCGTCCCATCAGTGATCCAGACATATTCTAAGGCAGTGTCACCTGATCATGGAGATGGTTGATCTCCAGGGAGATCGAGGTTAGGAGAGTAGACTCAGAGGACAACACAGCGGATCCACTCACAAAGGCCTGTTCCCAGAGAGAGACTTTTATGGGATGGTTGAGTATGAGATACTACAACCACTGCTATCAGATGGCCCTAGTGCAAGTGGGAGATTGTTAGTTATATGTATGCCCTAGAGGCCATTACTATACATAGGATGTATATTGTAGTGGATGCTTGGACATATATAGGGAGGACTTTCTTGCTCGACATGATAGTATGCTATCTGGTTGCTCTTTACCTTAACGTGTACACTGATTGTCTCTCTGTTACACGTTGGTAAAGCCCTTAGGATGTGTACTTGACTACCTGGACTATGATGCGGATCATACTAGTGGGGACATGGTAGTCCATAAGTACATCCTTCAAAGTCCCTAGTCGTGGGTGTATCGAGACGGGGCATCGATATACCAGAGTAGACTAGCGTGTACCTTCTCGACCCATACAGATGGGCGATGGATGATCCCATATCCATTGGTGTTTGACATCAGAGATGATATACGGGTGCTCAGTGGAGACTGGGTACACTGGACGGACTCGCCGAGAACTCCCAGATGGTATTATACCTTACGTCAGATGGCAGTTCTCTGGTGACACTGGTACAGAGTAGTCTGTTGACCCGAGATCGTCATAGAGGCTTGTGTGGTTCCCACTGTGCTTTGATTTCCATCGTACCACGTCCAAGAGGGCGTGCAAAACGGTGGTTTTTGGGTACAGTCCCGAGTCACATGGAGGCAATGAGCGATAGGAGGGGATTCGTCTCTCCCGGTATAGGGGGTTGATGTTGCGCTGTGTTCGATTGGCTATAACAGGAAATCCCTGGCCAGGGTTGCTGAGATTTACTGGTAAGTGTTACCAGTAGTTTCTCGAATTGTTATAGACCTCATATCGACACGACTTATCGAGCTATTGGGGTCTGACGTTTGCCACCCCTAGGCAAGATATGCGACATATTAGACGATCAGACCGGACTGTACGGAAGTGTTACTGGTTGGATTCACAGGAGTGTGAGCGGGCTTGCTCGTCGATCTTCTGATCGCTCAATACCCGGGTGGCCGTTACGTTTAGCAGACCGCTTGCGGCTTGTGGGTGTTTGATATGATCATCACCTGCTGCCGGCGTATTGACGAGTCTTTAGAGTCCTACACAGAGGTTTCCTGGCTCAAGCGAAATTAAATAGGAGCGCATATGAGATATGTGCGGGACCGAGAATAATGCGTGTATGTGATACCGTATTTCATTCTCACGATGAATGTGTTGAATGGTTATATGCGATATAACCTAGTTATCGAATCGAGGGTTGATTCGATAAGCCGATACATTGGATACTAGTCGGTTATATGCGATATGACCGGATCGTTAAATCAAGTGTTGATTTAATAATTTAATGCATAATTATATATTTGATATATTACTTTGCGTTAACTAGTATTGGTTCACTTTAAATGGATTTTCTCACTCGGTTGTGCACATTGTATATGTGATATACTTTTGTACACAAGTTTGTATCATGTTTGATGATACATGCTCACTAGGGTTTGTGTGAAGATTAAATCATGGTTGTAGATTGGTTAGGGTTTTCATTTTCTTATTCCTTTATTTATTTATTTATTCTTTTTGGAAAAATGAAAAGCATAAAGGAAAATGGTGGCTTTGTTTGTTTTCTAGTTGAAGCTTCATGAAGCTTTGACCAAAGTGACCATTTTGTCTCATGCTTAACCCTAACCACTCCATTAACCCTAGTTTAATCTCTACACTTGACCATGGTTCATTATATGATAAGTATTGATTTTCTTTTCAATATGAATTTAACTTATCATAACACTTTCTTCTTCTTCTTCATCTTCTTCAATGAAGAAAGCTTCACTTCATCAATGGTGGATTGATGAAATGAGTGAGAAATCCAATTCTAAAGTGAACCCACTTCCTATTTCTTCATCCTCTACCTCTTACCAAGTAGTAGAGTGTGTTTCCTTCACAAGTTTTCTTGACTTGGTGAAGTTGGAGTTTGATCTAGCGATGCCTCGACGTAGATCATCTTCGGCACGTCGTCGATGACCTAGCCCGCTCTTTCTCCGATGAAGCCGACTCTAGAACCCGGGATTTGATATGGACAGCGGAGAGGACTTCATCACGGAGCCGTAGAGGTGGAGGACCGGATCTACAAAGGTTGTATTTCCGTATTCTCTTAGTAAAGTAGTTTACTAGTTGCTTTTTCGCCTAGAATTCTAGTTAACGATCCGTATTAGGGTTTCTCGGCACCGTAATTTTTGAAATTGGCATGGTTGATGCCTTATGAGACCTCTTGAGAGTGCCTAGGAACCCAGCACTGAGTTACCTATTTCCTTTAGGGAGTTATGCACTTATGAAGTTGCATACCTATTGAATAGGGTTCCGATCAAATCAGATGCCTACCATTTCATATATGATATGGAAAGGGAAGAGCTCATCTCTTAAGTCAGTTAAGATTTGGGGTTGTCCAACCTATGTCTAAAAAGCAAAATCCTGACAAGCTCGAGGCAAGGTCTGTTATGTAGAACTGGAAATGTTCCAGCTATACAAACTGCAGCTGATAATTTGGTAGAACCGAAGGATTCAATAGTAACCAACGAACCTCAGCCTCTCCGCCGATCTAGTAGGGTTCCTCACCTACCTGAGAGTTGCTTCGGTTTCTCTATGACAGTGGGAGCGAGGATGGCATCATGAGATGATGACCCAACTAGTTTCGAGCTGGCCATCAGGAGTGAGACTCTGTAAGAATGACTGGATGTTTATCGATCTGAGATGGAATCCTTATACACCAACAAAGTATGGACTTTGGTTGCTTTATCTGAAGGGTTAAATCCCCATCAGGAGCAAGTATATCTTGAGAAGATTACATGATGTAGATGGAAAAGTTGAGACTTTCAAAGCTAGACTTGTTAAAGATTTTCGTCATCGACCAGGCGTGGATAATGATGAAACCTTTTTCCAGTGTCTATGCTTAAGTCCATCCAGATCCTACTTGCTACGGCTACCTACCATAACTACGATATCTGGCGGTTGGGTATCTTGACTGCTTTTCTAAATGATGATTTGGAAGAAAGCGTCTATAAGTACGCAGCCAGAGGGCTTCCTAAATAGTGGGAGCAGCAGAAACATGTGCAAGATGTTTTATGTGATGAAGCAGGTATCGCGGAGCTGGAACATCTTTTTTGATGAGTTAGTCAAACAGTTTGACATCATCAAAATGGTAGATGAACCTTGTATATACAAAAAGGTAGTAGGGAGTATGGTGGTGATCCTCGTAGAGTACGACGATGACATACTCTTAATAGGAAAGTAGTTTCCTATACTACGCTTGGTCAATCTCCGCTTATCACTTCTCCAAATAGGGTCACAGTTTGGGTTTTGGATCTATGAGATAGATCTAATTGGATATTAGCATACTCACTAGTTTTAGTGAGATGGTATCAATTGATCCTGGGGAGTGTAGCGTTTTGAAAATCGTTTCGGTGAAATTTCGGAAAATCCGTAAAATAAGGGGGTTTTCTGTAAAAAGTCAAAATGCAAATATCTTATTATAAAAATTAAATATACATATTCTAGCTATGTAATTGCTAGTAATTGGTGTTTATTGAGCCACTGGTGAAATTTCAAATTTTCTGAAAAAAATTATTTTATTATTATTTTAAGCCGTCACTAATACATTTAATTAGGGAAAATTACAAATTCGAATGAGTTGAAACAAATTTTGTACATCATGACACATTAAATAAAATTTTATCATGTCGTTTTTGAAATGAAATCATTTGCCAAAAACGGTTTAGAAAATATCGAAGAAAAAAGCTTTTTCCGGTGAATTTAGTGTTAATGGAAATTGGGGTATATCATTTATTATTTTTTCCTCACCCACACAAACCCAATTTCCCCTCCTTGGCTGAGCCCATGGCAGCCCATTACCCAAGTTCCCACAAAAAAAAATGAGAGAAGCAAAACAAATGAAAAGAAAAGGGAAATGAAAAGAAATAGATAAATGAGTATGGACTTTTGACTTTTGTGTTGACTTGAACCTTCCCCACTTGACTTTTCCCCACCACACACACCCCCACACTTCCCCCACCTGCACTTGACCGAGCCCCCCCTCTTCTTCAGCCCCACCCCATTTCTTCTTCTCTTTTCTCTTCAAAATTCCATCAAAAATGCCTCAAAAATGCCACAAAATCAAAATCGAATCCCTACCCATTTATACTTGACCATTCTAGTATGGATCTTGGTGAAGGGAAGTATATTTAGGAGGCTAGATTTGTGCTAGATCTCAAGATGATTGTGGGGTAAATTCTTAACCTTATGGCTAATTGTTGTTTGAATACTTTAAATCAAGCATAATTAGTTAATTGTTTGGGATTAATTGAATGTTTTGAAAAATCTAGTAAGAGTTGTGATTTCAATTATGGTTTTTATTATATCATTAGGGATGCAATGTTTAGTTTAACATTTTAATGAATGTAAAACCTAATCTAGTTGCTAGTTGCAATTTGTTAATTTAAAATTTGCAATAAATAAGCTTTTTATGCAAACTAGGTTTTTATGAAATGCATATATAGGTGAGATTAAATTATGGTTAGGGTTTTTATCACATTATTAACATCTTAATTTGTTATTTAGCAACTTAGATCTTGCAAATCCAACCTAAATTGTTGTTTGTGCATTTTGCTATAAAATTGTTAAAATTTAAGTATTTTGTAAACTAGAATTTTAGGGTTTTTGGAATTTAATTAGATTAAATTATGGGAATTATTTTTATAACTTATTTAAGATATTTAGTGAATATTGTGGCCGCTAGATTCGTTTATACATCGAGTTTTGTGCTAAAACGGTGATTTGTGCTTGCTAGATTTTCGGAAAAATGACTTTTTAAGTGAAATTGGGGTTTTTGTGAATTTTAAGCTATTTTATATTATAATTAGTGCTTGTAACTGTACAAATGAGTGTGTTGGGAGTTTTCTCGATGGTTTGGCGTTTGTACGCCGACGTCGAGGGTTTTTGGGTCGATTTGTGAAAGCAACCATAGGTTTTGACCTATGTAGGATTCATGAGTCGTTTTGGTCATGAGTCGGATTTTAATGCGATACGGTGCGTTATGATATATAGGTACCCCATGTGGACTTCGAGACGACAAGCAAGCGTGTGGCGACGTCAGCACCGGCGAGCGAGGACCAGGTGAGTAGATTTATATCTACTGGGAGAAGTCGGGTGGATGGCGTATAGCACCCCCGCAGTCCGCGGTGGTGTATACGGATGCGTATACACACGAACAATTATTATATGTTATTTGGGATTAATAACGATGTTTAAGATGGATATTGGTGTGTTGGATTATTTTAGTGTTGCGAACCCTAGGGTAGTGTTGCACTACACACACACATACATACTTGCATACATTCCTATTTATATGTGCTCATGAGATTCTTTATAGTTATGTGTTCACATGGGTATGGGACTATGTGTTCACATATGGATTTGAGGATGATACTTGGGATTGAGCTGAGTCGATGACATTTGTTTTGTGGTTGTGATATCGGTGATATGGCAGGATTCATACTTGAGGTACGTCCTGGTGTTATAGCGGATCTTGGGGCGGCGATACGGGTGAATAGTGTTATAAATAAAATGGTCGACATGTGATCGTCATATGAGGCATGATATGCTAGGATATTGATATAAGGCCGTATCGGGCGATGTATACCCCTTGATGATGATATGTGCTGACGATATCGGTTTGTACGAGATTGTCGATCAGTAGTCAGATCATGAGTATATTGAGGATATTAGTATTGTACTAGACATAGGTCAGTACCCTAGACTATGATCTTGGATAAAGAGGATACCAGAGGAATAGTGTGAGGAATATGATATTGACCCGTAGCCAGATTTGGGGATGCCGTACGACGGATTTACGTACGAGCTATATCTTGATGATTGATCCGCACTCTTAACTTGGGATGTCTGATTATAGATATGGTATCGGATATGGTATTATTGAGGCGGGATCACCGACTAATATATATACAGGTATGTATATGTATCGACTCAGATGTTAGGCGGTTTCCTTACCTGTAGTCTAGCTTGTAGCTTAGCCCTTTAGTTTAGTTAGTTGTTAGATTAGATTCGGTTCCTACCTATTTCAAAGCTTACGAATCGTGCGTATTTTAAAAGACAAGTCATGGGATTCTACGGATATTTCAAAAAAAAAAACGTATCTTTTCTTAAAAACACCGTAGCCCCTATTTTCAAAACCCCACGATTCGTGTTATTTCAAAAGGCACCATTGTAGGACTTATATTAGGTTAATGCAGATTAGTTATCGTTGCGTCTAGTATTTAGCTCCCGCTCATTATTGTTGTTCGCTCCGCATCACATGCTTATATTATGCTTCATATTCTACTGTTGATATCTTGTGGTTAGGACACCAGCACCATTACCGATGATGCGTATGTACCACGTACACTTAATTGCCGGCTCACATACATCTTCATCGGTAATTGCCATGTCACGTACATCTTAGAAAATATTATTGCTTGACATAGCCTGTTAGCCAATAGTTTAGACATGATATTAGTGTACTTGCCTTATATGTTAGTTTAGACATTGTAGTTATTACCTGCTACTTCATGCTTACTGTTATTCATTGTTATGCCGTATTCATGGATTCTCATGCATATATTCACTTTTTACGTGCTATTGAGGTTTTGGATTCGGATTTCCATGAGATTTTCTAGATTTGGGGAAAACCGGAAAACATATACAAACTTCTTCTTTCTCTTTTTAAATGAAAAGCGCGGTTTTTCCCATGATGTATGAGTCGTCCACCATGAGTTTGCTGATGGATTTCGAGACCCGATTCGAGGAGTTGGATGAACCGTTTCGGGTACATGGTGGACCCGGTAAGGTACCCCGGGGCAAGAAGCTCGTGGTGATGACGATGAGCCTGGCAGGGGGAGACTACCTTCCGATGATTTTACCCGACGCGTCGGATATCCGGAAGATACCGTCGTGGTCTTAAGATGGATGGTAGGGGCCGGTCTGGATTGACGACGCCCTAGATATTGAGATTGAGACATTGGGATTTCGAGATATTGAGGTACTGAGATTTGATGATACAGGCCAGTCCGGATAGCCGGAGCCTGAGGTTTTGAGACATTGAGATTTATGTTTTGTGTCGATGCTAGACACTTTTGATGCTGATTTCATTTCTGATACCTCATTTTAAAAATACAAAGGAAATCTCACTAATTTATGAAAACAGTTTCTTCATTTACATGTATTCTGTTTTCATGCATTCATACCCCATTCATATGATATATTGCTACCTGAGGCACTGTCACGGGCACATGAGATCACACTCGGGTTAGATATTACCCTAGCCATTGTTATAGGCTGCATGTTATTCATATATTTGAGGATATATTATGATCATTGACCTAGGTTGCGTTATTTATGCGATTTCTATGCGTAGATGTTTCTATTCACGAGTTGGCAACTCACCCCCGTTGTGCCCCAGTTTCTTGCAGGTTTGCCGTACAGGTTTCATTACGGCTTGCGGGCATAGTTTCCTTCGGGTGATTTGCTAGTAGGTTGGTTTACTTGTATCGTACCCCCATTATATAACTTGTATATTATTACTCTGTTGTATCTAGAAGTTCCATCAACCAAACATGTATTTTTTCAGAGATAGAGACCAGTGATGTTATTCTTTCGACCTTAGAGTCGCGCGTTTTATTTCTGTGGTTTTCTTGTGGTTTTTGAGTTTTTGATCCTCGCCGTTGGCGTTGTATATTATATTGCTTGTGGGGTTGTGACCGTCGATTGACGAAGAGCCAGCTCCCGCTTGGGGATGCCTTTTATTGATTTCGTATACTATTCATGTTGTATCCCGTTTGGGAGCCAGTATTTACGAAGGAGACTCTGCCGAAATTTTCGGGAAATATTGATTTTTTTTTAAAAATCGCATAATTCGGCTTATGATATTAAAACTACTTGTTTAAATTGGTTTTCCTTCACTCTACTACTTTTCTTGGTTTGCATTTCTGGGTTTTCGGCTTACTTGGATTGCGTACGCCTCGAGACGTTTCGTAGTTTAAGTGCCGGTCATGTTCCGTACTTTCGGGACGTGACAAAGTTGGTATCAGAGCGTTAAGTTTTACCTTCGGAGCGTAGGATGACCCTTGGTTGATGGAATAGGTGACTAAAGTAGAGTGACGTACCGTGGGTATGTTCCGCGGCATATTTACGATACGCTACTCCACTTAAGAAGCCTTAGGATGTACATTTCTTTACTCAGTATTATATTCATTCCGATCTAGCCTCATCAGTACCAGATATGGTTTTGCTGCCACGATTACGGGCAGGGAGAGCTACGGCTAGAGTTGCGGTCAGCACGAGCCCGTCACGAACGAGGACTGACCAGGGCGAAATTCCGGCGACACACGATTGCGGAGATATGTCTTTTTATTGTGTTTTCACATCCCGAGCGTTTGATGGATCGCTGTATGAGATTACTTGGACGTGTCGATCAGCACTAGAGGATTGAGCCACTGACAGAGGCCAGCCAGATTTTGATGACCGTGATGATTGAGGCACTGTTCAGCGTGCAGACGAGTGAGCCAGTTGTTGCTGCGAGTGACGAGATATCGCCCTATATATTGGAGCTATTGCGGGACGAGTTGTACTAATAGATGCTAGAAGGTCGCTAGTCACCCGATGATGAATGACTAGGACAGGTGGTTCGTTCTCCTACCCCGATGCGAGGTCATCAGATAGGTTGATTCCAGCTAGAGACGACTTTACGCGGAGACGTTGAGAGTCGACAGAGACGATCGAATGTCAGAAACCTATTATTCCAAGTTTAAAGTAGTCGGAAAGACATGCAGGCAATTCTATGGTACCTCTAGAAGAATGAAACCCTAACTCGACTTAATGACCGTGTGAAAGCCTTGGAACCTTCGGGTTTGCAGCAGTTCTGCGGCGCCATTAGTGAGGCTTGGGTTTGCCCTTCTACGGCTGGACCACCGATACTGTGGTATGTGTTCGATACTATTAAACTGTGCCCAAGATGTTGAGCTCTTGGGGGATTATAAGGTTTTGACGAATCGATCAAATGGTTCGACTTCATTCGGATGCTAGGTGGTGAGATGCATTCTTGGGAGACTCCAGATACGAGGATAGTCGTTGGAGCTCAGTCCATGCAGCCACGACGAGACGAGTCCAGAGCAGTCGACATTAGAAAAGTGGAGTAAGAGGTTCATACGAGATCTTGATGAAACGACGTTCCACTCCGCCGACATCAGAGATGCGATACGTATGCCGAGGCATTGTACTTGGATATACCTTCCAGAAGGAGTCGCGTTGAGTATGCAGCCGTTCCAGAATGAGAACAGATCTAGTAAGGGACGACGACTTCCGGACAGTTCGGCAGAGACGAGATTTGGGAGAGATCTCGATAGGACCTTTCTGGAATAAATTACGAGAAGACTTGGACCCAGTAGTGGTCATGTTATGCACACCGGCAGGCCAGAGTTCAGGATCGTCGACGAGACATGCTATGAGTGACCACGGCAGTTGGCCAGAGATTCTTGGAGGATGTTCTTGAGCGGGACTATTCCGCCATACTTGATTTGCGTATTTTGGGCGATTTATTCGCATGATTGATTTTGATGATTGAGTTTCATGATATTTGTCTTCATGGACCATGGTTGTACCTGCTGAGTATTTACGATTTTTGCACGGTTGTTGCACTTGATATCGTTTTCGTGCCTTGGTTCTCATGTTTGTGATTATATGGATTTCATACAGTTGAGTTGATTTGTGCGTATATACGCACACGATTTGGTTTTTGCACTCGGTATAGTTCATATATGCTTGCAGTGCAGTGTTACGTATGTTGTGGATTTAGATGCACTGGACTTCGATTTCGATGGTGATGTTCGATATTTGTTTTGTCCACCTTGTGCACCTGATTGGATTTTGCGTATATTCGGCACTTGATATTGGATTTCATGATTTCATGCATGATGGATGCACCTGATTTGGATTTTCACGCATGTTGGGCGCATGTTTTGAAGTGTGATTTTGGTGCACACCAGATGCACTAAATCGAGATTTTTCGTGCATGTCAGATGCACCTGATTTTGCTGTCAGGCACACATGTTGCCTACGATAGATGTTTCGTGCACACCCGATGCACTTAGATGTTGTTTCTGTGCATATGTATGGCACATATTTGGATTTTGATTTCCGTGCGCACCAGACGCACGTAGTATTCATACGCGTATTTTAGGATTGATTTTTCTTATAGAGCAGTACGTTTTTATGATATTGCTATGTGTTTTCGTACTGAGCAGGACTAGTCAGAGGACAGTACCTGAATATATTTTGCATGCATTGATAGTTATTGAAGGGATTTCCAAAAAGCGAGCTATAGCCTCAGCATTTACCTACGTGTTTGATATGACACGAAATGTTTAAAACAAGGAGACCCTTCTAAATTGTTTCCAAAATGGCGGAACGTACATTTCAAACAAAGGTATATATATATATAGTTATTTTCTTATGATAGACATCCGCCACTGTGCAGTGTTATACGCGTTGCACAGCGACTTAAAGAGATTTGGCATGCATTTCCTTCAGATACTTACATATATATAGTCGATATTTACATGTATAGTTTCGAGTTATATCATATTGGTTTTGCTTTGGATTTGGCATTGATGTCTTCCCCATGACTCCGATGATTGCGGGATGCTTGACAGAGTTTTGATTTGAGTTATATGCTCATTTTTCATGCGCATGCGCTGCGCTACGATTTGTTTTATATATTTACAATTTCGGAGCCCCGACGACTTGATGGTTTTGGTTTAGATATTTTAGTATTTGGGGGGAGTTTTACTTTAAATTCGGGGACCGAATTTTTTTTAGGGGGGAAGATTGTAGCGTTTTGAAAATCGTTTCGGTGAAATTTCGAAAAATTGGTAAAATAAGGGGGTTTTCTGTAAAAAGTCAAAATGCAAATATCTTATTATAAAAATTAAATATACATATTCTAGCTATGTAATTGCTGGTATTTGGTGTTTATTGAGCCACTGGTGAAATTTCAAATTTTCTGAAAAAAAATTATTTTATTATTATTTTAAGCCGTCACTAATACATTTAATTAGGGAAAATTACAAATTGGAATGAGTTGAAACAAATTTTGTGCATCATGACACATTAAATAAAATTTTACATGTGGTTTTTGAAATGAAATCGTTCGCCAAAAACGGTTTAGAAAATATCGAAGAAAAAGGCTTTTTCCGGTGAATTTAGTGTTAATGGAAATTGGGGTATATCATTTATTATTTTTCCCTCACCCACACAAACCCAATTTCCCCTCCTTGGCTGAGCCCATGGCAGCCCATTACCCAAGTTCCCACAGAAAAAAATGAGAGAAGCAAAACAAATGAAAAGAAAAGGGAAAAGAAAAGAAATAGATAAATGAGTATGGACTTTTGACTTTTGTGTTGATTTGAACCTTCCCCACTTGACTTTTCCCCACCTCACACACCCCCACACTTCCCCCACCTGCACTTGACCGAGCCCCCCCTCTTCTTCAGCCCCACCTCATTTCTTCTTCTCTTTTCTCTTCAAAATTCCATCAAAAATCATCAAAAAATGCCTCAAAAATTCCACAAAATCAAAATCGAATCCCTACCCATTTATACTTGACCATTCTAGTATGGATCTTGGTGAAGGGAAGCATGTTTGGGAGGCTAGATTTGTGCTAGATCTCAAGATGATTGTGGGGTAAATTCTTAACCTTATGGCTAATTGTTGTTTGAATACTTTAAATCAAGCATAATTAGTTAATAGTTTGGGATTAATTGAATGTTTTGAAAAATCTAGTAAGAGTTGTGATTTCAATTAGGGTTTTTATTATATCATTAGGGATGCAATGTTTAGTTTAACATCTTAATGAATGTAAAACCTAATCTAGTTGCTAGTTGCAATTTGTTAATTTAAAATTTGCAATAAATAAGCTTTTTATGCAAACTAGGTTTTTATGAAATGCATATATAGGTGAGATTAAATTATGGTTAGGGTTTTTATCACATTATTAACATCTTAATTTTTTGTTTAGAAACTTAGATCTTGCAAATCCAACCTAAATTGTTGTTTGTGCATTTTGCTATAAAATTGTTAAAATTTAGGTATTTTGTAAACTAGAAATTTAGGCTTTTTGGAATTTAACGAGATTAAATTATGTGAATTGTTTTCATGACTTATTTAAGATATTTAGTGAATATTGTGGCCGCTAGATTCATTTATACATTGAGTTTTGTGCTAAAACGGTGATTTGTGCTTGCTAGATTTTCGGAAAAATGACTTTTTAAGTGAAATTGGGGTTTTTGTGAATTTTAAGCTATTTTATATTATAATTAGTGCTTGTAACTGTATAAATGAGTGTGTTGGGAGTTTTCTCGATGGTTTGGCGTTTGTACGCCGACGTCGAGGGTTTTTGGGTCGATTTGTGAAAGCAATCATAGGTTTTGACCTATGTGGGATTCGTGAGTCGTTTTGGTCATGAGTCGGATTTTAATGCGATACGGTGCGTTATGATATGTAGGTACCCCATGTGGACTTCGAGACGACAAGCAAGCGCGAGGCGACGTCGGCACCGGCGAGCGAGGACTAGATGAGTAGATTTATATCTACGGGGAGAAGTCGGGTGGATGGCGTATAGCACCCCCGCAGTCCGTGGTGGTGTATACGGATGCGTATGCACACCAACAATTATTATATGTTATTTGGGATTAATAACGATATTTAGGATGGATATTGGTGTGTTGGATTAGTTTAGTGTTGCGAACCCTAGGGTAGTGTTGCACTACACATACACACATACATACTTGCATACATTCCTATTTTTATGTGCTCATGGGATTCTTTATAATTATGTGTTTACATGGGTATAGGACTATGTGTTCACATACGGATTTGAGGATGATACTTGGGATTGAGCTGAGTCGATGAGATTTGTTTTGTAGTTGTGATATCGGTGATATGGCAGGATTCGTACTTGAGGTACGTCCTGGTGTTATAGCGGATCTTGGGGCGGCGATACGGGTGAATAGTGTTATAAATAAAATGGTCGACATGTGATCGTCATATGAGGCATGATATGCTAGGATATTGATATAAGGCCGTATCGGGCGATGTATACCCCTTGATGATGATATGTGCTGACGATATCGGTTTGTACGAGATTGTCGATCAGTAGTCAGATCATAAGTATATTGAGGATATTAGTATTGTACTAGACATAGGTCAGTACCCTAGACTATGATCTTGGATAAAGAGGATACCAGAGGAATAGTGTGAGGAATATGATATTGACCCGTACCCAGATTTGGGGATGCCGTACGACGGATTTACGTACGAGCTATATCTTGATGATTGATCCGCACTCTTGACTTGGGATGTCTGATTATAGATATGGTATCGGATATGATATTATTGAGGCGGGATCACCGACTAATATATATACAAGTATGTATATGTATCGACTCAGATGTTAGGCGGTTTCCTTACCAGTAGTCTAGCTTGTAGCTTAGCCCTTTAGTTTAGTTAGTTGTTAGATTAGATTCGGTTCCTACCTATTTCATAGCTTACGAATCGTGCGTATTTTAAAAGACAAGTCAAGGGATTCTACGGATATTTCAAAAAAAAACGTATCTTTTCTTAAAAACACCGTAGCCCCTATTTTCAAAACCGCACGATTCGTGTTATTTCAAAAGGCACCATTGTAGGACTTATATTAGGTTAATGCAGATTAGTTATCATTGCGTCTAGTATTCAGCTCCAGCTCATTATTGTTGTTCGCTCCGCATCACATGCTTATATTATGCTTCATATTCTACTGTTGATATCTTGTGGTTAGGACACCAGCACCATTACTGATGATGTGTATGTACCACGTACACTTACTTGCCGGCTCACACACATCTTCATCGGTAATTACCATGTCACGTACACCTTAGAAAATATTATTGCTTGACATAGCCTGTTAGCCAATAGTTTAGACAAGATATTAGTGTACTTGCCTTATATGTTAGTTTAGACATTGTAGTTATTACATGCTACTTCATGCATACTGTTATTCATTGTTATGCCGCATTCATGGATTCTCATGCATATATTCACTTTTTACGTGCTATTGAGGTTTTGGATTCGGATTTCCATGAGATTTTCTGGATTTGGGGAAAACCGCAAAACATATACAAACTTCTTCTTTCTCTTTTTAAATGAAAAGCGCGATTTTTCCCATGATGTATGAGTCGTCCACCATGAGTTTGCTGATGGATTTTGAGACCCGATTCGAGGAGTTGGATGAACCGTTTCGGGTACATGGTAGACCCGGTAAGGTACCCCGGGGCAAGAAGCTCGTGGTGATGACGATGAGCCTGGCAGGGGGAGACTACCTACCGGTGATTTTACCCGACGCGTCGGATATCCGGAGGATACTGTCGTGGCCTTAAGATGGATGGTAGGGGCCGGTCTGGACTGACGGCGCCCTAGATATTGAGATTGAGACATTGGGATTTCGAGATATTGAGGTACTGAGATTTGATGATACAGGCCAGTCCGGATAGCCGGAGCCTGAGGTTTTGAGACATTGAGATTTATGTTTTGTGTCAATGCTAGACACTGTTGATGCTGATTTCATTTATGATACCTCATTTTAAAAATACAAAAAAAATCTCACTAATTTATGAAAACAGTTTTTTCATTTACATGTATTCTGTTTTCATGCATTCATACCTCATTCATATGATATATTGCTACCTGAGGCACTGTCACGGGCACATGAGATCACATTCGGGTTAGATATTACCCTAGCCATTGTTATAGGCTGCATGTTATTCATATATTTGAGGATATATTATGATCATTGACCAAGGTTGCGTTATTTATGCGATTTCTGTGCGTAGATGTTTTTCTATTCACGAGTTGGCAACTCACCCCCGTTGTGCCCCAGTTTCTTGCAGGTTTGCCGTACAGGTTTCATTACGGCTTGCGGGCATAGTTTCCTTCGGGTGATTTGCTAGTAGGTGGGTTTACTTGTATCGTACCCCCCATTATATAACTTGTATATTATTACTCTGTTGTATCTAGAAGTTCCATCAACCAAACATGTATTTTTTTCAGAGATAGAGACCAGTGATGTTATTCTTTCGACCTTAGAGTCGCGCGTTTTATTTCTATGGTTTTCTTGTGGTTTTGAGTTTTTGATCCTCGCCGTTGGCGTTGTATATTATATTGCTTGTGGGGTTATGACCGTCGATTGACGAAGAGCCAGCTCCAGCTTCGGGATGCCTTTTATTGATTTCGTATACTATTCTTGTTGTATCCTGTTTGGGAGCCAGTATTTACAAAGGAGACTCTGCCGAAATTTTCGGGAAATATTGATGTTTTTTTTTAAAAACCGCATAATTCGGCTTATGCTATTAAAACTACTTGTTTAAATTGGTTTTCCTTCACTCTACTACTTTTCTTGATTTGCATTTCTGGGTTTTCGGCTTACTTGGATTACGTACGCCTCGAGACGTTTCGTAGTTTAAATGCCGGTCATGTTCCGTACTTTCGGGACGTGACAGGGAGAATCACTGGAAAGGTTCCAGGGTGATAAGGATGACTGAATGTCAGTCACAGGCATTGTCTTTACCCTCAGTGAAGGGACGGTATGTTGGAAGAGTTCCAAGCTAGATACCGTGGCATACTAGACGATAAAGCCTGGATACATCGCTACTTAAGATGCTTCCAAAGAGGCAGTTTGGGTGTATATTGGTTCATGAGATCAACTAGGTTCCTACCATTGTGTGACAATGGAAGTGTGGCTTTGGCCCAGGAACCCCGGTCCCATCAGTGACCCAGACGTATTCTAAGGCAGTGTCACCTGATCATGGAGATGGTTGATCTCCAGGGTGATCGAGGTTAGGAGAGTAGACTCAGAGGACGACACGGAGAATCCACTCATGAAGGCCTATTCCCAGAGAGAGACTTTCATGGGATGGTTGAGTATGAGATACTGCAACCACTGCTACAGATGGCCCTAGTGCAAGTGGGAAATTGTTAGTTATATGTATGCCCAAGAGGCCATTACTGTACATAGGATGTATATTGTAGTGGAGCTGGGACATATATAGGGAGGACTTTCTTGCTCGACATGATAGTATGCTATCTGGTTGCTCTTTACCTTAACGTGTATACTGATTATCTCTCTGTTACATGTTGGTAAAGCCCTTAGGATGTGTACTTGACTACCTGGACTATGATGCAGATCATACTAGTGGGGACATGGTAGTCCATAAGTACATCCTTCAAGGTCCCTAGTCGTGGGTGTATCGAGACGGGGCATCGATATACCAGAGTAGACTAGCGTATACCTACTCGACCCATACAGATGGGTAATGGATGATCCCATATCCATTGGTGTTTGACATCAGAGATGATATACGGATGCTTATTAGAGACTGGGTACACTGGACGGACTCGCCGAGAACTCCCAGATGGTATTATACCTTACGTCAGATGGCAGTTCTCTAGTGACACTGGTACAGAGTAGTCTGTTTACCCGAGATCGTCATAGAGTCTTGTGTGATTCCCACTGTGCTTTGATTTCCACCTTACCACGTCCAAGAGGGCGTGCAAAACGGTGGTTTTTGGGTACAGTCCTGAATCACATGGAGGCAATGAGCGATAGGAGGGGATTCGTCTCTCTCGGTATAGGGAGTTGATGTTGCGCTGTGTTCGATTGGCTATAACCGGAAATCCCTGGCCAGGGTTGCTGAGATTTACTGGTAAGTGTTACCAGTAGTTTCTCAAACTGTTATAGACCTCATATCGACACGACTTATCGAGCTATTGGGGTCTGACGTTTACCACCCCTAGGCGAGATATGCGATATATCAGACGACGAGACCGGACTGTACGGTAAGTGTTACTGGTTGGATTCACAGGAGTGTGAGCGGGCTTGCTCGTCGATCTTCTGATCGCTCAATACCCGGGTGGCCGTTACGTTTAGCAGACCGCTTGCGGCTTGTGGGTGTTTGATATGATCATCACCTGCTGTCGGCGTATTGACGAGTCTTTAGAGTCCAACACAGAGGTTTCCTGGCTCAAGCGAAATGAAATAGGAGCGCATATGAGATATGTGCGGGACCGAGAATAATACCAGTATGTGATACTGTATTCGATTCTCACGATTTGTGACAGTGATCGGTTATATGCGATATAGCCGGGTTATCGGATCAAGTGTTGATTCGATAAGTTGTTACTATTAGATATTAGTCGGTTATATGAGATATGACCGGATCGTTAAATCAAGTGTTGATTTAATGATTTAATGTATAATTATATATTTGATATATTACTTTACATTAACTAGTATTTGTTCACTTAAGATGGATTTTCTCACTTGATGTGCACATTGTATATATGATATAGTTTTGTGCACTAGTTTGTATCATGCTTGATGATACATGCAAACTTGGGTGTGTATGATTAAACCATGGTTATGTTAATGGTTAGGGTTTTGATTTACTTATTTATTTATTCTCTTAATTCATTTTTTGGAAAAAAGAGAAATGGTGGCTTGCTTTGTTTTATAGTTGAAGCTTCATGAAGCTTTGAAAAAGTCTACCATTTTTGTTTCATGCTAAACCTAACCATTCACCTAACCTTTGTTTATTCTCTACACTTAACCATGGTTGCTAATATGATAAGAATGACTTATTTTCTATTTTCCAGTAATTCTTATCATATTCTTCTTCTTCTTCTTCAACAAGAAGAAAGCTTGCTACCATTAATGGCAACTTGAGAAAATGAGTGAGAAATCCAATTCTAAAGTGAACCCACTTCCTATTTCTTCATCCTCTACCACTTGCCAAGTAGTGTAGGGTGTTTTCTTCACAAGTTTCATGACTTGGTGAAGTTGGAGCTTGATCTTGAGTTGCCTCGACGTAGATCATCTTCGACATCGAAGTCGACGACCTAGCCCGCCCATTTCTCCGATGAAGCCGACGCTAAAGCCCGGGATCCGATAATCGCAGCGAGGGGACATCATCACGGAGCTATGGATGTGGAGGACCAGATCTACAAAGGTTGTATTTTCGTTCACTCTTAGTTAAGTTGTTAACTAGTTGCACGTTTCGCCTAATCTCTAGTCAACGATCGCATTAGGGTTTGTCGGCACCGGAAATTTTTGAATTTGGCATGGTTGATGCCTTGTGGAACCTCCTTAGTGTGCCTAGGAACCCTACACGGTCTTGGAAATGATCCCGTACCTGTCACGCGATAACGCTGTTAGAAGAAGAACCCGAGAATATGGATGACCTTTCTTGGTGCTTCGAAAATAATGAAGATGAGTTGATCTCGGAATTTCCAACGGCGCCAAAAGAGCTGGAAGATGGGATACATACTACTGCAGATGACCTCAGAAAAATTGACTTAGGGACGGCAAATGACCCATGGCCGACGTTCATCAGTGAACTGTTGTCTGAAGAAAAGGAGGCTACGCTTAAAGACGTGCTCATGCAATATAAAGATTGCTTCGCTTGGAACTATTCCGAGATGCCCGGATTAGATCCAAAAATAGCCGTCCACAAATTGGATATCTCCGGACGTTAAGCCGATCAAACAAGCACCGAAAAGAATGCGGCTCAAGCTTGAGATGAGCATCAATGCCGAGGTTAAGAAGCTAATCGACTCCGGCATCATCCAAGAGGTTCAGTATCCCGACTGGATCGCTAACATCATCCCAGTGATGAAGAAAAATAGGACGGTGCGCATATGCGTAGACTTCCGGGATCTCAACAAAGCTTGCCCGAAGGACGATTTTCCTGTACCGGTTACCGAGCTGATGATAGATAACACGTCCACTCACGAAGTCTTCTCCTTCATGGACGGATCATCAGGGTACAATCAGATAAAGATGCATCCCGAACACCAGAAGCATACCGCTTTCCGGACTCCTCTGGGCATATTCTGCTACAAAGTGATGCCCTTCGGTCTGAAGAACGCCGGCGCCACCTAGGGCCATGACGAAGATTTTCGATGACCTCATACATGAAATCGTCGAATGCTATATCGACGACCTTGTGGTGAAAAGAAAATCATACGGGGAACATTTAGAGCATCTGAAGATCCTGTTTCAGCGCCTCCGGAAATACAGCTTGAAGATGAACCCTCTCAAATGCGCGTTCGGAGTTTCCTCGGGCATGTTTCTAGGATTCGTCGTCCAACACCGAGGCATCGAGATAGACCCGTCAAAGATCAAGGCGATTATGGAAATGCCCTCGCCAAGAACTCTCAAGCAGCTGCGGTCTCTCTAAGGAAAGCTCGCGTATATCCGGCGATTTATAGCCAATATTTCTGGCAAATGCCGCCCCTACAGTCACCTGATGAAGAAGGGAACCCCTTTCGTCTGGGATCGCAAATGCTAAAGCGTACTGGATGAAATCAAGCAATACCTGCAGAATCCGCCAGTACCGGCCGCTCCCGTTAAAGGAAAACCTCTCGTCCTGTACACAACAGCCCTCGATAGTTCTTTAGGCGCGCTGTGGGCACAAGAAAATGACCAAGGGAAGTAGAGAGCCCTCTACTATTTGAGTCGAGTTCTTCTGGGGGCAGAAAACAATTACTCTCCCATTGAAAAACACTGCCTGGCGTTAATCTTCGCGATAACGAAGCTCAGACACTATGCGTTGGCACATGAGGTCCATCTCAAATCAAAGGTGGATCCTCTCAAATATTTGATGTCAAAGGACATATTAACGGGACGGCTCACTAAATGAGCCCTGCTCTTAATGGAATTCTCGATAACTTATCGTCCTCTCAAGGCAGTGGAAAGCCAGGCCATCGCCGACTTCCTCGCTGAGCATCCGATACCTGCTGACTCTCCCTTGAACTGTGAATTGCCAGACGAGCATGCGTTTGACACGATCGACGGGGAGAGAAAAGAGAATGATACCCGGTGGGAACTCTACTTCGATGGAGCATCTTCCATGAAGAAGCGCAAACAGAGCACCCCCATAATCAAATCAGGGGTAGGCCTCATCTTCGTGACCCCACAAGGAGGGATAATGCGCTTTGCCTTTTCTTTAACAAAGCCGAGGACAAACAATGAAGCTGAATATGAAGCTTTGATAGCAGGTCTTGTGATCACTGTCAACATGGGAATTGAAAACCTCCTCATATACGGAGACTCCCAACTGGTCGTTAGCCAAGTAAACGGCGACTATCAGACGTGGAAACCGGAGTTGGTAAAGTACGGCGAAAGAGTACAACAATTGCTGAATCAAATCCCTGCCTATGCCTTGGAAAGCCTACCGCGCGCGGAAAATAGCAAGGTGGATGCACTAGCCAAGCTCGCTAAAGAATTGGCCGACGAGAATATCGATGACATGAAGATCGATATGCAAAGTCGTCGGGTTCTTGCACTGGTAGAAATATCTCCAGAGTCGTCCGAAGAAAAGGGAACGATAGAGCAAGCAACCCTACAAATAAAAGATCAGGAAAAAGCTATGGATTAGAGAGAAGTCTTTACAGACTGCTTCAAATCCCGTCGAACACCTGAAGACCCGTCCTCAAGACATCAGCTCATGAAATGAGCTCTATCCTTCGCCTTTGTCAATGATACTCTGTATAAGAGATCGTTCGACTCCCTGTGGCTAAGATGCCTGGGACCTGAAGAAGCAAGGAGAGTCGTCCAAGAAACTCGCGACGAACTCTGCGGCTCTAACCAAGCCGGGCCGAAGATGAAACTGAAGATGAAAAGGATGGGCTATTATTGGCCCACGATGATCCAAGACTGCTTCGAATACGCGAAGCAATGCCACTCGTCCCAGATTATGGGGACTTTATCCAGCAGCATCCAAATCTGCTACACCCAACGGTAGCTAGCTGGCCATTCGAAATGTGGGGAACTAACATAATCCGGCCCATCGAACCAGCATCGTCCAGAGGACACCGGTTCATATTGGCGACGACCGATTACTTTTCTAAGTGGATAGAAGCCGTACCGCTAAGAGAAGTGAAGAAGGAGAATATCCTCCATTTCTTCTAGACACAGGTCATTTACCGGTTCGGCACTTCGCGATGGATTATCTCCGATAACGGACCAGCCTACAGAAGCCACAAGATCAGCCGCTTCGCACAACAGCATAATATAGACTGGAGATACTCTTCGGTCTACAATCCCCGAGCTAACGGTCTAGCTGAGGCTTTCAACAAGACCTTGACGAAGATCGTGAAAAAGATGGTGTCCAAGAATAAGAAGGACTGGCACGAGAGACTGCATGAAGCTCTCTGGGAGTATCGAACTATGTTCAAAATGGCCACAAACACAACGCCGTATGCATTGGTATTCGGCACAGAAGCGGTACTCCCCCTCGAGATAGAGTTACCCTCTCTACGGGTGGCGGTCTACCATGAGCTAACAGACAAAGAAAATTCTCACCTTCGGCTTGAGGAGCTCGATGCCCTTGATGAAACCCGGCTCATGGTGCAACAAAACCTGGAGGCTTATAAAGCAAAGATGACACGCTCATACGAGAGATTGACTAGGCCGAGAACATTCCGCCAAGGCGAACTCGTGCTAGTGGTCAAAAGACCTATGATCCCCAATCGTGCCAAACGGGGAAAATTCAAGCCGAATTATGAGGGCCCGTACATCATAGACAAACTTTACCAGGGTGGAGCCTATCTACTCATATACATGCATGGCGAAAGACCTTTCAGGCCAATAAACGGTCGATTCTTAAAAAAATACTACGCCTGACGAGTCACGGCCTAGGTCAACGATAGATGATGACGACTATGTCCGCTCGCTATCTTCCTAAGCCCAAACTCTATAAGTAGTAGCCGGCCAATGGACCGAAACGTTCTTAAACTAACGATGGACCACTATGTCCTAAAACTGACTACGGACCGAAACGTCCCTAAACTAACAATGGACCACTTTGTTCTAAAACTGACTATCGACCGAGACGTCTATAAACTACTACGGACCACAGCATCCCAAGGCTAACACAAAAAAATAGTAAAAAATAATAAAAAAAAAAGAAAGAAAACAGTATGTCCATAAGCGAGATGGGCACGGATGAAAACCCGAAAGGGCTCCGCGAGTAAAAACAGCAGGGCTACCGGCGAGTTTTGTGAAAACCCGTAAGGGCGCAATCTCGTTAAAAGACACTTGCAAGGTCCTCTCGACCTTGTGAGGAGAAAATATCTGCGTGAGATCCTTATGACTCACAAGGGAGCAACACACTTAGGGATCCCCACGATTCCTAAGGAGAAATTACACTTACGAGATCCTCACGACTCGTAAGGAGAATTCCCTTTTGAGCCCCTTACGGCTCATAGGGTTCAAAAGCCTTAAGCTACAGGGATCTGAACCTGTTCTTAAGCCATCACAACCCACAGACTGTCCTACAAGCGGTTCAATGTTGACCCTTGTATACAATCCACAGTCACGAATAAACATTTCCTTAACAAAGTCCCACCAGAGACTGGGGATATGCTCATATGGCGAAAGACACTTGTAAGTCCTCTCGACTTATAAGGAGAAAGCACTCTTGTGAGATCCTTACGACTTATAAGAGACCATACGCTTAGGAATCCTCACGATTCCTAAGGAGAAAACGCACTTACGAGATCCTCACGACTCGTAGGAAGAAATACCTTCATGAGACCCTTACGGCTCATGAAGTTAAAAGCTTTAATCGACAGGATCCTAACCCTGTTCGCTAAGCCACCTTTGTTCGACATCGACAGAGGCAAATGATGATTCGCTCCTGGCAATATCCCAGTTGTAGCGATGCTGATGCCTAAATCTGTATCAAATCCCAAACTCGCAGCGAAAAGCCAGCGATCCACAAATGCATATGAAATAGCCGAAATGATGGGGCAACTTGCAACAAAATCAACAAGTAAAAATATATGCATACAAAATAGCCGAAAAGGTTGGGTAACTCGCAATAAAAAGAAGAAAGTAAATAATCAAATAGCCGAAATGATTGGGCACCGCGAAAAATAGCCGAAATGATTTGGCAATCGCGACTTTCAAGATATAAAAGCTGAAACAATAGAGCATCGCGGAAAGAAAAATATATAAAATGAAACTTTTTGCCCTACAGTTGAGATCGCATCGATCCCTGTATACAATCCAGGGGCACAAACAAAGAGGGAACCATACCTTCCCACCAGGCTCCATCAGAAAAAGAAGCCAAATCTCGACGGTTCACAGACAGCCTAGAGATCACCAACAGCGTTCCTCCTCATTCCAGCAGGATTCAGACGCGACAATCAACCTTAGAGCCATGGCAAAGTCCCAGTTCCAAACCTCGACGGTTCACAGGCAACCGAGAGAGAGCAAATCCTGGTCTCGTAGAACACGGCTAATGTCAATCCTGACCCCGTGGGAAACGCCCAGAGCACATCCTGGTCCCGTAGAATAGGGCTAATGTCAATCCTGACCCCTTGGGAAACGCCCAGAGCAAATCCTGGTCCCGTAGAACACGGCTAATGTCAATCCTGACCCTATGGAAAGCGTCCAGAGCAACTCCTGACTCTGCGAAATTGTAAGTCCATATTGCGACCCCCGGTTCTTACGGGGAGGCAGAAACGGTATAAAAAAACGAATTTTTATCGCAAGAGGCAACATGGACTAAACTATGGTCGGGATCGTTGTCTAAACTAAAACTAGCAAACTATGCTAAAGAGAGTTAGCTACTCGGATGAAGATGGTTATACCTAAACTTGAACTCCTTCTCTTCAAGCTCCGATGGTGGTTCGATGGCTCCTTCTCGTTGTCTCCGTACGCCGAAGATAGATCCACTTGAAAGCTCCAACCTTTAGCTCCTTCTTCGTTCTTTGAAGAAACTAGTTCACTTGGTTTGCTAAACCTAGTGAACTAGAATGAGTAGAGATGATTTAGAATGGGATTTTATCTATGGTTCTTGATTCTCAACTCATGAGACAAGAGAACCATAGATCAAGAGAGGGAGCAAGAGGTTGAGGATGAGAGCAAGAGGAGAGCTCAAGAACAAGAGAGAGAATGAGCAAGAAAGAATGAGCAAGTATTTTGTCTCTCACCCTCTCATAATCCAAAGCAATGATAACTCATCATATCAACAAAAGTCTTATGTGATGGTTGAAGTAACCATAACCTTATCATGTCATGCACTCATTTTACTCAAATGAACAAGCAAGAAAAAGTCTTTGGCATGAAATGATAACCATGGTTATCATGATGGTCAACTAGTCAAGCCTAGTCAACCGGTCAACAAGTCAACAAAAGTCAACAAGTCACCAAAGTCAACAAGTCAACAAAAGTCAACAAGTCAACAACCATATCACCATAATACTTAATTAATATAATAGTTAATCACATATCATATTCTCATTAGGGTTGAGCATAAAGTCAAAAAGTCAACGGTCAACTGTCAACAACCCTAATGAGAATCCGCTGCCTCTGCCTCCCTGTCAACTGTGCATACACACCCGCATCCGCGTTCCGAGGAACACGAATGCAAACTGGATAAATCCAATCCCATAAGGTACACTAGGATCTGGCTTAAACCAAAGCCCGCTAGTGTAAACTGTCCGGACACTGTACGTGCACAAGTGCACGGATGTGACCGAACCCTGTCGCAAAACCATGCGACCTGTCGCAATACCATGCGACCTCTACTCTTTTGCCTAAAGGCGAAAAGCTTTCTGTGTGGGACTCTAAAGACTCGACACTACGCTGGCAGTGGGTTTAACCACAGACCGCAAGCGGCACTAGCTGTGCGTAACGGTCCCCAGGTAATGCCGACAAGAAGACCGACGAGGCGAAACCCATCTGAACTCCTACTGAGCCTGAGCGTGACATTCTCCGTACAGTCCGGTCTGTTCGTCTGATACATCGCATGGCGGGCCTAGGGGGCGGTAAACGTCAGTCCCCCAATAGCGGTACAAGTCGTGCCGGAGCGAAGCCCAAAACACCCTGAGACAACACTGGAAACCTACCAGTATATCTCGATTGCCCTGGCCAGGGACTACTCGTGTAATGGCTCTCCTAGACACAGCGCGATGTCAACCCCCAATACCGGGAGAGACGAATCCTGTCTAACCGTCACTGCCTCCAAGTGCTTCGGGACTGCACCCAACTACCACCTGTTTGCACGACTCCTTTGAGCCGTGGTAGGGTAGTGATCAAAGTATAGTGGGAACACACCCGAGGCGAAGTGACAGTGTCAAGTCAGCGGACTAAGCTGTACTCATGTCACCTGGGAACTGATAACTGACGATAGGTATAATACCAACTAGTCAGTTCCCGACGAGTCCTGTCCAGTGTACCCGTAACCTAACGAGCACCCGCATACTATCTCAAGTACGACGTACTGACGGCTGTGGGACAGACCGTCTCCCACACTGGGATGAGAAGCGCATGCGCTGGTCTACTCCGGAGTATCGATGCCCTGTCTCGATAGTCCTGCGACCAGGGACCTGAATAAGGATGTGCTTATAGATTACCCAGCCCCCACTAGTGTGACTGCCATCACAACGCTGGTAATCAAGCAAAGATCCTAAGGGCTCCACTAATGCGTATAAGTGATATACTGAAATAAACACAAGTACACATTGAAGTAGAAACAAACCAAGTAGCATACTACTATTTTGAGCAAGATTGTATATACAAGGTGAATATCCCAAGCATCCATTAAGTAATATACAAACTAGTATGATACAGTAATGGCCTCTAGGGCATATACACTAACAATCTCCCACTTGCACTAAGGCCATGTACTGGCGTATCGAAGACCTATCATCTCGATCAGCCGCTCGAACTGAGTCTGGGGCAAGGCCTTGGTGAATGGATCTGCAGTGTTGTCTTCTGAAGCGACTCTCCGAACCTCGATCTCCTGGCGATCTACGATCTCCCTGATCAGGTGATACCGCCTTAAGATGTGCCTGGATTTCTGATGGGACCTGGGTTCCTTCGCTAAAGCTATAGCCCCGTTGTTGTCGCAATACAGAGGTATTGGATCAACAATAGACGGAACCACCTGAAGTTCTTTCAAGAACTTCCTCATCCAGACAGCTTCTTTTGCGGCATCAGATGCAGCGATGTATTCCGCTTCCATCGTCGAGTCTGCAACGGTTTCCTGTTTGGAACTCTTCCAACACACCGCCCCTCCATTGAGGGTAAAGACAAAACCCGACATGGACTTGGAATCATCCTTGTCACTCTGGATGCTGGAGTCAGCAAAGGCCTCGATCTGGAGGTCTTTTCCGCCATACACCAAGAACATCTCCTTAGTCCTTCTCAGGTACTTGAGAATGTTCTTTACCGCTATCCAGTGTTTCTCCCCTGGGTTAGACTGATACCGGCTTACCACACTCAGTGCATAAGCTACATCCGGTCTGGTACACAACATCGCATACATTATAGAGCCTACCGCAGAAGCGTAGGGTATAATAGACATGCGATCCCTCTCCAAATCAGTCTTGGGAGACATCTCTTTAGAGAGGGTGATCCCGTGACAAGCCGGTAGGTTACCGCGCTTGGAATCTTCCATACTGAACCTCTTCAGTATGGTGTCGATGTACCTGGACTGTGAAAGTCCTAATATCCTCTTGGATCTGTCACGGTAGATCCGGATACCCAGAATGTATGAGGCATCACCCAGGTCTTTCATGGAGAACCTGTGTGACAAGAACCCCTTGACAGATTGTAGCATAGGAATGTCATTTCCTATTAAGAGAATGTCATCCACGTATAAAACGAGGAATACTACAGTTCTCGCTACAAATCTACTATAGATGCATGGTTCATCTGGATTTTTGATAAAGCCAAATTCTTTGACCGTCTCATCAAAGCAGATGTTCCAACTCCGCGATGCCTGCTTTAGTCCATAGATGGACTTAAGCAACTTGCACACCTTTCCGCTGCTCCCACTCTGAATGAAACCCTCTGGCTGGTCCATATAGACACACTCCTCTAAATTTCCATTTAGAAAAGCTGTCTTTACGTCCATTTGCCAGATCTCATAATCGTGGAAGGCAGCAATGGCAAGAAGGATCCGAATGGATTTCAGCATGGCTACTGGAGAAAAGGTTTCGTCGTAGTCCAAGCCAGGTCTTTGACGAAAACCCTTTGCTACCAGCCTAGCTTTATAGGTCTCAACCTGTCCATCTACACCAATCTTCCTTTTGAAGATCCACTTGCATCCTACGGGTTTTACCCCATCTGGAGCAATGTCCAACGTCCATACCTTGTTGGTGTACATGGACTCCATTTCGGTCCGCATTGCATCCAGCCATTTCACTGAGTCAACGCTCTGAACGGCCTGCTGGAAGCTAGTAGGCTCATCATAATCTATGATGCAATCCTCTCTATCCCCGTCTATGAGAAAACCGCAGTATCTCTCGGGCGGATGAGACTGCCTACTACTCCTGCGGAGCGGCGTAGGAATGTCCTGTTCTGTTGAACCCTCTGGTTCCACTAACCTTTCAGTAATAGTCTGTGGTTCTGGAATTTCTTCTAGTTCTACTGCGCTCCCACTAATTTCCTTTTCCAAGAACTGGTGTTCTAGAAAGTGGGCATTACGAGAAACAAGGACTTTTTGTTCCTCTGCGTAGTAGAAAAGATACCCCCTGGTGTTCTTTGGGTATCCCACAAACTTGCACAGTACTGAGCGTGCCTCAAGTTTGTCCGCATGCTGCTTTTTGACAAAAGCTGGACATCCCCAGATCTTCAGATATTGAAGATAGGGTTTCTTCCCACTCCACATTTCATATGGGGTGGTAGGCACAGTCTTAGTCGGAACTCGGTTCAAAAGGTATGCAGCTGATTCTAGCGCATACCCCCAGAACGATCGCGGTAACTCAGCGTTACTCATCATGGACCGCACCATATCCAATAGGGTGCGGTTCCGTCTCTCCGATACACCGTTATGTTGCGGGGTGTAAGGAGGAGTAAGCTGAGAGAGAATTCCGTTCTCTTTTAAATAGTCCAGGAACTCGGCACTTAAGTATTCTCCACCTCGATCCGATCTTAGAATCTTAATACTTTTGCCGGTCTGTTTCTCTACTTCATTCTTATACTCCTGGAATTTTCCAAAGGCCTCGGACTTATGTTTCATTAAGAAGACATAACCGTACCTTGAGAAGTCATCCGTAAAAGTAATGAAGTAAGAATGTCCGCTTCGGGCATGTGTAGACATTGGACCGCACACGTCACTGTGTACGAGTCCCAAGAGCTCGCTCGCTCTTACTCCATGTCCAGTAAACGGAGTCTTTGTCATCTTTCCCTTGAGACAGGATTGACAAGTGGCATACGACTGATATTCGAACGCATTCAAATACCCTTCTGTATGTAACTTCGTCAACCTTCTCTCATTGATGTGACCCAATCTACAATGCCATAAGAAAGTCTGATTTATTTCTGGAGACTTTCTTTTGTGTGTATTCTGGACATTAAAAATCTGTGGTTGGTTTAACACGTATATACCATTACTCAGAGTACCTGACCCAATCAATACTTGATTAAGGTGAATGTTTACAACATTACTTACAAACGCAAATTCATAACCTTCTTTAGAAACTAAAGATACAGAAATGATATTACAAGTTGCGTTGGGTACAAAAAAGCAATTACGCAAAACCAAAACATGTCCATCTGACATTCCCAGGTGATAGTCCCCCACGGCTTTAGCATCCATGCTAGCTCCGTTTGCAACTCTGAGGGTCATGTCACCTGCTTTCAAAACACTACGGTTTCTCAACGCCTGCAAAGAATTACAGATATGAGATCCTGATCCGGTATCCAATACCCAGGAAGTAGAGTTTATTGAAAGACAGTTTTCAATAACATACACACCTGAAGCTGAAGCTGCAACCTGCTTCAATTCCTGTGTTCTGGCCTTCCAAGCCCTGCAATCATTCTTCCAGTGTCCTTTCTTATGACAATAGAAGCATTCTTCCTTATCCACAAGCTTTCCCGCTAACTTTGTTGCTTTGCCTTTTCCCTTCGTATCCACTTTACCAACACCGCCCCTTGGTTTGGCGGGGGCCTTCTTCTTCTTTCCCTTGGCTTTCGCCTTGGACCTAGAAGAAGATGATCCTCCTACAAACAAAGTGGATGTTTCCCTACCTTTCTGTAGGGTGCCCTCTGCGCTCCTCAGCATGTTGAGGAGCTCTGATAGTTCAACCTCTTTTTCTTGTAGGTTGAAGTTCAGTATAAACTGGGCGTAAGTGGAAGGAAGGGACTGGAGAACTATATCCGTATATAGCTCACTCTCCAATGTGATCCCTAGGTCAGCGAGCTCCTCAATGAAGCCGATCATCTTTAGCACATGCTCGGCTACTGATGATCCGACGGCCATTCTTGTCGAAAATAACTTTTTCGACGCTTCGTATCTTGCGATACGTGATTGCTCTCCATACAGTTCTTTTGTATGGAGCAATATGGACTCCATGTCCATATTCTCATGCCTCCTCTGATGTTCGTTGTCCATCGAGGCAAGCAGGAGGCACTTGGCCTTCGCGCTATCAATCTCCCAAGTCTTGTGGATTTCCTTATCCGCGACACTGGAAGTTGGACCAGGGACAGGGGGAGCTTTGGTGGTAAGAAGATACCCCAGCTTGTCATAAGTGATTGCTATCGTGACATTCCTGAGCCAATCTTTGTAGTTTGGCCCTGTCAGTTTGTTTTTATCTAGGAGTAACTTAAGTCCAGTCATGTTGATTGGTCGCTGCAATTAGGAGAGAGAAGAAGAAACACTCAGCATGATGCTCTTGCAAGTTTAGAGTGGTTTTTAGTTTGTCTAAACAGGATGGCTCCCACTGTTTCTCGAATCCCTCCTCAAACCATAAAGGAAGAATTAGTCAGGATCAATCCCACCGTACAATACTTGCTTAACCGTTCAGCCAGGCCGGTGTCGGTACTTCGAGGGAGGTTTTCCAACGCTTTCGCGAAGTTCCTTAATTAGAGAACCTCTTTTCCCTGGGGGCGTAGCCCCGCTAACACCTTTCTAGGCACCTACTAGGTTTATAGCATTGATCGTTAAGTGAGAAATTTCCCGAGGAGTAGCATATACTCACAGTAGGATCGGGATCCAAATATCATCGCGTGACGAAACTGAAGGAATCCTACCAGAATCATCACACTCCAAATGGTATGCAAATCTAGCAAGTTTCAGTACTTATGAAACTCCCGATGTGGATTTTTGCCCCATGCTCTTATGACCTTGGCGTGAGGTCAAAATGTCATAAGTCACATGTCAAGTTCGTCCCATCATTATCCAGGTTAATTTGAATCCACCCGTACATACCCTTGACGTAGGCCAAAATGGCAGTACGACTGTCTCAAACCAACGCATTCTATCTATGCAACAGATAAATATCCGGCAGCTACCAATCACTATGCCTTGGCGTGAGGTCAAAATACATAGCTTGAATACTACCGAATATTTAACTGAAATGATGGAGGGCTACGGATGGTTTTGGCAAAACCGTGAACGTAGTGAACTTGATTTGGTCGATGGAACGAGATAGCTTTTAAATGGAGTGGCTCAAACTCCGTATTTTAAAAGTTTGTTTTGAAAAGAACCGAGTGGTTTTTCGAAAGTGTTCCAACGACTTTAACTTGGTTTATTGTCTTGCATTAGTTCTTTTAATGCGTGATATTCTTGCATTAGTTCTTTTAATGCGTCCCATCATTTAATCCTACCATTGCAGAAAACAACCAAAATATGACGTACGCTTATGCCATTCGCATTCGCCACGGGGCCCCGTCATTACCCGTTAGGTTACTTAACTAACGACAGAGCGGGGGCTGGGCTAGCGCGTCTGTAAAACATAAGCAACGCCTAAATAATAAGCAATGATAGACATTACAGATCACAGATGAATGCATTGGATATACTAGCAATCCGCAATCCTTTCGAGCCTGAAACGAAAAGCGGATAACACGGTCGCGGTGAATAGCCAAATACCCCACCCAAGACCCCTACAGGTGCGGCAAACTACCCGCCAAGTACTCGGTAGTTTGTGCACCCCTCCATGGGTCTATCCTAGGAGCAAAAACAGTAAAAAGAATTATACAATGACGGCTACAACCCCGACCCGGTTGTGCGGCCAAACAAATAATATTATTATATCAATTTACATTTACAATGAATGAAAGAAAAACAAAAGCTCATCTCACATCCACCCCGGCTATTCACCCGCGACAGTCCAACACATTCATATACACATTCCAGCACATTACAGATCATGTATAACCCCGACTAATCGACTTATAGCGATTAGCCGACGTTCAATACATGCAAGCATCACAGATATAACCATCATAGTCAAAGTGCAGTGAAGTTCGGAAAAAATACGGAATTATAGGACCCCAAAAGGAAATTTCTTTTCTGGACAATCTGGGCACATATAATATATTTTAAAAATCCCAAAACCAACACACAAACACACTGCACGAAAAACGATGCAGAGAAGACACCAAGTCGCGGCGGTTCCGCGGCGTCTAAGAAGGATCACGCGGCGGAAGCGCGGCACTTTAGGCGAATCACTGTATCGTTTTTCTTGGGTGTTCACAAAAAACCCTGAGCCGAATTTACAAGTATAAAGTTTTTCATTTTGACCAGAAAATATTACAACAGAAACTCAGGTTTTTGTAAAGTTTGGTTTTTGGATTTTTCCGGTTCCGAACTTCGTTACACTTCACTACCAAGCTAGTTTAAGTTTAGTTAGGCTCTGATACCACTGTAAGTCCATATTGCGACCCCCGGTTCTTACGGGGAGGCGGAAACGATATAAAAAAATGAATTTTTATCGCAAGAGGCAACATGGACTAAACTATGGTCGGGATCGTTGTCTAAACTAAAACTAGCAAACTATGCTAAAGAGAGTTAGCTACTCGGATGAAGATGGTTATACCTAAACTTGAACTCCTTCTCTTCAAGCTCCGATGGTGGTTCGATGGCTCCTTCTCGTTGTCTCCGTACGCCGAAGATAGATCCACTTGAAAGCTCCAACCTTTAGCTCCTTCTTCGTTCTTTGAAGAAACTAGTTCACTTGGTTTGCTAAACCTAGTGAACTAGAATGAGTAGAGATGATTTAGAATGGGATTTTATCTATGGTTCTTGATTCTCAACTCATGAGACAAGAGAACCATAGATCAAGAGAGGGAGCAAGAGGTTGAGGATGAGAGCAAGAGGAGAGCTCAAGAACAAGAGAGAGAATGAGCAAGAAAGAATGAGCAAGTATTTTGTCTCTCACCCTCTCATAATCCAAAGCAATGATAACTCATCATATCAACAAAAGTCTTATGTGATGGTTGAAGTAACCATAACCTTATCATGTCATGCACTCATTTTACTCAAATGAACAAGCAAGAAAAAGTCTTTGGCATGAAATGATAACCATGGTTATCATGATGGTCAACTAGTCAAGCCTAGTCAACCGGTCAACAAGTCAACAAAAGTCAACAAGTCACCAAAGTCAACAAGTCAACAAAAGTCAACAAGTCAACAACCATATCACCATAATACTTAATTAATATAATAGTTAATCACATATCATATTCTCATTAGGGTTGAGCATAAAGTCCAAAAGTCAACGGTCAACTGTCAACAACCCTAATGAGAATCCGCTGCCTCTGCCTCCCTGTCAACTGTGCATACACACCCGCATCCGCGTTCCGAGGAACACGAATGCAAACTGGATAAATCCAATCCCATAAGGTACACTAGGATCTGGCTTAAACCAAAGCCCGCTAGTGTAAACTGTCCGGACACTGTACGTGCACAAGTGCACGGATGTGACCGAACCCTGTCGCAAAACCATGCGACCTGTCGCAATACCATGCGACCTCTACTCTTTTGCCTAAAGGCGAAAAGCTTTCTGTGTGGGACTCTAAAGACTCGACACTACGCTGGCAGTGGGTTTAACCACAGACCGCAAGCGGCACTAGCTGTGCGTAACGGTCCCCAGGTAATGCCGACAAGAAGACCGACGAGGCGAAACCCATCTGAACTCCTACTGAGCCTGAGCGTGACATTCTCCGTACAGTCCGGTCTGTTCGTCTGATACATCGCATGGCGGGCCTAGGGGGCGGTAAACGTCAGTCCCCCAATAGCGGTACAAGTCGTGCCGGAGCGAAGCCCAAAACACCCTGAGACAACACTGGAAACCTACCAGTATATCTCGATTGCCCTGGCCAGGGACTACTCGTGTAATGGCTCTCCTAGACACAGCGCGATGTCAACCCCCAATACCGGGAGAGACGAATCCTGTCTAACCGTCACTGCCTCCAAGTGCTTCGGGACTGCACCCAACTACCACCTGTTTGCACGACTCCTTTGAGCCGTGGTAGGGTAGTGATCAAAGTACAGTGGGAACACACCCGAGGCGAAGTGACAGTGTCAAGTCAGCGGACTAAGCTGTACTCATGTCACCTGGGAACTGATAACTGACGATAGGTATAATACCAACTAGTCAGTTCCCGACGAGTCCTGTCCAGTGTACCCGTAACCTAACGAGCACCCGCATACTATCTCAAGTACGACGTACTGACGGCTGTGGGACAGACCGTCTCCCACACTGGGATGAGAAGCGCATGCGCTGGTCTACTCCGGAGTATCGATGCCCTGTCTCGATAGTCCTGCGACCAAGGACCTGAATAAGGATGTGCTTATAGATTACCCAGCCCCCACTAGTGTGACTGCCATCACAACGCTGGTAATCAAGCAAAGATCCTAAGGGCTCCACTAATGCGTATAAGTGATATACTGAAATAAACACAAGTACACATTGAAGTAGAAACAAACCAAGTAGCATACTACTATTTTGAGCAAGATTGTATATACAAGGTGAATATCCCAAGCATCCATTAAGTAATATACAAACTAGTATGATACAGTAATGGCCTCTAGGGCATATACACTAACAGAAATGCGGATAAAGTCAACTCCTGACTCCGCGAAATGCGGATAAAGTCAACCCCTGACTCCGTGAAATGCGGATAAAGCCAACCCCTGGCTCCGTGAAATGCGGATAAAGTCAACCCATGACTCCGTGAAATGCGGATAAAGTCAACCCCTGATTCCGTGAAATGCGGATAAAGTCAACTCCCGACTCCGTGAAATGCGGATAATGTCAACCCCTCCTGGCCCCGTAGAACACGGCTAAAGTCAATCCTGACTCCGTGGGAAATAGCCATGGTAAACCCTCGAACTCCTCATCAAAGCAATGCTTTGACTCGGGAACAGGTCAACTCATCAATCACTTACGAGTCCTCTCGACTTGTAAGGAGAAAATTCTCTTGTGAGATCCTTACGACTCTCAAGGGAAAACACACTTAGCAATCCTCATGATTCCTAAGGAGAAATACACCTACGAGATCCTCTCGACTCGTAGGGAGAAAAAGCTTTAGGAGACCCTCACGGCTCATAAAATTGAAAAGTCTTAGGAAGCAGACCTGAACCTGTTCCCTAAGCCATCGTTACCCTGCAAAGAGTCCAAGATGGTCCGTCTCTACTACCTACAGGCCACACTTGCTAAAATCACATGGCAACGACACTTGCTAAAATCACATGGCAACGACACTGCAAAGAGAAGAAAGCAACGGTAGAACAAAAAATTTGTATCTTTTATTCATGAATTCAATGGAGTACAAGTTGAATCATATGAAAGAATAAAAAAATGGATACAAGTTATCCAAAGATTACAAGTGTTCAATCTATACAAAACAACTATCGAGAAGGAGGCGTTTTCAATAAGTCATCAAGTTGCTCGCGTACTCCTTTCTGTGCCTTCTCATGATCGGCCGCTGCGGCCAGCTCTGCTTCATTTCGAGCCCGTTGTTGCAAGCATGATGAAATCTTCTCATCGATTTCCCGTTGGGCAGCTTCGCGACTCTGCGTAACCCGCTCAATAGAGTCGAGCTTCTCCCTTAATGCCAGCCCGTCTGAAAAACATCGCTGCAAATTGTCGAAGACGGCTCTCAGTTGCGCGGCATTCGCTTCAACTTGGGCGCGCAGCCGGGAAGATTCACCTGAAGCTTCCTCACGCTCCTTCCGCCTCAAGGTCGCTTCTTGTTCGAAATGGCGGAGGAAGGACACGCTCTGCTCAACCCACGCAACCCGCTGGGAGTTCAAAACCAGAATCTCAGGAGCAGGACGCCTAAAATCAAGCTCATGCAGGAAGGCCTCAATCTTCCTGCAGTAGTTAACCCAAGACTCAACGACACCCTCGTTATGGAAGTTCAAAAGCATCGCCAATATTGGATTAACCTTGGCAGTAAAATCTACGGCGAATGTAGGGGCCTCCGCGTCAAGCTCCTCGATGTATTCGCTCAACATACGCAGAATAGTCACAGCGTCTTTTGAAGATGGAGGTATAGAAAAGGGCCCTGCCAGCATTGTGATGCGAGACTCGAACGGAGCTGGAGTCGGTACGATCGCTGCAAAACAAATCATAGTCAGATATTTGCTTAAGAGACAAAGAAGACGCAAGAGCAATGAAGGCTACTATACCGGTTACGGCAGGTGGCAGAGCTGGGAGTACTGGTGGCGTGACGATTCCCTCGTCCCCTCCTCCAATTTATAATGCTGCAATCAACTCAAAATTAACAACGGTCGGGTCGCCCGTCTAAGAAAAGAAGGGACGTCGGTTTATAAAGCTATACTCACCAGCACCAGCAAGCAAAGTAACTTCCAACTGGAAGGAGAAGTGCGGGTTTAACACTTGATACAGATGATCGAAAAGAACTCCTGCAAGGTTACGATGATACATAGTCAATACACGAAAGACGATGTCCCTGATTTAAATTGATCGCAGACCCATACCTTCCAGCATTTGAGAGGATATAAGAGGAGATGAAGGGGCAACGATCGTAAAAACAGCAGCTGGTGGTGCTTCTTCAGGTATCGCAACCTCAGCGCTCACCACACCTACATTTGAAAGGAACAAAATGTCATCAGAAGGGATTGAAAAACAAAAAGAATGCAGCGACCCAGGACCTACCAGGCAGGTCATCAGCTAAAACGGTGACGGAAGCATCGCCAAGCATCAAGACTTCTTCGATCTCATTCGGGGGGATGGTTTCGCCGCCCGTAGCTTCGTCCCCTGATTCCACGAGGGCCATCGTGACACTCGCAATGCCAGGAGATAGCAGGGAACTACAGGTGGAAAAAGCGGCAATTGGAGCAGTCCTGGACTCCTGAGAAAGAGTAGCCGCTTCGGGCTCAGCAGTTGTCGTCATCTCTCCCGCCACCTAATCACCCGGACTTGGCCCTACAGGATAGGGTATATGAGAATCTGAAGATTAAAATTTTGAAAAGGACTCAGTGTTACGTTACCTTGGGACGGCCTTTCAATTGCTTCCCGAGCTGCACGTGCCACCTGTCTGTGAGCGGTAGACAGGGTGACCAGAGCACCCTCTGAAGAAGCAGGGACAAGAGAAGCAGCGCTCGAGCCGGCCTCTACAGCCAAGGCAGCGTTACGTTCTCTTGCTGCACGCCTCCTGCGCTTCCTTTCTGCCTGGGCCGTAAGAGCTGATCTTCTTAAGACCTCCGAAAAGGAGACGTCATCGTCCGAGTCAGGAGCTACCTCTGGATCCATTATGGCATCCGTCATCGATTTCTTAAGTGAAGCTTCTGTCGGCAGTACTGGTGGAGTTGGGACTTCGGCAGCCGGCCTTGGGAGCGGCGCCACGTCACCATTCGTGATCTGCAGTACACTTGGGATAACCTGAGTAGCGGTAGTCCCTATAATAAGATAGTAAAGAAAAATTAGTTTACCCATAAAAACGGGAATGAAGGCGCGGTGAGCCGAAATGTACCGATGCCTAAAGAAGCACGAAGCCTTTCCTCCTCCTCAAAAGTCTTGAGAGAAACTGCGAGAGCCTCTTCAGTAGAGATGCCTGTTGAAGAAGAAGTGTCAGTCAAAACATGTTAATAAAAACATAACAGCGAAAAGATACGACTGAAGTTTACCTGACTGTGCAAGGGTGACCAGTCCTGCTTTGTGGCTAGCTAATCGCTCGGAAGCTGCAATAGCAGCCTCCAGATAAGTATCATCTGGCGCCATGAATAAACCCTCGTTGGTCCCATATTCGCTTAAGCCTTCGCTATAAGGAGCATGGGGCTCCTGGATGAGTACAATGTCCGCAGAAAGAATCGACTTCTTCTTCTTCTTCTGCGAGCGAGTACCGGTCACCGGTAACACGAGCTTGCGCTTAGCGGGCAACTTCGGGCAGCGAGTCCCGATCTCCGCACCCAAGCCGGACTCAGGAAATGCCACAGCTGCCACTTTAACGGAAGAACGGGGTAGCGGTAGCTTACGCATATCATGCGAAACCACAGCCGCAACAGCTTCTCTCAAGGGAGGACGGACGATGGTCCGTCGCTTCAGAGGAACATTTGGATTACCAGCCGGGGCGGTGCCCTTACGATCAAGCAGCAATCGCTTTTCTTCCCTAATGACGGCGCCCATCGAATGTTGATACCACGCCACGTACACATTCAGGGCCTTCGGAACACAGCTCGGTTCACTGATGAAGAAGTTGGACACTGTGTTTAGGCGCATAAAATGATGCAGCGCGCTGCGAATACCCTCTTCAGTAGCGGCCGGTTCTGCCAAGAAAGCCTCAAGCGGGACGCCCTGATTATAGCTTAACTGCTGGGCAAAATGATGCGGGTTATATCTCATAAACAAAGCCGAATCATTCTGCCTAAATACGAGAAAGCCCGTCCTGATAGAGTATAGATGAAGAATCTCCCGAGCTTTCAAGACAGAGACCCCGTCTTTAAAAATGTCCTGCAATAGCAGCACCGTTTTCGTGGATTCCTGGCCGACGGTCAAAATTTTATCGGTGAAGGACATGCCATCTCCAACCGTGTGTGGATGAAGGAGCAAGCTCCTAGCTTCTCGTGGTGTCGGATTTACAATGGATGCGTCGACCAGTCGCATGATCCGAGGGAACTTACACCTGTCATAAAAGCAAGGCCTTCCGTGGATACCGAAGACGCCAAGCATGTGCAATTCGAGCCACGAGGTGAAATAATGCATCGAGAAGTTTGCAGGCTGCACCCCTGGTTCAGTAGTATCCGCTGCCAAGATGAGGTCATGATACAAATGGGCTAACCCAGCGATCCCGACGGCCACTTGTATCCAGCAACCATTCGATGCGTTGGGTAGAAGACGGACGGCCTCATACGGAGAGGGTGCATCGGAAGCACAAACCAGCTCAGCCATAACCCGAGAAATCCCAAAAAGAACGTTTCTTCATCGATCCCAGGAGCTGCCAGCTCTGCAAAAGGGACGACCGGGGTGCCGGGGAGAAAGAAATTCTTCTGATCCGCCTCTGCCGTCGCCAGGTTGCCCAAACCTAAGCCAAAAGGATCGTCAAGTTTGGCTAACTTCGCGGCTTCCTTCGACATTACTTCCAGGCGGAGAAAACGAGCGATAAAATCCGTAAAATTATCCCCACGACCTTCGGATTCAAGAAAAAGGTTCTCATAGATATTCAGCACCTTTATCAAACTCGGAAATTGGTGTTGAATAGCATTTTCCGGGGTAAAACCCATTACCACTGAATTGGTGGCAAAAATGTACTCATCCGAAGGAAGCAGCTCCTCGTAATGTTCTCCCCTAACGGGTAAACCAGAGATCTCAGCAAATTCCTCCAAAGAAATGGAGACTTCTCGATCCAATAAGAGAAAGGTGTGGATCGGAATGTTCCATTGCTCCAGAAATGCCTTGACCCACCATGTAGGAGGTGTGGAATACTGGAACAAAGAGGCATAGATCGCAGGGTACAATCCGAGCCTTAGCAGCTATGACTTTTTCGCCGATAAGATGTATCGGGCCCACTGCATATATCCGGTTGGGTGACGGGGAGTTAGTCCTATGTTGTATGGCTGTCCCCAAGGGCGCGACTCGTCCTGACATATGCGCCGCCCTAGAGTGTCCAAATCCACCGGCGGCTGCACGGGTATTGCGGCCATAGAAGGCCGAAGGAGACCCTCTGAAGTCCAATTCACCTCCTCCACAGTATAGTTTATCGGGGGCGCATCTACGTAAGGGATCGCCGAAATAGGATCCGAAGGTGTCGCTCAAGAAAAACTCCGTCGACCCCTGATGATTTGGTTGTACCATGCTCCCCATAGATGAATATTCTTATGCTCCGGGTCATGGTCTTTAATCAGTGCAAAAACTTCTCGGTCTATGGGCGCTTCGGGGAATCCGCCTTCCGAACGGACGAACGGGGAGGAAGTGTCGAAAGACATAGTACCTGTACGGAAAAGAACAAATTTTCAGCCGCCATTGCTACAGTTTAAGTTCTATCACTAGGTACTTTAAATCCGTACCGCACTGCAATGCAGTGAAAAGGGACCAAAGGGGACCCACATAATCTAGATGAAAGTTCAACATTAATAAAAACAGCCTCATCATTTGATGAGACTGTCATTAAATGAGGAAATCCTCAAAAGATTCTCATTCAATGAAAACCCCTCGGGCCGAGAAGTAAATCTCCCCTTAAGAGCAGCGCTCTGTGGCAGAGTGACATTTGTCAACTCTAATGATGATAGGAATAAAAATTCCTCAAGAGCCTTGCTCTGTAAGAATGATGGAATAACCCATCAGAAAACTTAAAGTAAAGGTTTAATGAATTAAAATTCCATGATCTTCATGATCCATGAACAAACTTTTAAGCGTTCTTTATGAAAGATTAACAAATCTATATGATTTGAAAAGAAGAGCAAAGCTCTGTTAATGGGTTAAGAAACCCCAAGAAAAATCTCTTTAGATCTATGATTTCAAGAGAGCAAAGCTCTGTTAATAAAACCCTAAAAAAGGTTTTCTTTACATCGAAGATCTATGAAGAGCAAAGCTCTGTGAATGGGTAAAAACCCTAGATTATTAAAAGATCCTTTAAAAGATTTAATCTTTACCTTAATTTTGACAGAGTTCTGTCCTTAAGAAAATTCTTAAGATGAAGAGCTATGCTCTAAAAGAGAATTAATTATCAGGGAAAGACAAGGAAGAAGATGAACAGAAATCATCTCAAGGGCCAAGGGTCCTATTTATAGGCACTGAGATGTCGTTTCAACTTCTGAGTTGATCCAAGGGCACAGATGCTGCCACCGCTGCACTCACATGTAGGTCATGTGAGCGAAACGGTGGAGGGGCATTTGTTTCCCCCAATCAGATCAAAGCTCTGTTCAAATTTAAAATTTTGAAATGAAGCAACGCTTCATAGCAGCGCCAAGTGCGCTGCGCCCCAAGCAGCGCACCATGTGCAAAGCACGTGTGCGCTAGCGCCAAGTGCAAAGCACGTGTGCGCTAGCGCCAAGTGCGCTGCACTCTAAGCAGCGCACCACGTGCAAAGCACGTGTGCGCTAGCGCCAAGAGCGCTGCCCTCTAAGCAGCGCACCACGTGCAAAGCAGGAGTGCGCTCGCGCTGGAACTAAAAGATCCCTACCGTCAGATCAAAAATCCAATAAAGATGATAAATCATCAATTAACCAGAATAAAATTCTGTTATGGAGAGATTCCTCAAAATCTTTCCAAACAAAAAGATTGTGCTCTGTAAATCAGAGTACCGTTGGATCAATGATCCAAAGGTGATTAAAAGTCACCAAAATATAGAACAAATTCTGTATGAGAAAAGATTTCCCAATCTTGTTAAAAACAAGAAAATTGTTTTCTTTAAAACAGAAGCCTTTGGATCAAAGATCCAACGGGGGAAACATCCCCAAATCAATTAGAGACAAGATCTCTTTAACTGATTGAACAAATCAGCCTTCACTATAAAAGGGACCTAAGACTTCAAGTCTGAGGAGATACAGAAAAAAAAGAGAGGAACCCCCATTCAAACTTTGGAGAAATCTCAGAAAGAAGAGCAAAGCTCTCGGAAGAAGAAATAGAACTTTTCTTCAAGGTAAAACGAACAGAAAGACGAAATCGTCTCATATAAAAAGAAGAATTTACTTCTTTTTCTAAGATCATAGATCTATAAGACTAAGGTCTTTCACAAAGAGATCAAAGGCTCTCATCATAAAAAAATAAGAAGAAGAACATAATTATTCTCACATATCATAGATCTATAAGAATAAGGTCTTTTACAAAAAGAGATCATGAACATCTCATAATAAAAAAAGGGGGGAGAATAATTCAATTCTCTTAGGATCACAGATCCATAAAGGCAAAGCCTTTCATCAAAATAAGAGATTGAAACATATCCTATAAAATAAGAACTTTTGTTCTTAGAATCTTGAGACAAAGTCTCTTATAAACGAGAATTTATTTCTCAGATCATAAAGCTGATCAAATAGCGCTCTGCGCTCTTGGACAAGCGCTCAGCGCCAAGCGCATCACGTGTTCCATACATGTGCGCTACTCAGCAGAAGCGCAACGCGCTCATAATCTGGCGCTCAGCGCCAAGCGCGCCACGTGTTCCCTATGTGTGTGCTAATCAGCAGAAGTGCAACACGCTCATAATCTGGCGCTCAGGGCCAAGCGTACCACGTGCTCCTCATGTGTGTGCTACTCAGCAGAAGCGCAATGCGCTCATAAATTGGCGCTAGCACCAAGCGCGCCACGTGTTCCTCACGTGTGCGCTGATAAAACATAAACGGTTTCCTTAAATAAAGCCCAGAGCTATAATGAATGCTCAGCATTCAATAAAAGACAGAACGGCTGTCAGAACCCAAATCAATGCTCAACATTGTCAAATCTTTAACATTTTAACTGAGTGGGCCGAGCCCAAGTTGGCTATAAACCCCTCATTCAGATTAATTGAGCCCATATGCTCATAAATCTTTGATCTTAGTTCCAAATTGGACTACAGATCTCCCAACCAATATCGGTTCAAGGGTTCATCTCTTCACTCCTATGATATTTGTCATTGTAATCATTCAACGTCTTCAGAGAGGTGACGTGTCCCAACAACCATACATTCCATAGACTATGACGTCTTAAACTGGACTGTGGGGTCCTTAAACCCATGGACTATGATGTTCTTAACCTTGGACTGTGGGGTCCTTAAGCCATGGACTATGATGTCCTTAACCTTGGACCGTAATGTCCTTAAAAGTAACAATGGACCGCAATGTCCCTAAACTAAACAATAGAGCTCAAATGCTCTTTTGTTGGATCTAAACGATATGGTTAAGTTGATCTTAGTCTAAAATTAGACTAACGTATCCTTAACAAACGTTTAAGTTGATCTTAGTCTCAAATGAGACTAACGCATCCTTAAACCCAACCCCAAACCCAAATCTAAGAAAATACGGATTTGGACTAATCCACGCCCTACGGGTGACACATAAATTAGTCTCCGTATACAATTCACGGGCAACCAAAAATAAAACAAACACCTAGGACACGAAGTGACCATCTGGAGAAGGAGAAAACTGGTTACCGCGATGCGGTAGCGTCATTAACTGCAGGGGTTTGCGCCTGTAGGGAAGAGCGTCCCTACAATAAAAAAAAAACCCTCAACGAGGGGGATCTGACGAAGTCTGCTATATCGGCCGCATCCGTTTAAACCTTCGATACATGGTGTCATAATCAACTTGGCATCTTCGGAGAGGTGGACGGATAGCACCAAATAGCATCTGCCCTCGAAATTCAGGCTTGACGTCCCAACGTCCCGGTCACGTCTTTCGGCGAGGAACAGAGCATATAAAGGAAAAACCGCTATTTAACTGCAACAAGTTATTAAATATATCATGCGGTTCCTATTTTCTCCAAAACCAAACGCAACATCATATATAAAGGTGAACATGTAGCTATAGCCAGGTATGCGTACCCATGTCGGTTATAGCAAGATGTGTGTATCTACCTATTAATAATGATGTAATACCCTCCAGGTATGTGTGTAGCTATATCAAGCTAGGTATATGTATATACATGTCAATAATAATACAATACCCTCCAGGTATATGTGTAGCTAACAAGTAGGCATGGCAAGGCATATGTGTAAGCATGTAGATATACAGGTATGCTATATGTCATATACACAGTGGAATATGAATCAATGTCTCAATGTCCCTAACCATACAATATCACGTATGTACAGTGTAGTGCATGTCATGGCAATTATTGACGGTGTGAGTGCATACAATTAGTACTCGTGCAACATGAACCGTCAATAATAGTGCAGTGTCCAACGGGTACAAGTCCAAGCACAACAAGTAATAATATGCAATGAAGTTTATGCGCACACTCTATATGTGAAATATGAACATGCGACTATGATCATATAATATCTATCCCAGACGCATAACGCTATGCGGGCGAATTCCCCGTAGATGTTAAATCTACTCATCGACAGTCGCGGGCTAGGTAAATCTAATCACCTGCCTTCCCTTTCTTCGTCAAGTGTCCGAAGTCCCCGCCTGCGATCCTATTACACAAAACATAACCAGTGCAAATCTCAGAAATCGATCAATATCACGTACACAAGACGTTTGACCAACGCACCAACTCAAATCCGACCCACAAGTGTTCGTCTAACGGCTAACGTGCGTGACTACACACCAACACCAGCCCAAGTGTAGCAGAACGACTGATCACAAACTGTGTCGGATAACGTAACACGCGTACTCAAAACACTAGAATATAGCAAAGTGGTCCCAGATTTTGATACACTAAAAATTGGTGAAAGTTGCAAGTACCACGAGACCACAAACAACTCCAGAAACCCCACAACAAAGATTCAACACCCCAGCCCCCACTCTGGCCGCAATTTGCGGCCAGAACTAATAAATCTGTGGCCCAAAATTTAAGGGGTGGTCTCAGGTTTTTATGGTGGGTTTTAGGTTACAACACTAGGTCCACTGTGACAGGAACTTTTCCAGAAAACACCTGGTTCTACAGCAGATCACAGAGACTCAAAGTCGACACTAAAAATATTATTTTTGCATAAAATGCTACCTTTAGTGTCTAAACCTTAACCTTCAAGGCAACACAACAATTTAACTCCTAAATATCAGTTTAGAGATCATTACCTAGCCACTCTTGCTCAAAAATCCTAGCTTTCCAAGCTTCAAGGCAACCTAGTGGCAATCAAGACATTTGAATTGTTTTTCTATAGATTTGTATGAACTTTAGCAAAGATTTGTGAAGAGGGAGGTGAGGGTTCAGTTTGGGTTTGAAGGAAATGAGCAATAATTGAGAGTGAGAGAAAATGATAAAGTGAGAGAGTTTAATTTGGTGAGAGGTGAGTGTAGGGTGAAACAAAACCTTATGCTCACTCTCTCCCTCACCTCCATTAATGCTTCTCGACTCATCTTGCCACCTCTCTCTCATCCAAACAAGATATTTCCTCACACCAAAAGATCTAGAAAAAGTTAAGGCAAGGTTAATTTGGACAAGGTTTAGCTTAAGGTGTTATGGTTGCTAAACAAAGTTACACTAATATAGCTTCACATTAACATGCACAAGTGTGTGCAAAGCCATAACAATAATATAAAAAAATATTAATTAATTGTTATAAAATTTGAGGAAACCCGATTTGGTAAACTTTTCCTTAAAAACCAGTATTAATGCACTATTAACACTAATCGCATTCCAAGGTGTTACAATCTCCCCCCCCCCCCAACTTAAAGAAAATTCGTCCCGAATTAAAATTTCATAGAAGCGTATGATTGATCTCAAAAACTATCTATTAACCGCAATCAAGAACGGCATCGCTTGGTAGCTAGCCGGTGAGTACGGGTCGGTCCACAGGGATGTTGTGAATTTCCTAACGCTCAAACGAGTTAATTCCGATTGTGGTCGGATTGAATATTAAATCTAAAAACTAAATCTATCTATAAAGATTATCTAGATCTAAATCTTGCTAGGGTTAGGTTTAAAGGTAGGTTAGAAATGTAAATAAATCTCATACGCTTTCTATACCCAAATGAAGATCTATGAGGAGTTATGGTAATTATCAATAAAGGGAAGGTGTTCCTTCCTCTAGGTTCTTGTCCTTCCTTTATCAACCCTTACCCTACCTCCATGGAAAACATCACAACTGGGCCTTTATACTACGGTATCACCGCTACCCTCGTGGGATAGGGTGCCGTAGGGAGCGGTATGTGCTTGTATGCATGGAGTCCTATGTAAAAGTGTGATGGGCAAGAAAGGGATGAGAGATCTCATCTCTTAAAAGCCTTCCCCAAAGCTAACCCTAACAAGCGAGGAGACTACTCGCTCATTAGGGAATTTAAAAACATTTATCTAGAGCAGAGAATGAAAAATTACCTAGGGCGAGAATTGAAATTACCTACTTACTTTACAGATGGCTCTCTCCAAACATTTACGCAGGGTTGTCAGATCTGGATAGATGATATGAAAAGAGGCATCGATGCTCTCCAAAAGAATTCTGAATTTTATTCATAAAAAGAGACATAGGGATGCATGACCTAATACAATGATTTAGGCTTCTATTTATAAGAGATAGAAAACCTAGGTTACAATTGACTCGCATGTCTGCATTTACCAAAATAACCCTAGGAAGACCGGTCCAAGCCGACACAAAAAAATATAGTAAAATTTTCCACAAGTAAGGGCTCTATACGGCCGCAGATCCACGGCCGCAACAGGGGTTGGGCCGCGGTTCCGCGGCCCAATAAGGAGCTGAGATCTTGAGTTTTCTTGTGATGGTCTTGGGCTTTTTGGGCTTCCTGTATCTTTGGTTCTTTTCTCCATTTTGCTTCTGGGTCTTCTCCAGATCTTCCAGTGAATACTTGTAGTGGACTTTTAACCGTTCGCTTTGACATCTTGGACCTTGCGCTGCCTTTATACTTTGTAACTGATCTTTGTGTAGGCTTTATCAAGATCCTTCTGTTTGTTGGTTGTAGTTCCACTTTTGCATCGTCTTCTATCTTTTCACTGTTTTAGATCCAAGAACCTGTAACCTGTAATATGTAACAAATATGCGTCAAAAGCACCTGTTTTATTTGTAAAAAGAATAAGAATGGGGAATATAATAATACAATATTATGGTTTGAACAAATACCCCCAAACTTATCTTTTGCTCGTCCTCGAGCAAACTTAGTTTTATTCTCGACAAAAAACCTAACCGCACTTTCACAGGGAAACGTGATTGCACTGAGCTCGTGCAACAACCCGTTAAACCTCTAGGTGTCCCTAGTAGGAGGAGTGTTGTCTCCTGAGAGTTTTCAGCGGATACTACCCACAAAATTCTATCAATTTGGCATTTCAACTTTTGTTCTCCAATTAGGGTTTCTAACAAAGAATTCTATTATCGTCAATTCGTAAATTATCCACACATATTCTTCACACTTCCTCATCATTTAACTTAAGATTATATATGTTCTGTAGACCTACTTAGCTTTCGGCATCTCTTAAGTTTTCCTTCTAGGGTTCCATCTCCACATAGGAATTTTTATCATCTCTATTAAAGATACAAGTTCTATTCTTCACTCCTTTCTCTCATCTAAACTCCAATCACATACCCTTACGTGTGTGTATATATCACCCCTACACTTGGAAATTCAAATCAAGCAATCATACTCTTGTCCGTTGTCCAAAGCACTTATTAATTGGTGAATTTTTAAATGAATTCTGCTTACACATCCTTCATGCGACCGTTAATACTTCTTGAGGTACCAACGACCGATTACAAGATATGTTTACACTTTAAAGCGTAATTCCTAGTCTTACAACACCCAAGGCTTTTAGCAGTGACTCCCAATCCTGTTGGTCTAAGGCACTAGGTGATGAAACACCCTCGCTAAATATTTTTTCTGTTTTTGCAGCCTTAAGTAATCACAAAAACCAGTGTTCATTTTTTTTCTTTATTCACACTTGTATTTTTTATTTTCTTCGTACTAAGGACTTTAGACAAGAGCATTTCAAGGTCTCTTCTACTATTCCAAGTTTCAAGGTGCGTGATTATGCAATTTGTAGGGTATACATTTTCAAAATATAGACTTAAGCTAGGAATTATTTTTCAAACTCATACTCTAATAAAAATATCAATACTTTTCCTTTGCTTTGACTTAACCCAAGAAGTGAACTCAAAATTTGCCTATTTCTAAATAAACTACAAAGACATATAGTTTCTACCGTTAAACTTTAAGAAAGGTTATTTTTAGGGTTTTCAATTTTCTAAGTCTAAGATCTAGTTGTTCCTAGCCAGTTAACCTATTTGTCAAACTCAAGTCAATTAGGCCAAAATTGAATACATTAACTTTTGTAAATTTTGAAATTTTCAAATTTTTATGGGTTTTCAAATAAATATGCAAATGCAAAAAAAAAATATACACATGAATGCGAAGGAAGAAAACGTACCAAGCATACCCCCAAACTTAAACTTGACAGTGTCATCACTGTCATGCTACACAAAGAGGGTCAAAATATCGGCACTCGCCTGTTTATTTATTTACAATTTTTTTTTTGAATTTTTTATTGTTTTTTATTGTTTTTTTTAATTTTTTATAGAAAAAGAAAACAAAAAATATATATACATATATACAACAAGGTCCTCCCCAAACTAAACAAGGCCTTACATAAGCCAAAGGTTAGCACCAACCATTCAAAAATCTTATCGTGGTAATGGTAGAGTTGGTGAAAGGAGGGAGTGGAAAGAAGAGAAATGAGAAGCACACGAGACCGTATGGGAAGAAGAGTGGAATATGGTCTCGGTGGAGGAGAAGAATGATGGAAAAGAGAAAGAAGTGGAGTACGATCTTGAGAGTGTAAATCGAGTGAATAAATTAGCGCAATTTGTGATGACCGATGTGTTAAAAGCGATTGTGCTAACGTATCAACCCGTCGAGAAATGGGGTTAAATATCTCAATATTCGCAAGAAAGCATGGGTACGCCGACTTTGGTATTGGAGATGAAAGCGTAACGGTCTCTTGTACGGTCGGAACGATAGGAAGGACGAAAGGGAGTGAATTAGGGATAGTCTCATTCTCACCGTAGTAAACTGTCTCGAACTGGAAAGATTCCATCAATGGTTCGAAAAGACTGTAAGCAATCGAGTCTGATGGTTCAACTAACTCATCTGAAAATTCAAAGGACTCAAACTCGGGCGGTGAGTCTGCAACATCGTCCGAAAAAGTGAAGCACTCGTAAGTGTTATCGGCTGTGAGAACTGTATCAGATTCAAAGGAAAAATTTTCAAGCTCACAGTCTTCAAGCATGATCTTGTGCGTGGTCGGAACGATGGAAAGGAGGGAGGGTGATATAACAGTTAAAGATTCAGGAGGATGAATTGGAAAATCCGACATATCAAACAAAAATGGTTCAACCTCAATATTATCCTCAATACTCTCCTCAATACTATCCTCATAATTCTTCTCAATATTTAGCCTATCCATGCCATTATCATCAAAATCAAGACGCATATGAGGTTCGGGAGAAACATTTAATGACTCGGGATGATGAATTGGACATAAGAGTTCAATCAAATCTACGGGCTCATCATCCAAAATATTCCCGGCGTCTATATCCTCAATCAAGTGAAAATCAATTTTTTCTGACACCTCATCAAAAGCATGGATATTTATCAATTCAGGTTCTAGATTGGAGGTGTAAAGATCGACAGGATTAAGTGTGGTTTCACTCGAAAGGGGTTCGTCACAATCTGGCAAATCAAGCACTACAAAGTCACACAACTCGTTAGATGTTTTATTTTCAACGTGTGAATCATTTGGGACAATCGATGGAAAACCGGAGTTGTGGGCTTCAATTGGGTATGGGTAGGTTTGATTTGGAAATCCTCTCAAATTTGCACTCTGTCCAACCGCCTTCTCATACATTGAAAAATTTGTAGCAAGTTGGAAACTAGCTACCGGTTCAGTAGGTTGCATAAAGGCGGCTATGGACGCATCCACATTCCTAACCATTTTGTTTGTTGCTGAAATATACGCTTCCAATGACTGTTCCAAACTAGACATTGGTTGTGAAGGGATTTCGGTAAAAGATTCGAAATTGTTTGAATACGTGAAACTCCCAAATGGCTGTGTAGAAACAGTGTCTAGTGAAGGTGGGACAGTCGGGTAGGAATGGTAGGAAGTAGATGGTTGGACAGGAGTAGGATCAATATGTGGATAAAAAGGTGAATAGACTTGTGGATCCCTAGAACTAGATGTGTGGAGAGGGGTGAAAGATCGGCTACGAGATTGTGCAATGTGCTCAGCAATAGACATCAGCTTAGGAGTTACAACAGGACTCGAAAAAGTGGTATCAACGTACGAAGGTGGTGGAGGTTGACATGGTTGACACAAAGTGGGTTGCAACGTCGAACTGTTTCTTCTAAACGCTTCTATTTGATCATTCAAAAAAATTTTGGGCACGGAGGGATCTTCCTTAAATCGACCGAAATAATTAACGTACGAGGTAAAGTTAGGTTCGGGATACCAAAGTTCGGCAAGAGATTTATGATGTGGGGTACCCATGATAGAAGAAAGAGAAGAGAAAGAAGGCAGGTGGTGCAAGGATTTCTTAGCGGCAAAAATTTGCAAGTTGTTCTTTTTCTTTTAAAAAAAAATTCCTTTTTCCGTTTGCTCTTTATTTGGAAATTTTGCAAAAAGATTTTTGATAAAAAATATGCAAAACAGAAAATCACTTGCAATCAATTTCTATTTTAAGCACGGCGCACAGAATCCTGCACAAGACTTGCTATTTGGAAGGGGGAAGATTTTTAAAGCGCAAGAATCCTGCAGGAGATTTTTAGAAAAGATATATCTAGATTTCCAGAGCTAGAACAGAAGAGCTTACAGAGGAATTTTCTCGTGATGTCGGCACTGTGCAACCGCGTTTCCACGGCTAAAGGCGCGTTCTGGCCGCGTTTCCACCGTGAAGTAGTCGACGCGGGTCCCAAGAATTTTTCTGACCTTCTGATTTGACCAGACGGCCGCGTTACCGCGGTCTGAGGTGGGGTTATGCCGCGTTTTCGCGGTCTGATGACGGGTTCAGATCCCGAGAAGTTTTCTTTCCCTCTGTGTTGATTTTCCCCTATTTTCCAGATCTTTATTTTTCTGTTTCACTCTCTGTATTTTTCCTGATCCGTCGATCCTGCAAAATTCTTGCAAAAATACCCTTTCCAAAAATAACAGAGGATATATTTTTATATATTTTTTTTGATTTTTCAGATTTTTATGATTTTTTTAATTTTAGATTAACCCGAAATTTCAAAATGGAAATAACATGCCATCCCCGGCAACGGCGCCATTTGATTGATCTCAAAAACTATCTATTAACCGCAATCAAGAACGGCGTCGCTTGGTAGCTAACCGGTGAGTACGGATCGGTCCACAGGGATGTTGTGAATTTCCTAATCGCTCAAACGAGTTAATTCCGATTGTGGTCGGATTGAATATTAAATCTATCTATACTAAGATTATCTAGATCTAAATCTTGTTAGGATTAGGTTTAAGGTAGGTTTGGAAATGTAAATAAATTTCAACGCTTTCTATACCCAAATGAAGATCTATGAGGAGTTATGGTAATTATTAATAGAGGGGATTAGATCCATTCGAGAAGGTGTTCCTTCCTCTAGATTCTTGTCCTTCCTTTATCAACCCTTACCCTAACCTCCATGGAAAACATCACAACCGGGCCTTTATACTACGGTATCACTGCTACCTCGTGGGATAGGGTGCCGTAGGGAGCGGTATGTGCATGTATGCATGGAGTCCTATGTAAAAGTGTGATGGACAAGAAAGGGATGAGAGATCTCATCTCTCAAAAGCCTTCCCCAAAGCTAACCCTAACAAGCGAGGAGACTACTCGCTCATTTGGGAATTTAAAAACATTTATCTAGGGCAAAGAATGAAAAATTACCTAGGGCGAGAATTGAAATTACCTACTTACTTTACAGATGGCTCTCTCCAAACATTTACGCAGGGTTGTTAGATCTGAATAGATGATATGAAAAGAAGCATCGATGCTCTCCAAAAGAATTCTGAATTTTATTCATAAAAAGAGGCATAGGGAGGCATGACCTAATACAATGATTTAGGCTTCTATTTATAAGAGATAGAAAACCTAGGTTACAATTGACTCGCATGTCTGCATTTACCAAAATTACCCTAGGAAGGCCAGTCCAAGCCACCACAAAAAAAAATTTGGTAAAATTTTCCACAAGTAAGGGCTCTATACGGCCGCAAATCCGCGGCCGCAACAGGGGTTGGGCCGCGGTTCGGCGGCCTAATAAGGAGTTGAGATCTTGAGTTTTCTTGTGATTGTCTTGGGCTTTTTAGGCTTCCTGTATCTTTGGTTCATTTCTCCATTTTGCTTCTGGGTCTTCTCCAGATCTTACAGTGAATACTTGTAGTGGACTTTTAACCGTTCGCTTTAACATCTTGGACCTTGTGCTGCCTTTGTACTTTGTAACTGATCTTTGTGTAGGCTTTATCAAGATCCTTCTGTTTGTTGGTTGTAGTTCCACTTTTGCATCGTCTTCTATCTTTTCACTGTTTTAGATCCAAGAACCTGTAACCTGTAATATATAACAAACATGCGTCAAAAGCACCTGTTTTATTTGTAAAAAGAATAAGAATGGGGAATATAATAATACAATATTATGGTGTGAACAGCGTACCTTCAAAGAGATGAGGGAATTTCTTCCGCATTTCGCTCTCGGCCTTCCAAGTGATCTCCTCACTTGTCGGGCTACGCCAAAGGACCTTCATAGATTGCAAGACCTTCGACCTGTCACGACCCACCCCCAAACACATATGGTATTGTCCGCTCTGGCCGAAACCGCACGGTTTTGTCCCTTTGAATGAACCCGGGGCTACTTCCCAGAAGGTCACCCATCCCAGAATTTCTCTGGCTCAAGCATGCTTAACTACAGAGTTTTTCAAACTCCGGAGTTCCGATTCATCCAAAAGGCGCCTCTATGTTATAAGAGTGGTATCTTTTCATTTATAGTTCAGATCATGCCCTCTTTCGGAATGGAATTCTATATTCCCCATTGTTCTGGTGGGTCCCAGTGTGCATCCGTATCAGTTACATCCCCACCTCGATACCGGATAACATCACACTTCTCACGGGGTAGGTGGTATTCAGCCCTAACTCCACCTGGGGTATTACATTCCCCCCACTTAGAACAATGGTTCGTCCTCGGACCACAGACCAACTTTTGAAGGACCGACTCTGATACCATTCTTGTCACGACCCACCCCCAAAACACAGATGGTATTGTCCACTCTGGCCGAAGCCGTACGGTTTTTTCCCTTTGAATGAACCCGGGGCTACTTCCCAGTAGGTCACCCATCCCAGAATTTCTCTGGCTCAAGCACACTTAACTACGGAGTTTTTCTAACTCCGGAGTTTCGATTCATCCAAAAGGCGCATCTGTGTTATAAGAGAGGTATCATTTCATTTATAGTTCAGATCGTGCCATCTTTCGGAATGGAATTCGATACTCCCCATTGTTCTGGTTGGTCCCCGTGTGCATCTGTATCGGTTACATTCCCACCTCGATACCGGATAACATCACACTTCTCACGGGGAAGGTGGTATTCAGCCCTAACTCCACCTGGGGTATTACACGATCAAAGTTTCTTTACCTGCCGATCCAATATAACTACCGGCTTCTCGGTGAACGAAAGATCGCGCTCAAGCTGAACGGTCTCATGCTGAATCATGTGAGAAGGGTCATGAAGTTATCTACGAAGTATCGACACATGGAACACGGGGTGAACATCCGGAAAACTAGGCGGGAGCGCCAAGCGATAAGCAACGGTACCAACTCGCTCAAGGATCTCGAAGGGGCCTGCAAATCTGGGACTGAGCTTCCCCTTCCTCCCAAATCTCATAACACCCTTCATCGAAGGAATCCGCAGAAATACATGATCTCCCACTGCGAACTCAAGTCTGCGACGACGACGGTCGGCATAAGACTTCTGTCTTCACTGGGTGGCCCTCATCCTGTCTTGAATCAGCTGGATCATCTCCGTAGTCTCCTGAACTAGCTGGGGTCCCAAAACCCTACTCTCACATAGTTCGGTCTAACAGACTGGCGATGGACACTTCCTACCATACAAAGCCTCGAAAGGTGCCATCTGAATAGTCTCCTGAAAGTTGTTGTTGTAGGAGAACTCAATCAATGGCAAGTGACGATCCCAACTGCCACCAAAATTAAGCACGCACGCCCGAAGCATATCCTCTAGAGTTTGTATCATCCGCTCTAACTGACCATCGGTCTGCGGATGGAAAGCGGTGCTAAAACTCAACCGGGTACCCAAAGCTTCCTGAAGCTTCTGCCAAAGACGGCTACTAAACTGGGTGCCCCTGTCGGATACAATGCATGTGGGAAAACCGTGCAAACGCACAATCTCATCTATTTACAACTGAGCATACTGAGCATAACCGAAAGTGGTGTTCACTGGAAGGAAGTGAGCCTCTTTTGTCAACCGGTCAACAATCGCCCAAATGGAGTCATACCCCCGACTGGTCCTGGGTAGACACACAACAAAGTCCATGGAAATCTGCTCCCATTTCCAATCAGGAACGGGTAAAGGCTGCAACTCTCCAGCCGGTCTCTAATGCTCAGCCTTAACTTGCTGACAAATCAGGCACCTCGAAACGAAGTCCGAAATATCGCGCTTCATCCCTTCCTACCAGTAAATGTCTCTCAAGTCGCGGTACATCTTGGTGGAACCTGGATGAACGCTAAAAGCTGACTGATGTGCCTGCTCTAGGATCTCGCACCTCAACCCATCAATATCTGGTACACACAAGCGAGTCCCGCAACGTAGCACACCCTGGTCATCAATCATGAACTCTAAAACTGTACCCTGTCGAACAAGCTCAAGAATCTCAACCAAACGGGCATCACTGGGCTGTGCCTCATGGATACGATCCAGAAGAAGCGGACGGGCGCGGACATGAGCAAGCCGTCCCTCAGTGGAAGTGAACTCAAACTGTACTCTACCATCGCACAAGGTCTGCCAATCCGCAGAAGACTGTCTCTGAACTGCGCACAACTGGGACAAGCTACCTATTGGATATAGTGCCCTCAGAGTCAATTATTGGATCACAGGCACGTGATTGCAATGATTGAGGGAGGACCTATGCCGGTAGGACAGTCTTACTCAAGATGATAGTATGCTATCTGGTTTACCTTTATCATCGTGTACTGTTTTAGGTGACCTTAAAGGTCACTATTGCACGTTGATAGAGCCCCTAGGATTCTTGCTTGACTACCAGCAGTATGAGGGCGATCATATACGTGGGAGCTAGGGTCTATAAGCACATCCTTAAAAGGTCCCTAGTCGAGGGAGTTTCGAGACAGGGCATCGATACTCCAGAGTAGACTAGTGTATACAGTCGAGACCCCGACAAGGGGCGGTGGCCGGTCTCACAAGCCACCGGTGTCAGTTGGATCACCTAAGATGTATACAGGTGCTCATTTGGTTATGAGTACACCGGACAGGACTCGCCAGGAACCTGCTAGTTGGGATTATACCAGACGTCAAATAGAAGTTCCCTGGTGACATGTGTACAGGTTAGTTCATCGACCTGAGATCGTCATTTGTCTCGTGTGAGTTCCCACTGTTCTTTGATTACTACCCTACCACGCTCAAAGGAGACGTGCAAACAGGTTTTAGTTGGGTACAGTCCCGAGCCACATGGAAGCAGTGAGCGGATCTTCAGGGGTTCGTCTGTCCCGGTATTGGGGGTGAGGTCGCGCTGTATCTAGGAGAGCCATTACACGAAGTCCTTGGCCAAGGCAGGAGATTTACTGGTGGGTATTCCAGTAGTATCTCTGGGTGTTCTGGGCTACACTCCGACATAACTTGTACCACTTTTGAGGGTCTGACCTTTACCAACCCCTTAGGCCCGCCATGCGATACTCATAGACGAACGGACCGGACTGTATGGATATTGTCACTGACAGGCTCAGTAGGGTGTCAGGATGAGTTCGCTCATCGACGTCCCTTTTAGTCAATACCTGGTAGCCCGTTACGTATGGCTAATACCTCTGACGTGCTAGTGGTTCAATCCGCAACCAAGGTGTTGAAGAGTCTTTAGAGTCCCCCACAGACAGTTACTCAAGTTTCGGGCAAAACGCTGTAGAGGCCGTATGGAGATATGGCAGGGTTCAATCTTATATGTGCGGTATTGCACGGATCAAGATCGGACGGATAATACTAGCGGGCTTTGGTTTAAGCCAGATCCTAGTATTGTACAGTGTAGATTTTGTCTATTTGCATTTGTATTCAGTGGGAATACAAATGCGGGTATGTATATACAGTCGCGGGGTTTTCCTGCAATTTATTACGGGATCAATTTTTGAAGTTGCCAGTTTGCATTCCGTTCCGGCCAGTTTTCCTTTGTTCCTTCACGGCCGGATTTTTGTGATGGAGGGGATAATTTGCAAGTTTGCAAATTAGCAATTGTGGAGGGTTTATTTGGATATGGAAAGATTATGATAGCATCTTTTCTTTTCATGCATCATTTGATTCTTTTTGAATCAACTCTTTTGCATTAAATGAGATTGGATTTGTATTTGAAATTGATGTGAGGCTTGATTTGGCTTATGCTCACCCATTCCACCATCTTGTGCTCACCTCCCTTTGATACATTTTTCCTCCTCATTCTTGATAGAGGGCCGGCCACTTTTGGATGAGAGAGAGAGGGTTCATTTTGGTGGAGGGAAATGATACATCATTCATCTAATTTTCTTGCCACCAAAATTCCATAGCACATTTTTCCTTAGTTGATTGCTCATTCCTCCATCACCATGGCAACTTCATAACCCCAAAGAGACAAACTATTATACACTTCATCTACAGCATCCTTGGGCACGTCGACTCGTCAACTTCGTGTTCGAGTTGTCTCGGTCCAGAGGTGGGAGCCCGTAAAAGAACCCGGCGATGTGGTGCCCGTTCCGACGAGGAGATGAAGACCGGAGATTCCGCGAGGAGATCGGAGTGGAGACCGAAGGCCGAAGGACACGGATCGCTCGGTATAGCTTTCTACCCATTCTCTAGTTTGCTATGAGTAGGTTAATGGCCCGATCCGGGTTCAAAGTGCGCGGTGGTGCCGGTTTTCTAGTTTTGAAAAAGCTTCATTTCCGCATTCCGGCGTCGGATTGACGGCCGGGGCGCCGCCGTGTACTTACATTGGTATCAGAGCCACGCCATTAACCTAGTCTAGCTTGCCCTAACGTGTTTACAAGTTCGATCGAACGGATTTTCCGAAAACCCGCATTTTCTGGTTCAGTTCTCTGTCGAAATTTTTTGTGCTCGAAAAATAATTTGGTGTATTGCAGAAAATCAGGCAGGGTTTTTAGTGAACACTGAAGAAATACGGTAGCATGTTGTCACTGTATAGCCGCGGAACCGCGGCCGTAACCCCAGTCTGGCCGCGGTTCCGCCGCTTAACAGTAAGCTCTATGCATCGTTTTTCTTCAGTAGGTTCCTGACTTGAAATTGAGGGTTTTGGTATATTATTTTTGGGCCCAGATTTTCTTTTGGTGCTACAGTTGTGCTTGGGGCCCACTTCGGTAAATTTGATCGATCAAAAATTTTAAACATGTTAGTTCACAGTATTTACATTATATCTACGACCGTGAATGTCATTTGATCGGTAAATCCTGTCTAACTACTATAGCCCTTTTAGACGGATTTGCGAACGTGACATTCACGTTGATGTTCTGTGTTGTGCTGTGATGTTGCGAATTGGTGATGGGGAATAGCCTGGATGCAGTGGTAGTACAGTTTCGTTTTATATGTACATTTGATATTGCGGGACGAGCGTCCGACATGTGGACTGCCGTCACTGCCTGTTTGTATATTATTCTTTTGGAGCACGACCGGGCTGAGGTCGATGTACCCGTTGTATGTATATTTTACTTTCTGTACTAGGATTACCCCGCGGAGGGGTGCACGGGTAGCCGGGTTCTAGATGGCAACGGGCCCGCATCTCATGGAATTGAGATGGAGGGGGCTTCACTCTAGAATTGGCGGGCTATTCGCCGCACTCGTAGGGGGTACAGGTTGACCCAAGGAGGGGTGCCGAAATTACCGGATTCCGTGAAGTGCTGGGTGGTCCATTCACGTTGCTGAAGGGGGCTGCCTCGCTTCAGGTTTTGGCGGGTAACTTGCCGCGCCCGTAGGGGTCTACGATTTCATTGCACAGGTTATCCACACGACCAGGGGAACGTCGGGTTTCAGTACCGGCTCTATGAAACCCGGGGATCCCAGATATCTGTATTGTTCTGTGATGCTTATTACATTTATGTGATGTTGCATTTTATCACGCCTTGAGCGAATATAATATATTGATATATATACTAGTAGTTGTTGTATATGTTTTGCAACCGCGCTAGTCCAGTCCCCGCTCTGTCGTTAGTTAAGTAACCTAACGGGTGATGACGGGACCCAGTGGCGAATGCGGATGGCATATACGTACATCATTATTTTCGTTCTTTTGTGGTGTGATTAATTGATGGGACTGCGTTGATTCGGATCAATACAAGCTAAACAAACCTATTCTGATGTTGTTGGAACATTTTTCAAAAAGCTGTTATTGCAAGGGCGTTCTCTTTTGTTTTGCATAGTGGTATTCGGTTATGAATATCCAGCTCCTCAGTCGACGAGGCAAGGGCCGAGATCCCTTCACCGGGAGTGACCCCTTGGACAGAAGTTTGCTTCAGGGTAATAACTTCACTATAGTCGTTCATTTTTGCTTTGCATCGTGGTATTCAGTTGGAATATCCTGCACCTCATTCCACGGGGAAAGAGCCGAGATCCCTTTACCGGGAGTGACCTCTTTAGCAAAGGTTTTCGCCACTATATTTTTATAAAAGCTGTCCGGTTCCTTCAACGATATCAAGTTCATTACGTTAAAGGTTTTTCGCCAAAAACCATTCGTAGCCCTCCGTCATTTCATATGGATAGTCAATAGTATTCAAGCTGTGTTTGTTGGCCAAAGTCAAGGCACAGTGTTTGGTAGCTATTGGATATTCATATGCAGCATAGATAGATGCGTTGGTTTGGGACAGTCGTACAGCCTTGTTGGCCAAAGTCAAGGGCTTGTACGGGTGGGTTCAAATTAACCTGGACAATGACGGGTAGAACTTGACATGTGCCTATTAGTGTTTATGCTCTAGAAGACCATTACTGTATCATACTAGTTTGTATATTACTTAATGGAAGCTTGGGATATTCACGTATATATAACAGTCTTGCTAAACATGGTAGTATGCTACTTGGTTTTTCTATCTTAATATGTGAGTGTACGTATTGATAGAGCTCTTAAGATCTTGCTTGTCTACCAGCGTTGTGATGGCAGTCACACTAGTGGGGGCTGGGTAGTCTACAAGCACATCCTTATTCAGGTCCCTGGTCGTTGGATTATCGAGACAGAGCATCGATACTCCGGAGTAGACTGGTGTGTACGCTTCTCATCCCAGTTGGGGAGATGGTCTGTCCCACAGCCGTCAGTACATCGTACTGGAGATAGTATGCAGGTGCTCGTTAGGTTACGGGTACACCGGACAGGACTCACAGGGAACTGTTGGTTGGTTTTATACCAGTCGTCAGTGAACAGTTCCCAGGTGACATGAGTACAGCATAGTCCGCAGACTTGACACTGCTACTTCGGCTCGAGTGTGTCCCACTGTTCTTAGATTGCTACCCTACCACGGCTCAAAGGAGTCGTGCAAACAGGTAGCAGTTGGGTGCAGTCCCGAGCACTTGGAGGCAGTGGCGGTTAGACAGGATTCGTCCCTCCCGGTATTGGGAGTAGATATCGCGCTGTGTCAGAGAGCCATTACGCAAAGTCCCTGGCCAGGGTAAGCGAGATTTGCTTGTAGGTTCCAGTAGTTTCTCAGGGTGTAATGGGCTTCGCTCCGACACGACTTATACCGCTATTAGGGGACTGACGCTTGCCGCCCCCCTAGGCCCGATATGCGATAGTCTTGGACGAACGGACCGGACTGTATGGAGATTGTCACAGCAGGCTCAGTAGGAGTTCGGATGGGTTTCCTCATCGGCCTTCTTATCGACAACTACCTAGGGACCGTTACGTACAGCTAGTGCCGCTTGCGGTCTGTGGTTAAACCCACTGCCAGCGTAGTAGTCGAGTCTCTAGAGTCCCACACAGAGAGTTTCCTACTCCAGGCGAAACGATATAGAGGTCGTATGGTTTTACGATAAAGGGTTCGGACGCGTATGTGTGTTTACACACTTACGTCGTTTGGACAGTTTTTACCAGTCGGCTTTGGTTTAAGCCAGTTACTGGTATCCGGTTATTGGATTTATACAGTCTAAAGTTTTTCCGTATTTTTACGGATCGGAGGGGCGTACTCGTAATTACGCGAGAAGCTTCTAGAAGATGGTGACTAAGGAGGTTTAGGTGGCATATACATTGAATGAGATTAGTGAGTCATGAGAGTGATTCATCATGGTCATTAATGCATCATAAATGCTTAATGACTCATGACAATGAATCACCATTAGATATTTGTGAAGCATGCTTATTCATCATGTATTATTCTTTTCTTCATAAAAGAGAATGCTTCATATTTATTATGATACTCAATAATCTCATCTCATTATCATTCTCACCTTCTCTCTCCTCAAGCTCTCTCTCTTCAAACCCTAATCCTCACCCCTCATGTGTTGAGATCAAGGATTAGTTAGACTAAACAATCCATAACCATCACTCTATCTCAATCTATCTTCTTTGATTAGCAATCCAAGAAGGTTAGTTGCCTCAAGTTTAGAGGCTAAGCTTGGAGTTTTGCTCTCGGGTGGATCGTCTACTACAAAGAGAAGGCCGAGGAGGACAAAGAGATCGTAAAGACGAAGGAGTTGATTCATTAGGTATAATCCCTAAACACAGTAGTTTAGAAACACTTTGTGTTTGGTTATTTATAGTTTAGCTTCGATTCAAGCGGTTAGTCGATGTTCGTTCACTAAACAAGTTCGTTTTTGAAAATTCCGCCTCCCCACAAGTATTGGGGTGTAGTACATCGACTTACAGTGACTTATGATTTGTTGGCCAAAGTCAAGGTCATAAGAGCATTGGGCAAAAAATCACATCGGGAGTTTCTAAAGAAACTGAAACTTGCCAGATATGCGCATTCCTTCTGGAGTGTGATAACGTGAGCGGATTCCGTCACGTTATCATGCGATGATAGTTGGATCCCGATTCCCACTGATGAGTTGGTTTACTCCTCGGGTGATCCCGACTAATTCTTCTTTCAGGTTTGGGGACGAATTTGACGTTACAGTAGGAGATTTCCTGATTACATAAAGTTATAACCATTCTGATCTAGGCTAGAATGCACGCTGAGTGTTTCTTTTCTCTCTCTCTTTGGCAGCGACCATGACCCGACCCTAGACTATGACTCAGAGACCAAGATTAACCGAACCTTCTTAAACACTGGCTTTTGGATTGTCAGAGTTGCAAACCTCATTGCCACTCCTACTTTTACCCTTTTCTCCAGGACACCCCGTATTACTACGAACGTCCACTTCCATTGGACAAAACCATCGTATGGTTATATACGAACTCGAAGGAATTTATTCGATGATGGTTTTCGGTTCTGGAAAAAACGAATAGGACTATTCAGTTGTCTTTTCCTTTTACCTTCTTTCAGGTTTCGAGTACTCCTAGGTTTAGGGGATAGTACACCTATTACGCAAATTTGATAGTCTTCTTCCAAACCTTAGGCTGGTGCCGAACGGTGGGGAATGAAGAAAATCAATTAGCATAACGATGGTGTACAGAAGGTATTAAGTAAAAACATATCAAGGGATTAGTAAGAGGGCAAAGTAAATTGCGACTGCTATTCACGACCAAACCAAGTATTTCTTCGCCAATCCTAAATAACCTTTGTATTTCTCCAAGACACTCCGTATCACTACGAAGATCCACAGTTTATTGGATACTCCATCGTATGGTTATATACGAACTCGAAAGGAACTTGTTCCAGTTCAAGGATGGATTCTGGTTCAGGAGAAATAGGAATAAGGTTTATTCGGTTGTCTTTTATCTTCACCTTCTCTCGCATTGCGAGTGCTCCTAGGATTAAGACAGTACACCCATTATGCTTATTGGATAGTTTTCTTCCAAACCATAGGCAGGTGCCGAACGGTAGGGAAGGAAGAAAACCATTTAGCCTAAGAGGGTGTACAGAAGGTAATGACTAAAGACATATAAAGGGATTTGGAGAGATGGCAAAGAATTATATGGTTACAGTTGTGAATCTGAATAATGGAAAAGGCATTACTAGGAATACCGGGATACCCCATCGAAACATTTCAATGTTTCAGTTTCACTGTGTACTGTTAAAAGAAAACTGATTTCCTAATTAGACACTTGCTCCAGGGTATGTATTTACCAGGTATGATTCTCACATCAGTATGGTTTTACAGATGATGAGTGAGAGTAAGTCATTGGGAATTAGGTGATCATCCTCATTATATCGGAATTCGTTGTAATTGGTGATATTTGAGGAAATCGCCTGGTTTGTTTGCCGAATGGCAAATATTTGGTTTTGAATATCCGTTGTTATGAACCAATTTCAAATTGATATATCTGTACGTCTATTTTTATAGAGTGGGATACACCTTTTTGAAATTATGTCTATGACATTTACCTATATCAGTGGATGGTTAGGTATGGAGCATTGAACAGCGGTGTAATTCTTCTTAACCATAAGTACAGTTTTCAACATACGACACACAGTGAGTGAGTCACTAGACTCAGGGGACTTATACAGAGTATTGTATATTGTTCAGTGTCCATTAGGACAGAGGGGTTGGTCCTCGTACTATATTCGGTTTACTTATGACTTCTCTAGTTTTTAGACAAGTGTTTCGTAGAAACACAGGGTCCAAGTTTTGAGAAGTTATAGGTATAAGAGTAAAGTAGAGAACCAAGTATTGCAAGTATCGGGATTCTTCAAGGTGATCGAAGATGTAGATACTTGTGTGTGGTATTCAGTTAATAGTAATGATTAAGAGAATTTGCTTCTCTTTCAAGTTACTCATAATTGGAAGTATTCCTAAGTTGAGTAACGCTGATCGGCCTCTTTCCATTTAGTTGACATGCACTGGAGACAGCTGCATGATTTGAATCTGGTTCAATTAAATCAGTGCCTCTGTTTCTGTATTGGATATAAAACGGTTCATATCTTAACGATGTTAAGGTACAGGGAGCTATCCGGCTTATGCTTAAAACTAGACTCTGGATAACTCAAGGCACGTTTCTGTAATGGCTGTTTGTGGGTTGACCCAGGCTATGACGAGGGTTGACTTTCTACCATCAGGAAGATCAATAGTGATATTGTTCTTGACTCGGCACAGTTTTAATAAAAATGGATTTTTTCAGAAAACAGAAGTGGGAGTATGGTAGAACTGGAAGTGATTCCATAACCGCAAACGATTACTAAAGATTTGATAATAACCTAAAGATTCAATATGGTTTAACATTCCATTGGCCACACCGCAGATATGGTGGGTAATCTCAGCCACCCGAGAGGTACTCTGGCGGCCTCAAGGACGGTGACAGGGAGGTTCTCGTTTACCCAGACTTGACACTACTGTTGTTCCAAACTATGAGACCCGGCAGGAGGATGAGTATTGCGTCGTTCTGAACTGGCTTCAGAAGTGTACGTGTATATGACTCTGCCAGTGGGTTGTCGTAGTCAGTGGGAGCAGCGGAAACACGGTGGACAAGTGGTTTATGTCTATTTATAGACTAAAGCAGATATAGCGGAGATAGATCATCTATTTCTGATGTGACGGTCATAGGTTTGACTTCATCAAAATAGGGGATGGATCTGTTAAGAAGGTAGTAAGGTGTGATGTCCTGGTATTTGGATGACATACACAGAGTAGGAAGTGATATTCCTATACTACGATCGGTTATACTTTGGTTGTCACAGAGTGGTTTCTCCACATGGGACTTGGATATAATATCAAGACATTCTGGTTACTAGATCTTTAGATCTAGATTTGGGCAGTTTCCCAATCAGGGTACTTAGACAGCATTCTAAGAGTATTTAGAATGGACGATTCCTGGCACGGTAGTATACCTGCAGGTGATGGAGTCACCCTCTCTAAAGGAGTCTTACAGACTAAAAGTGAGAGGGATGTGCATGATTGGCAGATCACTTACTTAGGCAATTGAGTCAATCATGAGATGTCAAGTACCACACCAGATGTTGTTTTTGAAGTAGGTGCAATAAGTTGATATTGATCCAATCCTGGAGAAACATTCGGAAGCAGTTTTAGAACATAAGTGACTGTTCTAGGGATATGATAACGGCAGCCTCCTTTTGGAGACGGTTTTCATTCCAGGCTTCCAAGGTGACCTGGATGACAGAGTGACTGTCAGAGTTATAGTTTTCCCTCTGACCAGGGGCAGCAGTTTGGACAGGTGGTCCAGGCGGTTACTGAGGGAGGCATAGCGCAGGATACTGATTAAGTTCAGTTGACGATATAGTCTGAGAAGTTTGGATTTTGAGTTCATTTATGAACTAGGTCCCATCAGATATCCAGACATACTCTAAGACAGGTATTGCTCATTTCGGGAGATGGCTTTCTCCGTGAACATGAGATAAAGAGAGACATAGAAAGAAACATTAGAGAGGATCCACTCACTGAGGCTATTCCTCGAATGCAATAGTTTCGCAAACTAGCTTTGTGAGACTGACTAGTAGAGGAGTTGGGTGTTCGGTATCACACGGGCTGTGAGTATGCGACATCGCAATAATTAGCCTTGAGTGCAAGTGGGAGATTGTTGGATATAGTGCCCTCAGAGTCAATTATTGGATCACAGGCACGTGATTGCAATGATTGAGGGAGGACCTATGCCGGTAGGACAGTCTTACTCAAGATGATAGTATGCTATCTGGTTTACCTTTATCATCGTGTACTGTTTTAGGTGACCTTACAGGTCACTATTGCACGTTGATAGAGCCCCTAGGATTCTTGCTTGACTACCAGCAGTATGAGGGCGATCATATACATAGGAGCTGGGATCTATAAGCACATCCTTAAAAGGTCCCTAGTCGAGGGAGTTTCGAGACAGGGCATCGATACTCCAGAGTAGACTAGTGTATACAGTCGAGACCCCGACGAGGGACGGTGGCCGGTCTCACAAGCCACCGGTGTCAGTTGGATCACCTAAGATGTATACATGTGCTCATTGGGTTATGAGTACACCGGACAGGACTCGCCGGGAACCTGCTAGTTGGGATTATACCAGACGTCAGATAGCAGTTCCTGTTCACACCATAATATTGTATTATTATATTCCCCATTCTTATTCTTTTTATAAATAAACGGGTGCTTTTGACGCATGTCTGCTACATGTTACAGGTTACAGGTTCTTGGACAGGAAGCAGTGAAAACGATGAAAAGACGATGCAAAAGTGGATTTTGACCGACAAACAGAGAATCTTGATCAAGCCTACATAAAGAACAATTCACAAAGCAAGATTCAAGACATCGACTCAAAGCGAACGGTTAAAAATCCATTGCAAATTGTTCACTGAAGATCTGGAACCAACCTAGAAGCCCAAATGGAAAAAGATATATAGATACAGGAAGCCCAAAATGACCAGAAGCTGCAGCCTAAAATTCAAAGCCCAATCTTCTTAGTTGACCGCGGAACCGCGGTCAAACAGGGCCTTGGGCCGCGGTTCCGCGGTGGAGTGGAGCAGTTAGAGAATAAAATTTTTACCATAATTCTTTATGTCTTTGACCGGTCTTCCTAAGGGCTATTTTTGTAATTGTAGACATGCGAATCAGATGTAACCCTAGGGTTTCCTATTCTTTATAAATAGGAACTCTAATCATTGTAACTCTTCATGCCTCCCTTTATGAATAAAATTTAGAAATCTTTTGGAGAGCATCGGTGCCTCTCTTTAATTCAGAAATTCAGATCTGACAACCCTGCTTTGATGTTTGGAGAGAGCCATCTGTAAGTAATTTAATTTCTTGCCCTAGAGTAGATTTTAATTCCTTGCCCTAGGTAGATTTAATTTCATGCCCTAGGAACTTGTTTAGGGTTTAGCTTTTGGGAAGGATTTTGAGAGATGAGATCTCTCATCCCTTTCTTACCCATCAAATATTTACAATAGGACTCCATGCACACATGCACATACTGCTCCCTACGGCCCTCTATCCCTCGAGGTAGCGGTGATACCGTAGTATAAAGGCCCGGGTGTGATGTTTTCCATGGAGGTTAGGGTAAGGATCTCTAAAGGAAGGACAAGAACCTAGAGGAAGGAACACCTTCCCGAACGGATCTAATCCACTTTATTGATAATTACCATAACTCCTCACAGATCTTCATTCGGGTAAAGAAAGCGTTGAGATTTACTACCATTTCCAAATCATCCCTAAACCTAGCCCTAGCAAGAATAGATTTAATTAATTGCACTAGAATAATTAGGTTTTTTAGATTTAATAACTCCGAACACCCTTCGGAATTAACTCGTAAGAACGAATCGAAAATTCACAACATCCCTGTGGACCGACCCGTACTCACCGGCTAGCTGCAAAGCGACGCCGTTCTTGATTGCGGTTACAAATATTTTTGATCTATCTTTTAGAAAGCGCAAGCACGCTAAATCACAACAATCAAATGGCGCCGTTGCCGGGGATGGCGTAGAATTTTCTTTTCGCGATTTCGGGTTAATCATAAATTTAAAAAAATCATAAAAATCTGAAAAAATCATAAAATATAAAAATATATATCATTTGTTATTTTTGGAAAGGATACTTTGTTGTTTGAATTTTGCAGGATATACGAAAATCGGATCTGAAAATCTACAGAGATCAAAACAGGAAAAAACAGATCGGAACAACAGAAGATCACAACAACCGAAGAACAGAAGAAATTTGGAGGACCGAGTCTACAAGTTAACCGTGGTGATCTGGTTCCCAAAAAAAAAAAAGCGGCTATCACACCAAAGCACGGCGGAACCGCCGCGCCAGCCCTCTTTTGGCCGCGGAACCGCCGCGGTCTGGTCGAATCAGGGCTAAACCAAAAGGTGCAGAAGCGCGATAAAAAAAAATAAATAAATAAAATACTCCGCCACTGGAAATTTCTGTGAGTTTTCTCTCTCTCCTCCTCTGCAAATCTTGATATATCTTCTGTAAATTTGCCTGCAGGATTTCTTTGCGCTCAAAAATCTTTTCCCTTTCAAATAACAATCTTGTGCAGGATTCTTTGCGCCGCGCATAAAATAAAAATATTTGATTGCAAGTGATTTACTGTTTTGCATATCTTTAATTGGACTTTAAGGGGCTTTTTGACCAATTCAGATTGGGTGGGGATTTCATCACCCTTCCCAGGACCCCAGAAATCACATAAGGCATTTGCATTGACCAATCTTTAATTAAAAAATACTAGACTCAGCCCTAAGGACTTCGAGCTCACTAGAAAAAGGACTAGTATAGGCATCGACCGTTTATCCTAACCGACTTTGCGGTGTCTAGGCTAGTGGTTATTAATTAGGCTCACTGTAGTGGTGGTTCCTTCCCACTTACCTGGCCGTACTTGTCCGTGAAGAGGCGGTTTGAGGTCCTATTTCTAGCCCTTGTTAGGAGCTGTCTAGTAGACCTAGACGACCCTAGATCTAGGTCTGATTGTGCATTTCTGGTTGATTACATTTGTGTTTAAGCCCTTTATCGATATTTTTTTTTCTGCAAACAGTTTCAAATAAAGAGAAAAAGAAAAAAAGGAAAATTTTTATAAAAACTTGCAAAAATTTTGTCGCTAAGAAATCCTTGCACCCCACTTGCACCACCTACCTTCTTTCTTTCCCTCTTCTTCTAACATGGGTACTCCACATAAAAAATCATTAACCGAACTTTGGTATCCCGAACCTAATTTTGCGTCATATGTTAATTTGTTCGGTCAATTTAAAAACGATCCTTCCTTGCCAAAAATTTCGTTGAAAGATCAAATAGAGGCGTCTAGGAGAAATAGTTTGACTTTTCAACCTACCTTGTGTCAACCGAGTCAACCTATACCACCTACATATGTTGATACCACTTCGTTAAGTCCTTCTGTCACTCCTAGGCCGATGTCCATTGCTGAGCATATTGCTCAATCTCGCAGTCGATCTTTCACCCCTCTCCACTCGTTTAGTTCTAGGGATCAACACGATTATTCACCTTTTTATTCATATGTTGACCCTACCCCTGCCCAACCACCCACTTCCTACAAGTCATACCCGACCTTCCCACCTTCACTAGACACTGTTTCGACACAGCCATTAGGGAGTTTCACATATCCAACCAATTTTGAATCTTTTACTGAAACCCCCTTACCACCTAAGTCTAGTTTGGAAGAGTCGTTGGAAGCGTACATTGCAGCAACGAATAAAATGACTAGGAATGTGGAAGCATCTTTAGCCGCCCTTATGCAACCGAGTGAACCGGTAGCTAGTGTCTCGCTAGCTCCAAATTTTTCAATGTATAAGGAGGCGGTTGGACAGAATGAGAATGAGAGAGGATTTTCAAATCAAACCTACCCGTACCCAATTGAAGCCCACAACTCCGGTTTTCCATCGATTGTTCTAAATGATTCACCTGTTGAAAATAAAAACGAGTTGTGTGATTTTGTAGTGTTTGATTTGCTAGATTGTGAGGAACCCCTTTCGAGTGAAACCGCACCTAATCCTTTCGATCTTTACACCTCCCATCTAGAACCTAAATCGATAGATATCCATGCTTTTGATGAGGTGTCTAAAGAAATTGATTTTCACTTGATTGAGGATATTGACGCCGGGGATATTTCGGATGATGAACCTGTCGATTTAAGTGAAATTTTATGTTCAAATCATCATCCTGAGTTGTTAAATGTTTCTCCCGAATCTCATATGCGTCTAGATTTTGATGATAATGGCATGGATGAGTTAAATATTGAGGATAGTATTGAGGAGAGTCTTGAGGATAATATTGAGGTTGAATCATTTTTATTTGATGTGTCTGATTTTCCAATTCATCCTCATGAACCTTTGACTGCTATATCACCCTCCCACCTTCCCATCGTTCCGACCCCGCTTGAAGACTGTGAGCTTGAAACCTTTTCCTTTAAATCTGACACAATTCTCACAGACGATAACACCTACGAGTGTTTCACCTTTTTGGACGATGTTGATGACTCACCGCCCGAGTTTGAGTCCTTTACATTTTCAGATGAGCCATCAGACTCGGTTGATTATAGTAGTTTCGAACCATTAATGGAATCTTTCAAGTTCGAAACAGTTTACTACGGTGAGAAAGATACTATCCCTAATTCACTCCCTTTCGTCTTTCCCATTGTTCCGACCGAACAAGTGACCGTTACGCTTTCATCTACTATACCAAGTTCGGCAAACCCATGTTTTCTTACGAATCTTGAGGGATTTGACCCCATTGCACGACGAGTTGATAGGTTAGCGCAATCGCTTTTAACACATCGGTCATCACAAATTACGCTAATTTATTCACTCAATTTACACTCTCAAGATCGCACTACACTTCTTTCTTCTTTCCGTCTTTCTTCTCCCCCACCGAGACCATATTCTACCATTCTTCTTTCCACACGGTCTCGCATGCTTTTCATCTCTTTTCTTTCCATCCCATTCTTGCACCAACTCTACCATTACCATGATAAGATTTTTGAATGGTTGGTGCTAACATTTGGCTTGTGTAAGGCCAAGCTTAAGTTTGGGGGGACCTTGTTGTATATATGTATATATATCTTTTTTTTGTTTTCTTTTTCTATAAAAAATAAAAAAAAATTGTAAATAAATAAACAGGGGAGTGCCGACATTTTGACCCTCTTGGTTTAGTATGACAATGAGGACACTGTCAAGTTCAAGTTTGGGGGTATGCTCGGTACGTCTTCTTCCTTCGCATTCATTTGTACATATTTTTGCATTTGCATACTTATTTGAAAACCCATAAAAAATTGAAAATTTTCAAAATTATAAAAATTATTGTATTCAATTTTGGTCTAATTGACTTGAGTTTTACAAATAGGTTAACTGGCTAGGAACAACTAGATCTTAGACTTAGTAAATTAAAAAACCCTAAAAATAACCTTCCTTAAATGTTTAACGGTAGAAAGTATATGTTTTTGTAGTTTATTTAGAAATAGGCAAATTTTAGGTTCACTTCTTGGGCTAAGTCGAAACGAAGGAAAAGTATTGATGTTCTTATTAGAGTATAAGTTTGAAAAATAGTTCCTAGCTTAAGTCTAGATTCTGAAAATGTATACCCTACAATTTGCACAATCGCGCACCTTAAAACTTGGAATAGTAGAGGAGATCTTGAAATGCTCTTGTCTAAAGTCCTTAGTACGAAGAAAATAAAAGAAAAAAGAGTGAATAAAAAAAAGAAAAAAATGAACACTGGTTTTTGTGATTACTTAAGGCTGTAAAAATAGAAAAAATATTTAGCAAGGGTGCTTCATCACCTAGTGCCTTAGACCAACTGGTTTGGGAGTCACTGCTAAAGCCTTGGGTGATGCAAGACTAGGAATTACGCTTTAAAAGTGCAAACACATCTTGTAATCGGTTGTTGGTACCTCAAGAAGTATTAACGGTCGCATGAAGGATGTGTAAGCAAAATTCATTTAAATTCACCTACTAATAAGTACTTTGGACAACGGACAAGGGTATGATTGCTTGATTTGAATTTCCAAGTGTAGGGGTGATCTATACACACACGTAGGGATATGTGATTGGAGTTTAGATGAGAGAAAGGGATGAAGACTAGAACTTGTGTCTTTAGTAGAGTTGATAGAAATTCCTGAGTGGAGATGTAACCCTAGAAGGAAAACTTAGGAGATGCCGAAATCTAAGTAGGTCTACATAACATATATAATCTTAAGTTAAATAATGAGGAAGTGTGAAGAATATGGGTGAATAATTTACGGGTAAAAGATAATAGAATTCCTTGTTAGAAGACCTAATTGGAAAACAAAAGTCAATGGGCCGAGTTCATAGGATTTTGTGGGTGTAATCCGCTGAAAACCCTCAGGAGACAACACTCCTCCTACTAGGGACACCTAGAGGTTTAACGGCTTGTTGCACGTGCTCAGTGCAATCGCGTTTCCCTGCGAAAGTGTGGTTAGGATTTTAGTGAATAAAAATAAGTTTGCTCGAGGACGAGCAAAAGATAAGTTTGGGGGTATTTGTTCACACCATAATATTGTATTATTATATTCCCCATTCTTATTCTTTTTATAAATAAACGGGTGCTTTTGACGCATGTCTGCTACATGTTACAGGTTACAGGTTCTTGGACAGGAAGCAGTGAAAACGATGAAAAGACGATGCAAAAGTGGATTTTGACCGACAAACAGAGAATCTTGATCAAGCCTACATAAAGAACAATTCACAAAGCAAGATTCAAGACATCGACTCAAAGCGAACGGTTAAAAATCCATTGCAAATTGTTCACTGAAGATCTGGAACCAACCTAGAAGCCCAAATGGAAAAAGATATATAGATACAGGAAGCCCAAAATGACCAGAAGCTGCAGCCTAAAATTCAAAGCCCAATCTTCTTAGTTGACCGCGGAACCGCGGTCAAACAGGGCCTTGGGCCGCGGTTCCGCGGTGGAGTGGAGCAGTTAGAGAATAAAATTTTTACCATAATTCTTTATGTCTTTGACCGGTCTTCCTAAGGGCTATTTTTGTAATTGTAGACATGCGAATCAGATGTAACCCTAGGGTTTCCTATTCTTTATAAATAGGAACTCTAATCATTGTAACTCTTCATGCCTCCCTTTATGAATAAAATTTAGAAATCTTTTGGAGAGCATCGGTGCCTCTCTTTAATTCAGAAATTCAGATCTGACAACCCTGCTTTGATGTTTGGAGAGAGCCATCTGTAAGTAATTTAATTTCTTGCCCTAGAGTAGATTTTAATTCCTTGCCCTAGGTAGATTTAATTTCATGCCCTAGGAACTTGTTTAGGGTTTAGCTTTTGGGAAGGATTTTGAGAGATGAGATCTCTCATCCCTTTCTTACCCATCAAATATTTACAATAGGACTCCATGCATACATGCACATACCGCTCCCTACGGCCCTCTATCCCTCGAGGTAGCGGTGATACCGTAGTATAAAGGCCCGGGTGTGATGTTTTCCATGGAGGTTAGGGTAAGGATCTCTAAAGGAAGGACAAGAACCTAGAGGAAGGAACACCTTCCCGAACGGATCTAATCCACTTTATTGATAATTACCATAACTCCTCACAGATCTTCATTCGGGTAAAGAAAGCGTTGAGATTTACTACCATTTCCAAATCATCCCTAAACCTAGCCCTAGCAAGAATAGATTTAATTAATTGCACTAGAATAATTAGGTTTTTTAGATTTAATAACTCCGAACACCCTTCGGAATTAACTCGTAAGAACGAATCGAAAATTCACAACATCCCTGTGGACCGACCCGTACTCACCGGCTAGCTGCAAAGCGACGCCGTTCTTGATTGCGGTTACAAATATTTTTGATCTATCTTTTAGAAAGCGCAAGCACGCTAAATCACAACAATCAGTTCCCTGGTGACATGTGTACATGTTAGTTCATTGACCTGAGATCGTCATTTGTCTCGTGTGAGTTCCCACTGTGCTTTGATTACTACCCTACCACGCTCAAAGGAGACGTGCAAATAGGTTTTAGTTGGGTACAGTCCCGAGCCACATGGAAACAGTGAGCGGATCTTCACGGGTTCGTCTCTTCCGGTATTGGGGGTGAGGTCGCGCTGTGTCTAGGAGAGCCATTACACGAAGTCCTTGGCCAAGGCAGGAGATTTACTGGTAGGTATTCCAGTAGTATCTCAGGGTGTTCTGGGCTACACTCCGACACGACTTGTACTGCTTTTGGGGATCTGACTTTTACCAACCCCCTAGGCCCGCCATGCGATACTCATAGACGAACGGACCGGACTGTACAGATATTGTCACTGACGGGCTCAGTAGGGTGTCAGGATGAGTTCGCTCATCGACGTCCCTTTTGGTCAATACCTGGTAGCCCGTTACGTATGGCTAATACCTCTGACGTGCTAGTGGTTAAATCCACAACCAAGGTGTTGACGAGTCCTTAGAGTCCCCAACAGACAGTTACTCAAGTTTCGGGCGAAACGCTGTAGAGGCCGTATGGAGATATGGCAGAGTTCGATCTTATACGTGCGGTATTGCACGGATCAAGATCGGACGGATAATACTAGCGGGCTTTAGTTTAAGCCTGATCCTAGTATTGTACAGTGTAGATTTTGTCTCTTTGCATTTGTATTCAGTGGGAATACAAATGCGGGTATGTATATACAGTCGCGGGGTTTTCCTGTAATTTATTACGGGATCAGTTTTTGAAGTTGCCAGTTTGCATTCCGTTCCGGCCAGTTTTCCTTTGTTTCTTCACGGCCGGATTTTTGTGATGGAGGGGCTAATTTGGAGGGTTTATTTGGATATGGAAAGATTATGATAGCATCTTTTCTTTTTCATGCATCATTTGATTCTTTTTGAATCAACTCTTTTGCATTAAATGAGATTGGATTTGTATTTGAAATTGATGTGAGGCTTGATTTGGCTTATGCTCACCCATTCCACCATCATGTGCTCACCCCCCTTTGATACATTTTTCCTCCTCATTCTTGATAGAGGGCCGACCACTTTTGGATGAGAGAGTGGGTTCATTTTGGTGGATGCAAATGATACATCATTCATCTAATTTTCTTGCTACCAAAATTCCATAGCACATTTTTCCTTAGTTGATTGCTCATTCCTCCATCACCATGGCAACTTCATAACCCCAAAGAGACAAACTATTCTACACTTCATCTACAGCATCCTTGGGCACGTCGACTCGCCAACTTCATGCTCGAGTTGCCTCGGTCCAGAGGTGGAAGCCCGTAAAAGAACCCGGCGATGTGGTGCCCGTTCCGATGAGGAGATGAAGACCGGAGATCCCGCGAGGAGATCGGAGTGGAGGCCGAAGACGGTATAGCTTTCTACCCATTCTCTAGTTTGCTAGGAGTAGGTTAATGGCCCGATCCGGGTTCAAAGTGCGCGGTGGTGCCGGTTTTTAGTTTTGAAAAAGATTCGTTTCCGCATTCCGGCGTCGGATTGACGGCCGGGGCACCGCCGTGCACTTACACTACCCCGGGCCTACGACTCAAAGCGTCAGCTATTACATTCGCCTTCCCCGGGTGATAAAGGATCTCACAATCATAATCCTTCACCAGTTCCATCCATCGGCGCTGTCTCAGATTCAGATCCCGCTGCTGGAAGATCTACTTCAAGCTCTTGTGATCCGTGAAAATCTGATACGACTCCCCATAAAAGTAGTGTCTCTAAATCTTCAACGCAAAGACCACCGCAGCCATCTCAAGATCGTGAGTGGGATAATTCTGCTTGTACTTCTTCAGCTGCCTAGAAGCATAAGCAATCACTCTATCATGCTGCATCAGCACACAACCGAGCCTCACTCGAGATGCGTCACAGTAAACTACAAAGCCACCTGATCCAGAAGGAAAAGATAGAACGGGTGCAGTCATCAACCGAGTCATCAACTGCTGAAAACTCTGCTCGCACGCATCAGTCCAAAAAAAGTAACCCCCTTCCGGGTCAGTCCGGTCAGCTGTGCAGCGATACTCGAAAAATCCTACACGAAACGGCGATAATAACCAGCTAAGCCCAAAAGCTGCGAACCTCTGTCACGGATACAGGTCTGGGCCAAAGATGCACAGCCTTGATCTTCCTCAGGTCCACAAGAATACCGTCTCTCGTCACCACATGATCCAGGAAGTCAACTCTATCAAGCCAAAATGCGCACTTTGAGAATTTAGCATACAGCTGGTGCTCTCTCAATGTCTGCAAAGCAATTCTCAAGTGTTGCTCATGCTTATCCCGACTCCTGGAGTAGACCAGAATGTCATCAATAAATATAATAATGAACTGGTCGAGGAACGGCCTGAAAATACGGTTCATCAGATCTATGAACGCTGCTGGGGAATTGGTGAGTCCGAACGACATCATTAGAAACTCATAATGCCCGTAGCGTGTACGAAAAGCGTTCTTCGGAATGTCATCATTCCGAACCCGCAATTGATGATAACCCGAACGCAAATCAATCTTAGAAAAATGTTTCGCACCCTGGAGCTGATCAAACAATCGTCAATGCGAGGTAAAGGATACCTGTTCCGCACCGTAACTCGGTTCAATTGACGATAATCAATACACAACCTCAAACTGCCGTCCTTCTTCTTGACGAACAGCACAGGAGCTCCCAACGGCGAAACACTCGGACGTAAAAGTCCCTTATCAAGCAACCCTTGCAATTGATCTTTAAGCTCTCTAAGATCCGCCGGAGCCATCCGGTAAGGCAGTATAGAGATAGGCCCCGTGCCAGGAATCAGATCAATGCAAAACTCAATATCGCGCTCTGGCGGCAAATCAGGTAACTCACCGGGAAAACGTCGGGAAACTCTCGCACGATAGGAACCCGGTCCAATGACTCTACTGCGGCTCCAGTATCACAAATGAAAGCCAAGAATCCCCGACATCCCTTCCTCAAAAGCCGTCTAGCGCAAAGGGCAGAAATCAAACTGTGAAGGGCGGCACCACGGTCCCCCTGCACAACCCGAACAGAATCGCCCAGAAAACTGAAACCGACCGTCTTCTCACGGCAGTCCACCGACGCATAACAAGCTCCCAACCAGTCCATGCCAAGGAGAACGTCGATGTCCAACATATCTAGAAGGATCAAATCGACGGACGAATCTCTATCTCCAATCTGAACGGCACACGACCGAAACACATAACGTGCGACAAAAGAATCGGCAACAGGTGTAATCACAACAAGCGACTGATCTAGCAAACACGACTCTCGGCCCAAACTCAGCACGAAGTGCGTAGAAACATACGAATGCGTAGACCCCGGATCAAACAAAACATGAGCCTCAAAAGAACATACAGAAAGAGTACTTGAAACCACTGCATTAGATGCCTACGCATCCTGATGAGTCAAGGAAAACACCCGAGCCTGTCCTCTACCGGAGACTGGCTGACCTCTGCCTCTACCACCCCACCCTCTCGGCACAAAACCACCGCGTTCTCGACCTCTCTGCACAAGAGTCTGACGTGGAGCAACAACAGGAATAAGAGGCAACGCCCTCTGCAGTGGAGAAGGTGGTAAGGTAACCTGCGGTACAGCTGCCTCATGCTCACGTGGCTCAGTACAATCTCGAACCCGATGACCCAAACTCCCGCACCGGTAACATCCAGATGAAAACTGCTGACTCCCCTGAGAATAAGAGCTAAAAAGCTGTCCTCGTCCCGGACCTCCACTACCCCCAGTATCTGAACAGGAACTGTCACGACGTCTAAACGCTTGCCTCTGTGCTGAAACACCTGTACGAACCCTCTTCGGTTCCGGAGCAGCCGACGTCTCAGAAAGACACTCCTCAACCAACAAGGCTACGTCCACCGCTGCTGCATAGGTGTCGCAATGCTGAACGCTGATAGCGAGGAACAAATGGGTAAGCAGGCTTCGAACAAACCTCTTGACCCGCATCTCCTCCGTAGCTACCAAATACGGAGCATACACAGACAGCTCGGAAAACAGCACATCATACTCGGCCACTGTCATACCCTGAGTCTGACGTAACGACTCGAATCTGCGCGCTCGAGCATCCCTGACGCTCAGCGGAAGAAAACGCGCAAGAAACACCGTCACAAACTCAGCCCAGGTCATAGGAGAAAGACCTGCGGTTTTGCCCTTCTCTAAGGAATTACACCACTTCTAGGCCAGACCCTCCAGACGAAAGCACACGAACTCCACCCATCTTGCATCGGAGCATCTAAGCGAATGACATATCCTAGCCATCCGGTCGATAAACGACTGCGGATCCTCAGATGCATCGGTGCCAGTGAAAACCGGAGGCCTCAGCCTCATGAACTCCGATAACGATAGGGTGATCACCTCCGTAGCTGCAGGTACAACTGCCTGAACAGTAGGCACCGACACGGTCCCCGTAACGGGTGGAATAACTGCCTTCCCCTAGGCTCGAATGGCCTCAAATAACGACCCCATCATCTGGCGCAAATCCTGCATACCAGCCCCTAGCATAGCCATATGGTCTATTGAAGGTGGAACAATCTGTTCCTGCACAACGGGCATACCGCCCTGGTCAGTCCTCGTCTCAAACGAGTCAACTCTGATCTCGGCCCTCACGGCCGCTCTCTACGCCCTCGTAGTCTTCGACGGCATAAAGGCTGGAAATGGAAACATGATTCGATAAGGACACAGAAATCGGATCACCAGGATATATATATCACGGAAGGAGCAATAAGTCCTAAGGTCACTTAGGCGGAGCACCGTGTCGTAAGTATGCCGCGGAACATACGCACGCTACGTTACTCTGCTTAAGCTACCTACTCCATCATACCAAGTTCATGCTACACTCCGAAAGGTAAAACCTAGCGCTCTGATACCAACTTTGTCACTGTTGGGTAAAAATTTGCACCCCGGTTGACCGAGTCAAAGTCAAGATCAACCCCCAAGCTAGGTGGACCCAAGCCCAGGTCAAGCGGGCCCATGCCCAAGACGAGCCCGCGGCCAGCCTCCCGAGGCCAACAACAAAATCATGTAATGAATAAATTTTTATGTAATTGTTTATACATGAATGTATGCAAAATGGGCATAAAGCCAATATTTTGTAAGCCCATGGCTTATGTGCAAAAATGAAATGGCACATGAGCCATGGGATAGGCAAAATGTCATTTTTGTGAAGCCCAAGGGGCTATATGTAAATATATAAGCCTATAAATGGCAACATGATGATGAATAAAGTAATACTTTTCATTCCCCCAAAAACTAGTGTTCTTTGTGCCTCCTGCTCCTTCTCCAAGGTTCTAAACATTGTCATTTCTTTTGAATTAAATCAAGAGTTTTACTCTTCCTTTTTCCAAAACTAAGTAGTTTTCCACCACAAAACCCACAAAGGGGAACTCAGATCTCCCATCAGATCTCAAAAAGAAGTGATTTTTAAAATCTCCTACTTCTTGATCTTCAAGATCCAGCCAAACAACAGGAGGAAGGAGAAGAACCCTCTTCATCAGCTTCAAAACATCTTAGGAGTTTAACTCCATACATATATATATATATATATAACAAATATTTCCTTTCTGAAGCATAGCTTCTGGTTCTGGGACTAAAAGACCCTTTTTCTCGCCCGCGCCCAAGCGCCGAGCGCCCCAGCGCAAAGCGCCCACGTGCCGACATGTGGCGTGCTTGCGCTCCAGCGCCCCGCGCAAGCGCAAAGCGCCCACGTTCCGACATGTGGCGCACTTGCGCTCCAGCGCTCAAGCGCAAAACGCCCGCGTGCCGACACGTGGCGCGCTTGCGCTCCAGCGCCCAGCGCTCGAGCGCAAAACGCCCACGTGCCAACACGTGGCGCGCTTGCGCTCAAGCGCCCAGCGCTCGAGCTCAACCACCCAGCGCTCGAGCGCAAAGCGTCCACATGCCGACACATGGCGCGCTTGCGCTCAAGTGCAAAGCGCCAACATGCCGACACATGGCGTGCTAGCGCCTGAGCGCACAGCACCTAAGCGCACAGCGCTCAAGGCGCTGACCCACGCATCCTTTGGATGCCCTTTCCCTTTCTTTTACATATATATATATATGTATATGTATGTATATGTATATGTATATGTATATATATGTATATGTATATGTATATATATGTATATGTATATATATATATGTATATATAAATATACACACACACATACTCTACAACACTCTCCCTCCCAAAAAAATTTTAGTCCAGGGCGCTGCCCCGTACCCCGCAAGGAGGCTGCTAGCCCCCTTGACCCCTATCCCGCTATCCGGGTAGCGGGACCCCCGTAAAAACTCTGCGTGGCTCCCGATATATCCAAAACCCCCTTTCAAAATACAACACACGTGCACTGCACATTGAGTTCGCATGACCGGTTTAACCCGTCAATCGGAGGTTCCCTCGCTCCAAAGGCGATGGGTAATTAACGGCAGCTTAGTACGCGGCTGCCGGAGATTCGGATCCCCACAATCATTAAACCCCGGCCTACCCTAGGTAGGGGGAATCTGTAGTACGCCTGGCAAGCGCGCGCGTATTCCCATCTCAATGGGGTGACGAAAAACAACCTACAGATTCTGGCATGCCCGGTGGGACCAATCTCTCCTCCCATATTTCGGGTTAAACGTTCATGCGAACTCAATCAATATACATATCTATATTTATACTAAAATATTACTCTTTCATGCAGGTTTTCCAAGCAATCACTTTTCAACAATGTCTCCAAGGACGATCTCAGCTCTCAGCACGGCTCCCGTCTCCTACACGATGAAGATAGACACCAGGATGGTCCTCCCGGCCAGTCTCGGGCGACAATGGGAGGAGCCGCTGCTACCATTCGGCTCTATTATGTTCCTGCCTGTTGGCGCCATCCCAGCTCCTCAAGCCCCGGTGATAGACAAACAGGTCTCAAGAGGCAAGAGGCCAAATGTGGTGGTCTCGAAGGCGCCACAACTCAAACGCAAGTCGGTGATTGAGCGGCTCTCCTTGGCCCCAGCTGGGGGCAAGGCCATCGACACCAACAAAGAAACAAGGCGTCTCGAGCAAGCTCCGGCGGTGCCCCTGACAACTGCTCGATCGGGTGTCTTCTCTAAGCTCCCCGTCGACCACGGTGGCTTCCCAGGGAATGAATGCCCGCCAAGCCCTTAAAATTGAGAAGCTAAGGCAGAAAAGGCTCAGATATAGAGCCAACAAAAGGGCTAGGGCTCCTGCTAGGCTGAACCTCATGAGGTTCGAGGAACAGGGTTACCCCGCCAAAGATGAGGGGATGGTTGAATGTGTTATCCACACTGTCTACGTGGTGGGCACGCGCAGCAAGAGCAAGGACGGGGCCACCACATCTCAAATCAAATCTAGCTTGAATGTGGTTACCACTTCCCAAGGACAGCCGCCTCCGCTAGATGATGAAAACCCTCTCGATGAGGCCGATAGGCAGAGAGAGCCCTCAATTCATGAGGAGTCAGGCTCGGAAAGCGAAGATGAGCCAACTTTCCGTCCTAAGACCGCAGAGCAGCAACTTCTCCAAGAGCTCCGAAAGCAGCTCAGAAGCAAAGACAAGGAGATGGCCAATCTCTACTCAAAGATCGACGACTTGACAAATGTCGTCTTACGGCTTACGGCCCAACTTGCCTCTCACCCGCCCAATCAGGCGCAGGGCTCTCATGAACCGGGAAATGGTGTCCCAAAGCAGCCGACGCCTATTCCCTCAAATCCAAAAGTGGGCGAACCGCATGAAAATCAGTCGCATCCTATCTCGGGAAATGTCTTGGCTACCGATTACAGTAGCCCGCTAACTCAAGATCAAATTATGGATTTGGTTGCCAGCAAAGTCAAAACATTGGTGGCCGAAGCCGAAGCGCAAAAAGATATCAGCGGTAGTGGGAGACCATATCCTGCTCAGTATGATCTGGTAGAATTTCCTAGCGGCTATGTTATCCCTAAATTCCGAAGATTTTATGGGACGGGAAATGCGAATTAGCACATTGCCCACTTCAAAACCTCATGCGGGAATACTGGGGGCAACGATGCGCTTCTCCTCCGCCAGTTCGTTAATAGCTCGACCGTTGCTTTCGACTAGTACGCGAGCATACCGGATGGCTCCGTTACTACTTTCGTCCAAATGGAATCTTTGTTTCGACAAAGGTTCATGAGCGTCAGCGATAAGATCACCATTGCCGAGCTCGTAAGGACTAAGCCCAAGAACAACGAAAGCAGCACTGATTTTATAACCCGATGCCGCAATCTCTCCGTCAAATACGAACTGCCGATAGAGTAGGACCAATCTGTCAGTCTCCTCGTCGGAAATCTCAACAATTGGATGGCCCCGTTTCTATGCACCGCGGGTCTCAAAACATTCCAAGAGCTGACCAGGAAAGTTCAGATGCTGGAGCGCTGAAAAAAGGAGTCCTCCTCGGATTCCTAAAATAACAATAGGTCCTGAAGAAACCGAAAGGACGATAATCGCAAAGGCGGAAACTCCGATGATTCTGAATCTTTCAACACTTCGGCTAACCGAAATAAGCAAGGGATGAGCGGGCCTAGCGCCAACTAGCCTCGAAAGCCAGTGTTCGGAGAGGGTGGAGAATCTCCACTCAAAGAGAAGCTAGATAAGGTCTATTCCTTCAGAAGGGACAAAATCCGTAAAATATTCAAAGACGCCCTGAAGAACGGTCTACAACTGCCAGAGTCAAAAAGACCGCAGGAAGCGAATATGACCGACGACCCCAAATACTGCCCCTATCACAGAGTGATAGGTCATGCCATTAAGGACTGCTTCGTCTTCAAAGATTGGGTCGAAAAGCAATACAAGGCAGGAGAGATAGAACTGTCTAAAGGTGTGTTAATAAACAGTCAAGTCGCATCCGCCAATTTTACACAAACGGAGACCGAAGTTCTTCGTGAAACCGATTCTCTCAGACATCTGCCTTTCTATGAAAACAGTCGACCACTACGTTATTAAGCTGGGAACAACCGACCTCTAAGTCATTAAACTGGGAATGTAAATATATATATATATATATATATGTAAATAAACAAAAAATCTGTAAATAAAAGAAAAGCCGAAATGATAAGGCAACCGCAATAAAAATTAGTGTCACGACCCGAAAGAGCACGTGACTGGCCCTTGAACCATATGAAGTCTATAGGACCCCATCTGATCCAAGTAAGCCAAAAGCCCAGCAATCTAAAACCATTTTAAGAGTAAATAAGGAAAACTGTTTTTGAAAAGTAAGGAAATCATGTTTGGAAATCAAAGTTTTTAAATAACTAAGCCGAATATGCATTTTTTTAAAATGTGCAACCTTTCCTGAAAATTTCGGCAGAGTTTCCTTTGTAAAAACTGGCCCCGAACGGGGTACAACAAGAATAATATATATGACATGATAAAAGGCATCCCCAAGCGGGAGCTAGCTCTTCGTCAATCGACGGTCACAACCACGCAAGCAATAATAATATACAACGCCAAGGGGCGAGGATCAAAACTGAAAAGAAACTCAAAAACAGCCAGAAAACCGCAATACTACAAGCGCGACTCTAAGGTCGAAACAATACAACACTGATTTCTAAGTCTGAAACAAACTACAAGTTTGTGGTTGATGGACAATTCTAGATACAATAAAAATACATGAACAATGGCGGTTCTGATACAAAGAACCCACCTAACCAAGCAAGTCACCCATAGGAAGCAGTGTGCCAGAAATGCCGCTATGGAATCTGTACGGCAAAAACCTGCAAGAACTGGGGCACAACGGGGGTGAGTTGCCAACTCGTGAATATAAAATATCTACAAGCAGAGATCGAATGCATGACCTATCCTAGGTCAATACGATCAGATAATAAATAAACCTCAATATGAATAAAGCTGAAGCATGCTAAACTGGCAATGTAATCTCTATACATGAGTGTAGTGCCAAGTGCTCGTGCTAGTGCCTCAGGTAATAGCATGTCATGAATATGAGGTATAACCAATGTAATCAAATCTGCACACTCATGGATCCCGTCCACTCGTCACCCACTGACAATAACCACCATGCATGTAAATATCATGAATCATGTGCATGGGAAATAATATGAGGATATAACCACCCGTGTCCCTCGCGACACATCAAAATCATGGAACCAGGGTGCCCAGCATCGACACCCGAAAACATCATGAAAACTGTGCCCAGCATCGGCACGTAAATCCTCATATATCGGGCTCCGTCAGTCCGGATCGGCCCGCGGGCTCTGTCTGCGGTATCGGCCCTCGGCCCCGGCAGTATGCCCAAAACATCTATCGACTCTGGTCGGTATCCTCCGGATAACCGCCAGGTCCAACCAATCACCGGTAGGTACTCGCCCGCCTCCAGGCTCAATCGGCAAAGCTCATCGATCATCTTGCCGAGGGGAACCATACCGGGTCCACCATGTACCCGCAATCGGATCATCCACGCCTCGATTCGGGTTACACATATCGCTCTCAGCACCGAGAAAACACATGGTGGACGCACTGAAATATCATATCAAGGGTAACCGGGTTTTTAAAGAAATGACATATTCTCTTTTGAAATACCCTCGGTTCCCAAATCCAGAAATATCATAGAAACAACATATCTCAATGCGTACAGTCAAAGCATGATGTATGCGGCATGTAACAGTAATGCAAGCATATCAGTAAGTCATGCAACATGGAATAATAATGTGCACATGTCGAGGGAGACCGCTCTTTTAAAAGGAATCTGTTTTTAAAGAGTATCTTGCGGTTCCCAAATCCCCAATCAAGCTAGAATCATCTATATATGTGTACAGGTATAAGTGTACAATATGCCATGCCAGAATCATATCATGAATGCAATAGTACTATAGGGTAGTGACATGGCAATTATCGATGATGAGTGTGTGAGCCGGCAACAAGTGTACGTGGAACATATACATTATCGATAATGGTGCTGGTGTCCTAGCAGCATGACTGAATGTCACAACAATACAAGCGATGCAATGCAAATAGCAGGAATATGCGGAAACGAATGATCAACGCAAAAGTACAGAACCTGCCCCAATAGATATGTCATGCAACCTTGCCTTTTGAAATAAGACGAATCAGGGCTTTTGGTAAAGTAAGGGCTACGGTGTTTTAAGAAAAGATGCATCATTTGAAAATATCCGTATAACCCTTCTGCTTATCTTTAAAATATCCCCGATTCGTTAGTTTTGAAATAGGTATGACTCGGTCTAGTCTAATGTCTACTAAATAATCTAGACAGGAGGGGTATGAAACATCCTAATCTGAGTCAATATATAAATATAGATATGATAGTCGGTGATCTCGCCTCAATAACATATCGTATGATATCCTCGAGTCATGAGTGCGGATCTATCATCAATATCGACTCGTACGGTAAATCGTCGTACGGCATCCCAATAGCTGGGTAGGGGTCAATATCACACTATCTCATCACATATCAGGTATCACTTATCATCAGATCACACAATCTGGGGTACTACTGTAAGTCTAGTACAAATCGACACCATCTATAAAATATGAATGCGGGTAAAGCACATGTCCAAAGGCCCGCTAAAACTATCATATCACACCTCAAAGGCAAACTATGTCACATCGCCGATCTCACGGCCTCACATCATGTATCATCTCAAACCACGTATCATCCTCCAATCCCGTATATAAACACATAGTCCCATACCCATGTGTAGATATACGCACCATCATATGCACTCTAATAAATGAAAGAATGAATGCAAGTATGTGTGTAAATGTATGTGTGAGTGCAACCACTACTCTAGGGTTCGCACTATACTAAACCAATATATTCTTATCATCAAAATATCATTATTACCATCAATAACCCTAAACAACACAATATAAATATTCGTGTGTATACGTATTCGTATACATCACCACGGACTGCGGGGGTGCTATACGCCATCCACCCGACTTCTCCCCGTAGATATAAATCTACTCACCTTGCTTCTCGTGTGCCAAAGCCGATGTCGCTATCTTCACCTCCTTTGCCTCAACATCACGCGGGGTACCTACAAGTATATCACAATGCTAAAGCACATGAAAATCACATCGGAAACCAAAATAGCACACGCTACCCGCATAGGTAAAAACCTACCGACTCGCATGTAAACACAATCAAAATCCACTTGTCGTTGACGTCCAAACGCCACCCGACAGGAATGAATCACCAAATACCAAAATCCATGCTAAAACAAGTCCCAAATTATACACCAACATAGGAAAATCAACCCAGATTTCACCCTAGATGGAATCAGTCAAAACTAGACATACTCAGGGTCAAAACTAGAGGAAATGGGGGCATGCACAGAAAACGAGGCAATTCCTTAAAATACCTTATTTTAGAATTTTCCATAATTTTTCCCCATTTATCTGTATTTAAGTATACCAGAATATTAAAATATTCATTAAAATAATATTAAATTATAAAATTTCCCAAAAATCATATTTTATTATTTTGAAGACGTTACAATCTACCCCCCTTAAAGAAATTCGGTCCCCGAATTTAAATTTAAACCCTCAAATACTAAAATATTTCAATACAAATTCCAAGTCATCAGGGCTCCGAAATCATATATACATAAAACATCATAGCGCAATGCATGCGCATGAGTACTGAGCAGATAACTCAAAAACAACGCTCCATCAAGCATCCCGCAATCATCGGAGTCAAGGTAAGGACACAATGTCAAATCCAATACAAAACCGATATGATATGGATCAGAACTACACATGCAGACATCCAATCTATACATGTGAATAGCTGATGTAAAAGCATGCCAAATCCTTTTTAAGTCGCTGTGCGATGCGCATAACACTGCACAGTGGCGGACGTTTTTCATAAGAAAGTAACTATATATGTATATATATATCCTTTGTTTAATAAGCACGTTCCGCCGTTTTGAAAACAATCAGAAGGGTTTCCTTGTTTTTTTAAAACGTTTCGTGTCATATCGGACACGTAGGTATATACTGAGACTATAGCTCGCTCTTTGGAAATCCCTTCGATAACTATCGATGCATGAAGAAAAAAAAATATATCCAGGTACTGTCCTCTGACTAGTCCTGCTCAGTAAGAAAATAATATCCAATATCATAAAAATGTACTGTTCCAAAAGGAAAAAATCTCAAAAATATACATAACCCACCCTGTGCATCTGGTGCGCACGGGAATCAAAATCCATATATGTGCTAAACATGTGCACAAAACAACATCTAGGTGCAACGGGTGTGCACGAAGCATCTGTCATAGGCAACATGTGTGCCTGACAGCCAAAACAGGTGCATATGACATGCATGAAGAATCTCGATTTAGTGCATCTGGTGTGCCCCAAAATCGTATCTCAAAACATGCGCCCAACATGCGCGAAAATCCAAATCGGTGCATCCATCATGCACGAATGAAAATCTAGACCCTGCGCACTCAATATGCACGGAATCACAAAATCCAATAGCAACGTCGAATATGCGTAAGTCCAGTCAAAAGCACGGAGTGCAAGAATCCACATCAATATCACAATCAAAATCGACATACCGAAAGGCATCAAATCGAAGTCAGGTGCAATCGTAATGCACAAAATATAAATCCGGTGCAACAAAGGCACGAAATATAAATCTGATGCGATAAACGCAAGAAACATAAAACTAGTGCGACAAATGCACGAAGTATAGAACTGGTGCATCCCATGCACAAATACCAAGCAATAACTCAAATACGTAAGCAGCAACACCAAGTGTATCCAGATATGAAGAAAATCATAAACGTGTGCAGCTGCGGGCACAAAACACATATCGATGCACTACAAGTACATATAAGATATACCGAGTGCAAAATCAAAACACTAAAATTACATGAAACTCTGCTGGAAGCGTAAATCAAATCACCAGCATAAAATAGGCATGAAATCGCAATCAACAGCTCAAGAGTAATAACTATGTACAAGATATAAATACCCAGTAGGTGCAACCATGGTGCACAAAATCAAATATCATGAAACTCAGTCATCAAGACTAAATCATGCGAATAGATCGCCCAAAATACCGAAATCCAAAGCAACGGATACGTGATAATCAAATCACAAAATCACAAATCATAATTACCGTCGTCGGTATATCCTTCTTCAGGGTCGAGAAGGTACCGGTACATCCGATGCTAGCGGCGCAAGATATCTACTTGCCTCTTGCTCGCGGCTGGCGTCCTCTGCTTCTGGTTCCTGATCTTTCCTGTAGATTACCAACTCGCAATCCATCGGCTCATCGGCCCGGTCAGGTGTGCTGACAGGAATGATTCCGTTCTTGCACTTCCCTGGTCATCTCTCGGTCAATCCTCACGACCGCTCGTAAAGCAGCACATCTCTGGCGCCGACCTCGGGTCCTCTGAATGCATATCACACATCTGATCCTGGGTGCAACTCTTTTTGCAGCAGTGTACTGGAAGGAATCCTACTCAAGGTCTCTTCTGATCTTGCCTAAGCCAAACTGTAAGGAGGCTGGTACTCTGGCGTAATCTTTTCTCGCTCTCTGGACCTCTGCGTCCTTAGTACAACATCTCCTCGGAAGCTGGTCGCATCTCTGCGCCTCTGTATGCATGTCCGGCCTTTAATCTTAACGGGGTGTAGTAACAGCTCGTCTGCCTCTCGCACGAACTTCTTGTCCTGCTTGTCTGTATCATCGACCATTCGACGTCGCGTCTTTATCTGCACACTGCAATGTCCTCGGCTACGGTCCACCCGAAGTCTCTAACACGGACTCGAAATCACGAACTCAGTATCTTCATCACTCAGTAGAAGATATCTAGCCGAACACGTCCTTAACGTGCATGTCACATCTCTGATGTCAGCGGAGTGGAACGTCATCTCGTCGAAATCTCGTGCGAACTCTTTACTCCACCTTGCTCCAATATCGACTGGTTCGGACTCATCGCATCATGGCTATACAGACTGCGCTCCGACGGCTATGCTCGTATCTGGAGTCTCCCAAGCAGTGTCCCATCACATGATATCCGAATGATGTCGAATCATCCGATCGACTCGTCAGAACCTCACAATCCCCCAAGAGCTCAACATCTCGGGTACAGTTTAATAATATCGAGTACATGCCACAGCGTCGGTGGTCCAGCCGTAGAAGGGCAAACCCAAGCCTCACTAATGGCGCCGAGGAACTGCCGCAAACCCTAAGGTTCAAAGGCTTTCACACGGTCATTAAGTCGAGTTAGGGTTTCATTCTTCTAGAGGGTCCATAGAATCACCTGCATGTCTTTCCGTATACTTTAAACTTGGAAAATGGGTTCCTGACCTTCGATCGTCTCAATCGACTCTCAACGAATCTGCGTGAAGTCGCCTCTAGCTGGAATCAATCTATCTGATGACCTAGCATCGGGGTAAGCGAACGAACCACATGTCCTAGTCATTCATCCTCGGTGACTAGCGACTCACTACCATATCTCTAAGAATATGCTCATGCTGCAGTAGCTCCAATCATCTGGGCGATATCTCATCACTCGCAGCAACAACTGGCTCATTCGTCGGTACGCTAAGCAGCGCCTCAACCATCATGAATAAGCGATATATCAGCAGTCATCACATCCTGGCTGGCCTCTATCAGTGGCTCAATCCTCTGGTACCGTCCGGTATATCCTAGAAATCTCACATCAGCGATCTGTCAAACGCCCATAGTGCGGAAACACAAAATACGAAGCCTCAATGCAACCGTATGTCTCTGGAATCACGCCCCGGTCAATCCTCGTCCGCGACGAGCTCATGCTGACAACTCGAGCCGTAGCTCACTCTGCCCGTGCAATCGCGGCAGCAAAACCATAACCAGTATCGATGAAGATAGATCATAGGAAGGAATATGACACAATGCAAGGAAATGTACAACCTAAGGTTTCTTAAGTGGAGTGGCGTGTCGTAAGTATGCCGCGGAACATACCCACGGTACGTCACTCTACTTTAGTCACCTATTCCATCAACCAAGGGTCATCCTACACGACGAAAGTTTGGGTCTAATACCCCCTCGACCAAGTCTAAGTTCCGTAAGGTCAAGCCTAAGTTCCTTATATAGATAACGCCCTAGGCTCCACATAGTCAAACTTAGACTCGAACCAAGGTCAACCTAGCGCTCTGATACCAACTTTGTCACGACCCGAAAGAGCACGTGACTGGCCCTTGAACCATATGAAGTCTATAGGACCCCATCTGATCCAAGTAAGCCAAAAGCCCAGCAATCTAAAACCATTTTAAGAGTAAATAAGGAAAACTGTTTTTGAAAAGTAAGGAAATCATGTTTGGAAATCAAAGTTTTTAAATAACTAAGCCGAATATGCATTTTTTTAAAATGTGCAACCTTTCCTGAAAATTTCGGCAGAGTTTCCTTTGTAAAAACTGGCCCCGAACGGGGTACAACAAGAATAATATATATGACATGATAAAAGGCATCCCCAAGCGGGAGCTAGCTCTTCGTCAATCGACGGTCACAACCACGCAAGCAATAATAATATACAACGCCAAGGGGCGAGGATCAAAACTGAAAAGAAACTCAAAAACAGCCAGAAAACCGCAATACTACAAGCGCGACTCTAAGGTCGAAACAATACAACACTGATTTCTATGTCTGAAACAAACTACAAGTTTGTGGTTGATGGACAATTCTAGATACAATAAAAATACATGAACAATGGCGGTTCTGATACAAAGAACCCACCTAACCAAGCAAGTCACCCATAGGAAGCAGTGTGCCAGAAATGCCGCTATGGAATCTGTACGGCAAAAACCTGCAAGAACTGGGGCACAACGGGGGTGAGTTGCCAACTCGTGAATAGAAAATATCTACAAGCAGAGATCGAATGCATGACCTATCCTAGGTCAATACGATCAGATAATAAATAAACCTCAATATGAATAAAGCTGAAGCATGCTAAACTGGCAATGTAATCTCTATACATGAGTGTAGTGCCAAGTGCTCGTGCTAGTGCCTCAGGTAATAGCATGTCATGAATATGAGGTATAACCAATGTAATCAAATCTGCACACTCGTGGATCCCGTCCACTCGTCACCCACTGACAATAACCACCATGCATGTAAATATCATGAATCATGTGCATGGGAAATAATATGAGGATATAACCACCCGTGTCCCTCGCGACACATCAAAATCATGGAACCAGGGTGCCCAGCATCGACACCCGAAAACATCATGAAAACTGTGCCCAGCATCGGCACGTAAATCCTCATATATCGGGCTCCGTCAGTCCGGATCGGCCCGCGGGCTCTGTCTGCGGTATCGGCCCTCGGCCCCGGCAGTATGCCCAAAACATCTATCGACTCTGGTCGGTATCCTCCGGATAACCGCCAGGTCCAACCAATCACCGGTAGGTACTCGCCCGCCTCCAGGCTCAATCGGCAAAGCTCATCGATCATCTTGCCGAGGGGAACCATACCGGGTCCACCATGTACCCGCAATCGGCTCATCCACGCCTCGATTCGGGTTACACATATCGCTCTCAGCACCGAGAAAACACATGGTGGACGCACTGAAATATCATATCAAGGGTAACCGGGTTTTTAAAGAAATGACATATTCTCTTTTGAAATACCCTCGGTTCCCAAATCCAGAAATATCATAGAAACAACATATCTCAATGCGTACAGTCAAAGCATGATGTATGCGGCATGTAACAATAATGCAAGCATATCAGTAAGTCATGCAACATGGAATAATAATGTGCACATGTCGAGGGAGACCGCTCTTTTAAAAGGAATCTGTTTTTAAAGAGTATCTTGCGGTTCCCAAATCCCCAATCAAGCTAGAATCATCTATATATGTGTACAGGTATAAGTGTACAATATGCCATGCCAGAATCATATCATGAATGCAATAGTACTATAGTGTAGTGACATGGCAATTATCGATGATGAGTGTGTGAGCCGGCAACAAGTGTACGTGGAACATATACATCATCGATAATGGTGCTGGTGTCCTAGCAGCATGACTGAATGTCACAACAATACAAGCGATGCAATGCAAATAGCAGGAATATGCGGAAACGAATGATCAACGCAAAAGTACAGAACCTGCCCCAATAGATATGTCATGCAACCTTGCCTTTTGAAATAAGACGAATCAGGGCTTTTGGTAAAGTAAGGGCTACGGTGTTTTAAGAAAAGATGCATCATTTGAAAATATCCGTATAACCCTTCTGCTTATCTTTAAAATATCCCCGATTCGTTAGTTTTGAAATAGGTATGACTCGGTCTAGTCTAATGTCTACTAAATAATCTAGACAGGAGGGGTATGAAACATCCTAATCTGAGTCAATATATAAATATAGATATGATAGTCGGTGATCTCGCCTCAATAACATATCGTATGATATCCTTGAGTCATGAGTGCAGATCTATCATCAATATCGGCTCGTACGGTAAATCGTCGTACGGCATCCCAATAGCTGGGTAGGGGTCAATATCACACTATCTCATCACATATCAGGTATCACTTATCATCAGATCACACAATCTGGGGTACTACTGTAAGTCTAGTACAAATCGACACCATCTATAAAATATGAATGCGGGTAAAGCACATGTCCAAAGGCCCGCTAAAACTATCATATCGCACCTCAAAGGCAAACTATGTCACATCGTCGATCTCACGGCCTCACATCAAGTATCATCTCAAACCACGTATCATCCTCCAATCCCGTATATAAACACATAGTCCCATACCCATGTGTAGATATACGCACCATCATATGCACTCTAATAAATGAAAGAATGAATGCAAGTATGTGTGCAAATGTATGTGTGAGTGCAACCACTACTCTAGGGTTCGCACTATACTAAACCAATATATTCTTATCATCAAAATATCATTATTACCATCAATAACCCTAAACAACACAATATAAATATTCGTGTGTATACGTATTCGTATACATCACCACGGACTACGGGGGTGCTATACGCCATCCACCCGACTTCTCCCCGTAGATATAAATCTACTCACCTTGCTTCTCGTGTGCCAAAGCCGATGTCGCTATCTTCACCTCCTTTGCCTCAACATCACTCGGGGTACTTACAAGTATATCACAATGCTAAAGCACATGAAAATCACATCGGAAACCAAAATAGCACACGCTACCCGCATAGGTAAAAACCTATCGACTCGCATGTAAACACAATCAAAATCCACTTGTCGTTGACGTCCAAACGCCACCCGACAGGAATGAATCACCAAATACCAAAATCCATGCTAAAACAAGTCCCAAATTATACACCAACATAGGAAAATCAACCCAGATTTCACCCTAGATGGAATCAGTCAAAACTAGACATACTCAGGGTCAAAACTAGAGGAAATGGGGGCATGCACAGAAAACGAGGCAATTCCTTAAAATACCTTATTTTAGAATTTTCCATAATTTTTCCCCATTTATCTATATTTAATTATACCAGAATATTAAAATATTCATTAAAATAATATTAAATTATAAAATTTCCCAAAAATCATATTTTATTATTTTGAAGACGTTACAATTAGCGAGTAAAATAAAGATGGAAATAAAGCCGAAATGGTGGGGCAACCGCGAATAAAAGCCAAAATGTTAGGGTAATCGCGACCTTCGCGATAAGAAAAGCTAAAATGATAGAGCAATCGCGGTAAAACAAAAACAAAAAAAACAAAACAAAACAACGGCGAATGATGAGTCGCTCCTGGTACCATATTCCAGTGTAGTGATGCAGACGCCAACCAAAATCCAATTTTTCAAAATTCTCCCGGCCCTATGGCCAGTCCCCAAATTGACTGCCGTATACAATCCACGGGCTCAAATAGTTCTCATCACGTCCATGCCTTACCGCAACCACCGGTTACGCGGCTGGTCTCCGCCTTTGGAATTATGCTCCATTGAGAAGACCCACTCATATGTCCTCAAGATACATGAGGAGAACAAACCTTTGTGGGATCCTTACGACTCATAAAGGAAAAACACACTTAGGAGTCCTCACGACTCCTGAGGAGAAAATACACCTACGGGATCCTTACGACTCGTAGGGAGAAAATGCTTTTATGGGACCCTCACGGCCCATAAAATTGAAAAGCCTTAGGTGATAGGGATCTAAACCTGTCTCCTAAGCTATCGCTCCCCAATCCCCAAGTGGCGAATGATGAGTCGCTCCTGGTACCATATTCCAGGGCAGCGATGCAGACACCAACCAAATTCCAAATCCCACACCCCAATGACGAATGATGAGTCGCTCCTGGTACCATATTCCAGTGCAGCGATGCAGACGCCAACCAAATTCTAAATCCCATACCCCAACGGCAAATGATGAGTCGCTCTTGGTACCATATTCCAGTGCAGCGATGCAGACGCCAACAAAGTCCCAAAATTTTTCCGGACCTACGGGCTGGATCATACATCCTGCAAAACCGTATACAATCCACGGGCGTAAAACAATCTCAATCTCTCCCAAGTCCTGCCGGTGAGACCACATTCAAAGTCCTACTGGTGGTGAAGATTAAAAAAAAAAAAAGAAGGTATGTCCATAAGCAAAATGGGCACGGATGAAAAGCCGAAAAGGCTTCGTGAGTAAAAACAGCAGGACTGCCGGCGAGTTTGTGAAAACCCGAAAGGGCGCAAACTCGTGAAAAAAGAGATGAAATGCACTCATAAAGTCCTCTCGATTTTGTGAGGAGAAAATTCCCGCGTGAGATCCTTACGACTCACAAATGAGCAACACACTTAGGAGTCCTCACGACTCCTAAGGAGAAAATACACCTACGGGATCCTCACGACCTGTAGGGAGAAAATGCTTTGCGAGACCCTTACGGCTCAAAAAATTGAAAAGTCTTAGGTGATAGGGACCTAAAACCTATCTCCTAAGCCATCGCTTTCTAATAAGCAAGCGCAAATGATGATTCGCTCCAGGTACCATATTCCAGTGTAGCGATACTGATGCCAAACAAAAACCAATTCCCAAACCCTCCATGGGCAAATGATGAGTTGCTCCTGGCATTATTCCAGTGCAGCAATGCAGATGCCAAACTAAAACCAAATCCTCAAATCCACTTATGGCAAATGATGATTCGCTCCTGGTACCATATTCCAGTGTAGCGATGCCGATGCCAAGCAAAAAAAAACAATTGCCAAATCCTCCCGGGGCAAATGATGAGTTGCTCCTGGCATTATTCCAGTGCAGCAATGCAGATGCCAAACTAGAACCAAATCCTTAAATCCTCTCACGACAAATGATGATTCGCTCCTGGTACTATATTCCAGTATAGCGATGCTGATGTCAACCCAAATCAAATCGAACCAACAACCTCTGCGTCGGAATCATGCTTCGTCTCAGAATGTGCACCCCGTGTCGAAATCATGCTTCGCCTTGGTGTATCTGCCTTCCCTATCAGAATTATGCTTCGGCTCGGAATCAACCAACGACCTCCTCGTCGGAAATATGCTCCGCCTCGGAATCAAGTCAACCAGCAAGCTCTGCGTCGGAATTATGCTTCGTCTCAGAAAGCACCCCGTGTCGAAATCAGTGCTTCGCCTCGGAATATTTGCCTTCCTTGTCGGAATTATACTTCGCCTAGGAATCTACCTCTGCATCGAAATCATGCTTCGGTCAGAATGTCTGCCGCTCTTCGGAATGATGCTCCGATCCCTGGAATCATGCCCCGCTCTTCGGAATGATGCTCCGAACCCTGGAATCATGCTCCGCTCATCGGAATGATGCTCCGAATCCTGGAATTATGCTCCGCTCTTCGGGATGATGCTCCAATCCTTGGAATCATGCTCCACCCTTCGGAATGATGCTCGGAATCCTGGAATCATGCTCCTCTCTTCGGAAAGATGCTCCGAATCCACTCTTCGGAATGATGCTCCGATTTGTGGAATCATGCTCCACTCTTCGGAATGATGCTCCAAACCCTGGAATCATGCTCCGCTCATCGGAATGATGCTCCGAATCCTGGAATTATGTTCCGCTCTTCGGAATGATGCTCCGATCCCTGGAATGATGCTTCGCTCATCGGAATGATGCTCCGATCCCTGGAATTATGCTTCGCTCTTCGGAATGATGCTCCGATCCTTAGAATCATGCTCCACCCTTCGGAATGATGCTCCGAATCCTAGAATCATGCTCCGCTCTTCGGAATGATGCTCCGAATCCACTCTTCGGAATGATGCTCCGATCCTTGGAATCATGCTCCGCTCTTCGGAATGATGCTCCGATCCTTGGAATCATGCTCCGCCCTTCGGAATGATGCTCTGAATCCTGGAATCATGCTCCGCTCTTCGGAATGATGCTCCGATCCTTGGAATCATGCTCCGCTCATCGGAATGATGCTCCGATCCCTGGAATCATGCTCCGCTCTTCGAAATGATGCTCCGATTTTCGGAATCATGCTTCGACTCTTCGGAATGATGCTCCGACCTTAGAATTATGCTCCACAAATCAGAATGATTCTTCGATCCCCGGGAATCACGCTCCCCGAGGGATGCTCCGACCTTGGAATTATGCTCCGCGAATAGGAATGATGCTCCGATTCCCAAGAATCATACTCCCCGAGATGATGCTCCGCCCCCGGAATGATGTTCCACCTCGAAGTCCAACTTCAAGATCCATCAATTTCATGCACACAACTCAATTGTACGGTGTGCATTTATTGATGGGGGGCAATTTGTTGGGGTAAAAATTTGCACCCCGGTTGACCGAGTCAAAGTCAAGGTTAACCCCCAAGCTAGGTGGATCCAAGCCTAGGTCAAGCGGGCCCATGCCCAAGACGAGCCCGCGGCCAGCCTCCCCAGACCAACGGAGGCCAACAAAAAAATCATGTAATGAATAAATTTTTATGTAATTGTTTATACATGAATGTATGCAAAATGGGCATAAAGCCAATATTTTGTAAGTCCATGGCTTATGTGCAAAGATGAAATGGCACATGAGCCATGGGATAGGCAAAATGCCATTTTTGTGAAGCCCAAGAGGCTATATGTAAATATGTAAGCCTATAAAAGGCAACATGATGATGAATAAAGTAATACTTTTCATTCCCCCAAAAACTAGGGTTCTTTGTGCATCCTGCTCCTTCTCCAAGGTTTTAAATCTTCTCATTTCTTTTGAATTAAATCAAGAGTTTTACTCTTCCTTTTTCCAAAACTAATTAGTTTTCCACCACAAAACCCATAAAGGGGAACTCAGATCTCCCATCAGATCTCAAAAAGGAGCGATTTTTAAAATCTCCTACTTCTTGATCTTCAAGATCCGGCCAAACAACAGGAGGAAGGAGAAGAACCCTCTTCATCAGCTTCAAAACATCTTAGGAGTTTAACTCCATACATATATATATATATATATATAATAAATATTTCCTTTCTGAAACATAGCTTCGAGTTCTGAGACTAAAAGCCCCTTTTTCTCGCCGGCGCCCAAGCGCTCGAGCGCAGAGCGCCCACGTGCCGACACGTGGCGCGCTGGCGCTCGAGGGCCCTGCGCTCAAGCGCAAAGCGCCCACGTGGCGCGCTGGCGCTCCAGCGCCCAGCGCTCAAGCGCAAAGCACCCACGTGCCGACACGTGGCGCGTTGGCGCTCCAGCGCCCTGCGCTCAAGCGCAAAACGCCCACGTGCTGACACGTGGCGCGCTTATGCTCCAGCGCCCAGCGCAAACGCAAAGCGCCCACGTGCCGACACGTAGCGCGCTGCACTCAAACGGAAAATGCCCACGTGCCGAAATGTGGCTCGCTTGCGCTCCAGCGCCCAGCGCTCGAGCGCAAAGCGCCCACATGCCGACACGTGGCGCGCTGCACTCAAGCGCAAAATGCCCACGTACCGACACGTGGCGCGCTTGCGCTCCAACACCCAGCGCTCGAGCGCAAAGCGCCCACATGCCGACACGTGGCGCGCTTGCGCTCCAGCGCCATGCACTCAAGCTCAAAGCTCCCACGTACCCACACGTAGAGCGCTTGCGCTCAAGTGCAAAGCGCCCACATGCCGACACGTGGCGCGCTAGCGCCTGAGCGCACAACACCTAAGCACACAGCGCTCAAGACGCTGACCCACACATCCTTTGGATGCCCTTTCCCTTTCTTTTATACACACACACACACACTCTACAACACTCTCCCTCCCAAAAAAAAATTTTGGCCGGGGCGCTGTCCCGCACCCCGCAAGGAGGCTGCTAGCCCCCTTGACCCCTAGCCCGCTATCCGGGTAGCGGGACCCCTGTAAAAACTCTGCGTGGCTCCCGATATATCCAAAACCCCCTTTCAAAACACAACACACGTGCACTGCACATTGAGTTCACATGACCAGTTTAACCCGTCAATCGGAGGTTCCCTCGCTCCAAAGGAGAGGGGTAATTAACGGCAGCTTAGTCCGCGGCTGCCGGAGATTCGGATCCCCACAATCATTAAACCCCGGCCTACCCTAGGCAGGGGGAATCTGTAGTACGCCTGACAAGCGCGCGCGTATTCCCATCTCAATGGGGTGACGAAAAACACCCTACAGTCACGACCAAAATTAGGCACAAGACCGGCACTTAAACTACGTAACGTCAATAGGCGTAACGCAGTTAAGTAAGACGAAAAACCCAGCAATCTAAACCATTACAAGAAAGAAAGATAGATCACTTTTAAAAAAATCTCGATGCAAACTTTAAACTTAAGTTTGTTTTTCGTAAAAATTTCGACAGCACCTCCTTTGTAAAAGCTAGCCCCGAAACGGGTACAAACATAAGATAAAAGTAGAACATCCCCAAACGGGAGCAAATCTCGTCCAACGGCAGAAATAACCACCACAACAGATATACGACGCCGTAGCGATAAAATGAGATAATCCACATATATAAAGGCCGGCTCACACAAGCACGACAACTAGAGTCATAAGAATAAACAACATCGATCCTCACAACTCGTCTCTAAGTCAATACATGAAGGCGATAGATGGAGAGTACTAGATACAAGAATATACAATGTACATCATCGGATAACAGCAACCCACCTATAGCAAACGGCTTCACAGCCAACCGGCTCGGTATCCGCAAAAGTAGAGATAATAAGACGCCCTGCCGTAACCACTCTGATGATCAGACCTGAAAAACCCTGCGGCACAACGGGGGTGAGTTGCCAACTCGTGAATAGTAAATAACATCATACTGAAATCGCAAGTATGCACTAACAGCGATAATCCATCATATGTAATCTGATAGCATAAGTATGGCAATATGTATATATGCAACAGTCATGAAAGGTACTCTATCAGGTACTACTAATACATGTAGCAAAGCATATAGAATAAATGCGGAGTATGGGGTAAAACATGTTATCCTCAAGGAATCCTCATCGTGGCGGACCAATGTCCATCAAGACAATCTAAATCCCCAATTTCCCTCACATCGGCCCCCATATCGGCCCTCATATCGGGCACATCGGCCCCTCATATCGCATGCACAGATCATTATGATGATATATATTATATAGGTATACATATATATAACAGCGTCATATACCACTGATATATATATACACATGTATATATATAAGCGTCTTATACCACTGATATATATACCCAGGAGCAAAACATCTAGGAAACATCATATGAAATCCATATATCAATGTGAAAACTATGAAATATAATATATGCAACATGAAACAGTAATATGAGCATATAAAGGAAAAACCGCTATTTAACTGCAACAAGTTATTAAATATATTATGCGGTTCCTAATTTCTCCGAAACCAAACGCAACATCATATATAAAGGTGAACATGTAGCTATAGCCAGGTATGTGTACCCATGTCGGTATAGCAAGATGTGTGTATCTACCTATCAATAATGATGTAATACCCTCCATGTATTTATGTAGCTATATCAAGCTAGGTATATGTATATACATGTCAATAATGATACAATACCCTCCAGGTATATGTGTATCTAACAAGTAGTCATGGCAAGGCATATGTGTAAGCATGTAGATATACAGGTATGCTATATGTCATATGCACAATGGAATATGAATCAATGTCTCAATTGTTGGAGATAGTACCTCAGTGTCAATTATTGGATCACAGGCACGTGATTGCAATGATTGAGAAAGGACCTATACCGGTAGGACAGTCTTACTCAAGATGATAGTATACTATCTGGTTTACCTTTATCATCGTGTACTGTTTTAGGTGACCTTACAGGTCACTATTGTGCGTTGATAGAGCACCTAGGATTCTTGCTTGACTGCCAGCAGTATGAGAGCGATCATATACGTGGGAGCTAGGGTCTATAAGCACATCCTTAAAAAGTCCCTAGTCGTAGGAGTTTTCGAGACAGGGCATCGATACTCCAGAGTAGACTAGTGTATACAGTAGAGACCCCGACGAGGGGTGGTGGTCGGTCTCATAAGCTACTGGTGTCAGTTGGTTCACCTAAGATGTATACAGGTGCTCATTGGGTTATGAGTACACCGGAAAGGTCTCGCCGGGAACATGCTAGTTGGTCTTATACGAGACGTCAGATAGCAGCTCCCTGGTGACATGTGTACAGGTTAGTTCATCGACCTGAGATCGTCATTTGTCTCGTGTGAGTTCCCACTGTACTTTGATTACTACCCTACCACGCTAAAAGGAGACGTGCAAACAGGTTTTAGTTAGGTACAGTCCAGAGCCATATGGAGGCAGTGAGCGGATCTTCATGGGTTCGTCTCACCCAGTATTGGGGGTGAGGTCGCGCTGTGTCTAGGAGAGCCATTACACGAAGTCCTTGGCCAAGGCAGGAGATTTACTGGTAGGTATTGTTAGTGTATATGCCCTAGAGGCCATTACTGTATCATACTAATTTGTATATTACTTAATGGAAGCTTGGGATATTCACCATTGTATAGACAATCTTGCTCAAAATGTTAGTATGCTACTTGGTTTGTTTCTACTTCAATGTGTGTACATGTGTTTCTTATAGCATATCACCTATACACATTAGTAGAGCCCTTAGGATCTTTGCTTGATTACCAGCGTTGTGATGGCAGTCACACTCGTGGGGGCTGGGTATGTAGGGTTCCTAGGCACACTCATGAGGTTCTACAACTGATCAACCATGCCAAAATCAAATTTTTACATGTGCCGAGAAACCCTAATGCAAGATCGTTACTAGAGGTAAGGCGAAATACATGCAAGTTAACTACTTTAACTACAAGTGAAAGGGACTACAACCTTTGTAGATCCGGTCCTCCACTTCTTTAGCTCCGTGAAGACGACCCTCCGCTGCGATCAACCGGATCCCGGACTCTAGCGTTGGTTTCATTGGAGAAATGATCGGACCAGGTCGTTGACTTCGATGCCGAAGATGATCTACGTCGAGGCGACTCTAACTCAAGCACCATCTTCACTTGGTCATGAAACTTGTGAAGATAACACACTCTACTACATGGCAAGTGGTAGAGATTGAAGAAATAGGAAGTGGGTTCACTTTAGAATTGGATTTCTCACTCTTAATCTCATGGCACCATTGGAGGTAGCAAGCTTTCTTCTTCTTGAAGAAGAAGAAGAAGAAAGAATATGATATGGATAATCAATAAAGAATGAAAACTTATCCTTTTAATTATGGTACCATGGTCAAGTTAAGCCCTCATGCTTAACTTGTGTAGAGAATTAACCAAAGACTTAGGTTAAGGGTTGGGTTAACTAGCATCCTAAGGAAATGACAAAAGAAATTGACTTTCTCAAAGTTTCTTCAAGCTTCAGGAAGCTTGATAACTTTGACCAAAGTTTTATTTCTTTTATTATTTATTAGGAAATTAGTAAACCCTAATTTAACCTCAATTTGGTTTAAGTCTCATACACACAACTTGTATGTATCATCAAGCATGATACAAACATGTACACTTGCATATATCACATATAAACAATGTGCACATTCAAGTGAGAAAATCAATATTAAATGAACCAATATTAGTTAATGTAAAGTAATATATCAAATATATAATTATACATTAAATCATTAAATCAACACTTGATTTAATGATCTGGTCATACTGCATATAACCGACTAATATCAAGTGTATCAATATATCGAATCAACATTTGATTCGGTAACCCAGCTATATCATATATAACCGTCCGATGGTACAAATCGCGAGAATAGAATTCAGTATCACATACTGGTATTATTCTCAGTCCCGCACATATCTCATATGCGCTCCTATTTCGTTTCGCTTGAGTCAGGAAACCTTTGTGTAGGACTCTAAAGACTCGTCAATACGCCGGCAGTAGGTGATGATCGTATCAAACACCCACAAGCCGCAAGCGGTCTGCTAAACGTGGCCACCTGGGTATTGAGCGATCAGAAGATCAACGAGCAAGCCCGCTCACACTCCTGTGAATCCAACCAGTAACACTTACCGTACAGTCCGGTCTGTTCGTCTGATATGTCGCATATCTCGTCTAGGGGTGGTAAACGTCAGACCCCAGTAGCTTGATAATGTTAGTGTATATGCCCTAGAGGCCATTACTGTATCATACTAGTTTGTATATTACTTGATGGAAGTTTGGGATATTCACCTTGTATAAACAATCTTGCTCAATATAGTAGTATGCTACTTGGTTTGTTTCTACTTCAATGTGTACTTGTGTTTATTTCAGTATATCACTTATACGCATTAGTGGAGCCCTTAGGATCTTTGCTTGATTACCAGCGTTGTGATGGCAGTCACACTAGTGGGGGCTGGGTAATCTATAGGCACATCCTTATACAGGTCCCTAGTCGTAGGACTATCGAGACAGGGCATCGATACTCCGGAGTAGACTAGCGTATGCGCTTCTCATCCCAGTGTGGGAGATGGTCTGTCCCACAGCCATCAGTACGTCGTACTGGAGATAGTATACGGGTGCTCGTTGGGTTACGAGTACACTGGACAGGACTCGTCGGGAACTGAAAGGTTGGTATTATACCTATCGTCAGTTATCAGTTCCCAGGTGACATGAGTACAGCTTAGTCCGCTGACTTGATACTAGCACTTCGCCTCGAGTGTATTCCCACTGCACTTTGATCACTACCCTACCACGGCTCAAAGGAGTCGTGCAAACAGGTGGTGATTGGGTGCAGTCCCGAAGCACTTGGAGGCAGTGACGGTTAGACAGGATTCGTCTCTCCCGGTATTGGGGGTTGACATCGCGCTGTGTCTAGGAGAGCCATTACACGAGTAGTCCCTGGCCAGGGCAAGCGAGATATACTGGTAGGTTTCCAGTGTTATCTCAGGGTGTTTTGGGCTTCACTCCGACACGACTTGTACCGCTATTGGGGGACTGACGTTTTACCGCCCCCTAGGCCCGACATGCGATGTATCAGACGAACAGACCGGACTGTACGGAGAATGTCACATTCAGACTCAGTAGGAGTTCAGATGGGGTTTCACCTCGTCAGCCTTCTTGTCGACATCTACCTGGGGACCGTTACGCACAGCTAGTGCCGCTTGCGGTCTGTGGTTAAACCCACTGCCAGCGTAGTGTCGAGTCTTTAGAGTCCCACACAGAGGGTATTCGCCTCTGGGCAAAACAGAGTAGAGGTCGCATGGTTTTGCGACAGGGTTCGTTCTCATCCGCGCACTTGTGCACGTTTAGAGTCCGGACGGATATTACTGGCTGGCTCTGGTTTGAGTCAGATACTGGTATATGTTTTTGGGGTTGCTTTTATCTCCGTATTCATGTTCCTCGGAATAAGGATGCAGGTGTGTATGCACGGTTATTTGAGGAAGAGGAAGATGACTTTCATTAGGGTTTCGGAACGGGTGCGTATGCACAGTTGACAGTCGTCTTTTTCCAAACCCTAATGGATTTGTATTATATCAATTAATAATATATAATAAAATGAAATTGTGTCATGGTTGGTTTTTGTTGACTTGTTGACCATGGTTGACTTGTTGACCATGGTTGAAGTTTTGACCATCATCATTACAAAAGAAAGATGCTCTTTGATTCTAGCAAATTCATTTAATGTTTGAAATGATAATGGTCATTCTAAAACTTTCCATCAACCTTTTCATTTTCGTTATTATTATTGATAATTCTTTTTCTTTTGCATTATGGTTGCAAGAAAGAAAAAGGATAGCTCATTCTATCATAACCTCTTTCTCTCCTCATTTTCATCTTCTTCTTCCTCTAGCAAAGAGAAACCTTCTCATGTGTTGAGAATCCTTCTCTTTAAAAAGAAAAGCAAACCCTAGTTACTCTCTACTCATTCTAGGTTCAAGGTTTAGCAAGCCGGAAACCCTAGTTCACTCAAAGATCGAGGAAGAGCCCAAAGGTCGAACCTTCGAGGTGGATCCATCTTCGACGGGAGAAGGCGACGAAAAGAGAACCATCAACCTCTACAAGATTTCAAGAAGAAGGAGTTCAAGTTTAGGTATAACCTTCATCCGAGTAGCTAACTCCTTTTAGCGTTTATGCTAGTTTAGTTTAGACACGATCCCGACCTTGTTTAGTCCATGTTGCCTCTTGCGATAAAAATTTGTTTTTTATACCGTTTCCGCCTCCCCGTAAGCACCGGGGGTCGCAATATGGACTTACAGTGGTATCAGAGCCTAACTAAACTTAAACTAGCTTGGTAGCGAAGTGTATGGAAGTTCGAAACCGAAAAATCACAAAACCGGAAAAACCAAAACCCTAAGTTTCTGTTGGATTTTTTTCTGCTCTAAATGAAAAACTTTATACTCCAAAAATCGGCTCAGGGTTTTGTGTGAACACCCAAGAAAAACGATGCAGTGATTCGTTCAAACCGCCGCGCTTCCGCCGCACGAGGTAGGCATGTGCCGCGGAAGCGCCGCGGTTTGTCGTCTTCTGTGCATCGTTTTTCGTGCAGTATGTGTCTGTGTTGGTTTTGGGATTTTTAAAATATATTATATGTGCCCAGATTTTCCATAACTGAAATTCACTTTTGGGGTCCTATAATTCCGTATTTTTCCGAACTTCACTGCACTTTGGCTATGTTGGTTATATCTGTGATGCTTGCATGTATTGAACGTCGGCTAATCGCTATAAGTCGATTAGTCGGGGTTATACATGATCTGTGTTTGATATTGGATTGTGTATATGAATCTGTTGGACTGTCGCGGGTGAATAGCCGGGGTGGATGTGAGATGAGCTTTTGTTTTTCTTTCATTCATTGTAAATGTAAATTGATGTAATTATATTATTTGTTTGGCCGCACAACCGGGTCGGGATTGTAGCCGTCATTGTATAATTCTTTTTACTGTTTTTGATCCTAGGATAGACCCATGGAGGGGGTGCACAAACTGCCGAGTACTTGGCGGGTAGTTTGCCGCACCCGTAGGGGTCTTGGGTGGGGTATTTGGCTATTCACCGCGACCGTGTAATCCGCTTTTCATTGCAGGCTCGAAAGGATTGCGGATTGCTAGTATATCCAATGTATTCATCTGTGATCTGTAATGTCTATCATTGCTTTCTATTTAGGCGTTGCTTATGTTTTACATCCGCGCTAGCCCAGCCCCCGCTCTGTCGTTAGTTAAGTAACCTAACGAGTGATGACGGGACCCCGTGGCGAATGTGAATGGCATAAGCGTACGTCATATTTTGGTTGTTTTCTGCAATGGTAGGAATTAAATGATGGGACGCATTAAAAGAACTAATGCAAGAATATCACGCATTAAAAGAACTAATGCAAGAATATCACGCATTAAAAGAACTAATGCAAGATAATAAACCAAGTTAAAGTCGTTGGAACACTTTCGAAAAACCACTCGGTTCTTTTCAAAACTAACTTTTAAATGCGGAGCTTGAGCCACTCCTTCTAAAAGCTATCTCGTTCCAATCGATTATATCAAGTTCACTACGTTCACGGTTTTGCCAAAACCATTCGTAGCCCTCCGTCGTTTCGTATGAAAATTCAATAGTATTCAAGCTATGTTTGTTGACCTTCGTCAAGACATAGAGATTGGTAGCTATTGGGTGTTCATATGTAGCATAGATAGATGCGTTGGTTTGGGACAGTCGTATTGCCTTGTTGACCTTCGTCAAGGGTATATACGGGTGGGTTCAAATTAACCTGGATAATGACGGGAAGAACTTGACATGTGACTTATGATTTGTTGACCTTCGTCAAGGTCATAAGAGCATGGGGCAAAAATCCATATCGGGAGTTTCATAAGTACTGAAACTTGCTAGATTTGCATACCATTTGGAGTGTGATGATTATGGTAGGATTCCTTCATTTTCGTCACGCGATGATATTTGGATCCCGATCCTACTGTGAGTATATGCTACTCCTCGGGAAATTTCTCACTAAACGATCAATGCTATAAACCTAGTAGGTGCCTAGAAAGGTGTTAGCGGGGCTACGCCCCCAGGGAAAAGAGGTTCTTAAATTAAGGAACTTCGCGAAAGCGTTGGAAAACCTCCCTCGAAGTACCGACACTGGCCTGGCTGAACGATTAAGCAAGTATTGTACGGTGGGATTAATCCCGGCTAATTCTTCCTTTGTGGTTTGAGGAGGGATTCGAGAGACAGTGGGAGCCATCCTGTTTAGACAAATTAAAAACCATTCTAAACTTGCAAGAGCATCGTGCTAAGTGTTTCTTCTCTCTCCCTGCAGCGACCAAATCGAAATGACTGGACTTAAGTTACTTCTAGATAAAAACATACTGACAGGGCCAAACTACAAAGATTGGCTCAGGAATGTCAAATTGGCAATCTCTTACGACAAGCTGGGGTATCTTCTTACCACCAAAGCTCCCCCCGTCCCAGGTCCCACCTCCAGCGTCACGGATAAGGAAATCCGTAAGACTTGGGAGATTGACAGCGCGAAGGCCAGATGCCTCGTACTTGCCTCGATGGACAACGAACATCAGAGGAGGCACGAGAATATGGATTTGGAATCCATATTTCTTCATACAAAAGAACTGTATGGAGAGCAGTCTCGTATCGCAAGATACGAAGTGTCGAAGAAGTTATTTTCGACAAAGTTGGCCGTCGGATCATCGGTAGCGGACCACGTGCTTAAGATGATTGGCTACACTGAGGAGCTCGCGGAACTTGGGACCACGTTGGATAGTGAACTCTATACGGATATAATTCTCCAGTCCCTTCCATCCACTTACGCCCAGTTCATACTGAATTTCAACTTGCAAGAAAAGGAAGTTGAACTTTCAGAACTCCTCAACCTGCTGAGGAGCGCAGAGGGCACCCTACAGAAAGGTAGGGATACACCCGCTTTGTTTGTAGGAGGATCTTCTTCCTCTAGGTCCAAGGCGAAAGCCAAGGGAAAGAGGAAGAAAGCCCCCGCCAAACCAAGAGGCGGTGTTAGTAAAGTGGGTACGAAGGGAAAGGAAAAGGCAACAAAGATTGCGGGGAAGCTTGTTGGTAAAGAGGAATGCTTCTATTGTCACAAGAGTGGACACTGGAAGAAAGATTGCAGGGCTTGGAAAGCCAGGACACAGGAACTGAAGCAGGTTGCGGCTTCAGCTTCAGGTGTGTATGTTATTGAAAACTGTCTTTCTATAAACTCTACTTCCTGGGTATTGGATACCGGATCAGGATCTCATATCTGTAATTCTTTGCAGGCGTTGAGAAACCGTAGGTTTTTGAAAGCAGGTGACATGACCCTCAGAGTTGCGAACGGAGCTAGCATGGATGCTAAAGCCGTGGGGGACTATCACCTAGGAATGTCAGATGGACATGTTTTGGTTTTGCGTAATTGCTTTTTTGTACCCAACGCAACTTGTAATATCATTTCTGTATCTTTGGTTTCTAAAGAAGGTTATGAATTTGCGTTTGTAAGTAATGTTGTAAACATTCACCTTAATCAAGTTCTGATTGGGTCAGGTACACTGAGCAATGGTATATACGTATTAAACCAACCACAGATTTTTAATGTCCAGAATACACACAAAAGAAAGTCTCCAGATATCAATCAGGCTTTCTTATGGCATTGTAGACTGGGTCACATCAATGAGACACGGTTGACTAAGTTACATAAAGAAGGATACTTGGATCCGTTCGAGTATCAGTCTTATGCCACTTGTGAATCTTGTCTCATGGGAAAGATGACAAAGACTCCGTTCACTGGACACGGAGAAAGAGCGAGCGAGCTCTTGGGACTCATACACAGTGACGTGTGTGGTCCAATGTCTACACATGCGCGAAGCGGTTATTCATACTTCATCACTTTCACAGACGATTTCTCTAGGTATGGACATGTCTTCTTAATGAAGCACAAATCCGAGGCCTTTGAGAAATTTCGGGATTATAAGAATGAAGTTGAAAAACAAACAGGCAAAAGTATTAAAATCCTAAGATCGGATCGAGGTGGTGAATACTTGAGTGCCGAGTTCCTGGACTATTTAAAAGAGAATGGAATTCTCTCTCAGCGTACTCCTCCATACACTCCGCAACATAACGGTGTATCGGAAAGAAGGAATCGAACCCTATTGGATATGGTTCGTTCCATGATGAGTAAGGCTGAGTTACCGCGATCTTTCTGGGGCTATGCACTAGAAGCAGCTGCATACCTCTTGAACAAGGCTCCTACCAAGACTGTGCCTACCACTCCATATCAGATGTGGAGTGGGAAGAAACCCTGTCTTAAGTACCTTAAGATATGGGGATGTCCAGCTTTTGTAAAAAAGCAGCATGCGGACAAGCTCGAGGCACGTTCAGTACAGTGTAAGTTTGTGGGATACCCAAAGAACTCCAGGGGGTATCTGTTCTATTCCGCTGAGGAACAAAAGGTTTTTGTTTCTCAACATGCCCGCTTCTTGGAAACTGAGTTTTTAGAAACCCAGATAAGTGGGGACGCAATAGAACTGGAAGAGATTCGAGAACCACAAGCTATTACTGAAAACTTGGAAGAGCCAGTAGGTTCAAAAGAACAGGACATTCCTATGCCGCTCCGCAGAAGTAGTAGGCAGTCTCATCCGCCCGAGAGATACTTCGGTTTTCTCATAGACGGGGATAGAGAGGATTGCATCATAGACTATGATGAGCCTACTAGCTTCCAGCAGGCCGTTCAGAGCGTTGACTCGGTAAAATGGCTGAATGCAATGCGGACCGAAATGGAGTCCATGTACACCAACAAAGTATGGACATTGGACATTGCTCCAGACGGGGTAAAACCCGTAGGATGCAAGTGGATCTTCAAAAGGAAGATTGGTGTAGATGGACAGGTTGAAACCTATAAAGCTAGACTTGTAGCAAAGGGTTTCCGTCAAAGACCTGGCTTGGACTATGACGAAACCTTTTCTCCAGTGGCTATGCTGAAATCCATTCGGATCCTTCTTGCCATTGCTGCCTTCCACGATTATGAGATTTGGCAGATGGACGTAAAAACCGCTTTTCTAAATGGAAATTTAGAGGAGTGTGTCTATATGGATCAGCCAGAGGGTTTCATTCAGAGTGGGAGCAGCGGAAAGGTGTGCAAATTGCTTAAGTCCATCTATGGACTAAAGCAGGCATCGCGGAGTTGGAACATCTGTTTTGATGAGACGGTCAAGGAATTTGACTTTATCAAAAATCCAGATGAACCGTGCATCTATAGTAGATTTGTAGCGAGAACTGTGGTATTCCTTGTTTTATACGTGGATGACATTCTCTTAATAGGAAATGACATTCCTATGCTACAATCTGTCAAGGGTTTCTTGTCACACAGGTTCTCCATGAAAGACCTGGGTGATGCCTCTTACATCCTGGGGATCCGGATCCATCGTGATAGATCCAAGAGGATATTAGGACTTTCACAGTCCAGGTACATCGACACCGTACTGAAAAGATTCAGTATGGAAGATTCCAAGCGCGGTAACCTACCGGCTTGTCACGGGATCACCCTCTCTAAAGAGATGTCTCCCAAGACTGATTTGGAGAGGGATCGCATGTCTATTATACCCTACGCTTCTGCGGTAGGCTCTATAATGTATGCGATGTTGTGTACCAGACCGGATGTAGCTTATGCACTGAGTGTAGTAAGCCGGTATCAGTCAAACCCTGGGGAGAAACATTGGATAGCAGTAAAGAACATTCTCAAGTACCTGAGAAGGACTAAGGAGATGTTCTTAGTGTATGGCGGAAAAGACCTCCAGATTGAGGCCTTTGCTGACTCCAGCATCCAGAGTGACAAGGATGATTCCAAGTCCATGTCGGGTTTTGTCTTTACCCTCAATGGAGGGGCGGTGTGTTGGAAGAGTTCCAAACAGGAAACCGTTGCAGACTCGACTATGGAAGCGGAATACATCGCTGCATCTGATGCCGCAAAAGAAGCTGTCTGGATGAGGAAGTTCTTAAAAGATCTTCAGGTGGTTCCGTCCATTGTTGACCCAGTACCTTTGTATTGCGACAACAACGGGGCTATAGCTTTAGCAAAGGAACCCAGGTCCCATCAGAGATCCAGGCACATCTTGAGGCGGTATCACCTGATCAGGGAGATCGTGGATCGCAAGGAGATCGAGGTTCGGAGGGTTGCTTCAGAAGAGAACACTGCAGATCCATTCACCAAGGCCTTACCCCAGACTCAGTTCGAGCGGCTGATCGAGATGATAGGTCTTCGATACGCCAGTACATGGCCTTAGTGCAAGTGGGAGATTGTTAGTGTATATGCCCTAGAGGCCATTACTGTATCATACTAGTTTGTATATTACTTGATGGAAGCTTGGGATATTCACCTTGTATAAACAATCTTGCTCAATATAGTAGTATGCTACTTGGTTTGTTTCTACTTCAATGTGTACTTGTGTTTATTTCAGTATATCACTTATACGCATTAGTGGAGCCCTTAGGATCTTTGCTTGATTACCAGCGTTGTGATGGCAGTCACACTAGTGGGGGCTGGGTAATCTATAGGCACATCCTTATACAGGTCCCTAGTCGTAGGACTATCGAGACAGGGCATCGATACTCCGGAGTAGACTAGCGTATGCGCTTCTCATCCCAGTGTGGGAGATGGTCTGTCCCACAGCCATCAGTACGTCGTACTGGAGATAGTATACGGGTGCTCGTTGGGTTACGAGTACACTGGACAGGACTCGTCGGGAACTGAAAGGTTGGCATTATACCTATCGTCAGTTATCAGTTCCCAGGTGACATGAGTACAGCTTAGTCCGCTGACTTGATACTGGCACTTCGCCTCGAGTGTATTCCCACTGCACTTTGATCACTACCCTACCACGGCTCAAAGGAGTCGTGCAAACAGGTGGTGATTGGGTGCAGTCCCGAAGCACTTGGAGGCAGTGACGGTTAGACAGGATTCGTCTCTCCCGGTATTGGGGGTTGACATCGCGCTGTGTCTAGGAGAGCCATTACACGAGTAGTCCCTGGCCAGGGCAAGCGAGATATACTGGTAGGTTTCCAGTGTTATCTCAGGGTGTTTTGGGCTTCACTCCGACACGACTTGTACCGCTATTGGGGGACTGACGTTTTACCGCCCCCTAGGCCCGACATGCGATGTATCAGACGAACAGACCGGACTGTACGGAGAATGTCACATTCAGACTCAGTAGGAGTTCAGATGGGGTTTCACCTCGTCAGCCTTCTTGTCGACATCTACCTGGGGACCGTTACGCACAGCTAGTGCCGCTTGCGGTCTGTGGTTAAACCCACTGCCAGCGTAGTGTCGAGTCTTTAGAGTCCCACACAGAGGGTATTCGCCTCTGGGCAAAACAGAGTAGAGGTCGCATGGTTTTGCGACAGGGTTCGTTCTCATCCGCGCACTTGTGCACGTTTAGAGTCCGGACGGATATTACTGGCTGGCTCTGGTTTGAGTCAGATACTGGTATATGTTTTTGGGGTTGCTTTTATCTCCGTATTCATGTTCCTCGGAATAAGGATGCAGGTGTGTATGCACGGTTATTTGAGGAAGAGGAAGATGACTTTCATTAGGGTTTCGGAACGGGTGCGTATGCACAGTTGACAGTCGTCTTTTTCCAAACCCTAATGGATTTGTATTATATCAATTAATAATATATAATAAAATGAAATTGTGTCATGGTTGGTTTTTGTTGACTTGTTGACCATGGTTGACTTGTTGACCATGGTTGAAGTTTTGACCATCATCATTACAAAAGAAAGATGCTCTTTGATTCTAGCAAATTCATTTAATGTTTGAAATGATAATGGTCATTCTAAAACTTTCCATCAACCTTTTCATTTTCATTATTATTATTGATAATTCTTTTTCTTTTGCATTATGGTTGCAAGAAAGAAAAAGGATAGCTCATTCTATCATAACCTCTCTCTCTCCTCATTTTCATCTTCTTCTTCCTCTAGCAAAGAGAAACCTTCTCATGTGTTGAGAATCCTTCTCTTTAAAAAGAAAAGCAAACCCTAGTTACTCTCTACTCATTCTAGGTTCAAGGTTTAGCAAGCCGGAAACCCTAGTTCACTCAAAGATCGAGGAAGAGCCCAAAGGTCGAACCTTCGAGGTGGATCCTTCTTCGACGGGAGAAGGCGACGAAAAGAGAACCATCAACCTCTACAAGATTTCAAGAAGAAGGAGTTCAAGTTTAGGTATAACCTTCATCCGAGTAGCTAACTCCTTTTAGCGTTTATGCTAGTTTAGTTTAGACACGATCCCGACCTTGTTTAGTCCATGTTGCCTCTTGCGATAAAAATTTGTTTTTTATACCGTTTCCGCCTCCCCGTAAGCACCGGGGGTCGCAATATGGACTTACAGTGGTATCAGAGCCTAACTAAACTTAAACTAGCTTGGTAGCGAAGTGTATGGAAGTTCGAAACCGAAAAATCACAAAACCGGAAAAACCAAAACCCTAAGTTTCTGTTGGATTTTTTTCTGCTCTAAATGAAAAACTTTATACTCCAAAAATCGGCTCAGGGTTTTGTGTGAACACCCAAGAAAAACGATGCAGTGATTCGTTCAAACCGCCGCGCTTCCGCCGCACGAGGTAGGCATGTGCCGCGGAAGCGCCGCGGTTTGTCGTCTTCTGTGCATCGTTTTTCGTGCAGTATGTGTCTGTGTTGGTTTTGGGATTTTTAAAATATATTATATGTGCCCAGATTTTCCAGAACTGAAATTCACTTTTGGGGTCCTATAATTCCGTATTTTTCCGAACTTCACTGCACTTTGGCTATGTTGGTTATATCTGTGATGCTTGCATGTATTGAACGTCGGCTAATCGCTATAAGTCGATTAGTCGGGGTTATACATGATCTGTGTTTGATATTGGATTGTGTATATGAATCTGTTGGACTGTCGCGGGTGAATAGCCGGGGTGGATGTGAGATGAGCTTTTGTTTTTCTTTCATTCATTGTAAATGTAAATTGATGTAATTATATTATTTGTTTGGCCGCACAACCGGGTCGGGGTTGTAGCCGTCATTGTATAATTCTTTTTACTGTTTTTGCTCCTAGGATAGACCCATGGAGGGGGTGCACAAACTGCCGAGTACTTGGCGGGTAGTTTGCCGCACCCGTAGGGGTCTTGGGTGGGGTATTTGGCTATTCACCGCGACCGTGTAATCCGCTTTTCATTGCAGGCTCGAAAGGATTGCGGATTGCTAGTATATCCAATGTATTCAACTGTGATCTGTAATGTCTATCATTGCTTTCTATTTAGGCGTTGCTTATGTTTTACAGACGCGCTAGCCCAGCCCCCGCTCTGTCGTTAGTTAAGTAACCTAACGAGTGATGACGGGACCCCGTGGCGAATTTGAATGGCATAAGCGTACGTCATATTTTGGTTGTTTTCTGCAATGGTAGGAATTAAATGATGGGACGCATTAAAAGAACTAATGCAAGAATATCACGCATTAAAAGAACTAATGCAAGAATATCACGCATTAAAAGAACTAATGCAAGATAATAAACCAAGTTAAAGTCGTTGGAACACTTTCGAAAAACCACTCGGTTCTTTTCAAAACTAACTTTTAAATGCGGAGCTTGAGCCACTCCTTCTAAAAGCTATCTCGTTCCAATCGATTATATCAAGTTCACTACGTTCACGGTTTCGCCAAAACCATTCGTAGCCCTCCGTCGTTTCGTATGAAAATTCAATAGTATTCAAGCTATGTTTGTTGACCTTCGTCAAGACATAGAGATTGGTAGCTATTGGGTGTTCATATGTAGCATAGATAGATGCGTTGGTTTGGGACAGTCGTATTGCCTTGTTGACCTTCGTCAAGGGTATATACGGGTGGGTTCAAATTAACCTGGATAATGACGGGAAGAACTTGACATGTGACTTATGATTTGTTGACCTTCGTCAAGGTCATAAGAGCATGGGGCAAAAATCCACATCGGGAGTTTCATAAGTACTGAAACTTGCTAGATTTGCATACCATTTGGAGTGTGATGATTATGGTAGGATTCCTTCATTTTCGTCACGCGATGATATTTGGATCCCGATCCTACTGTGAGTATATGCTACTCCTCGGGAAATTTCTCACTAAACGATCAATGCTATAAACCTAGTAGGTGCCTAGAAAGGTGTTAGCGGGGCTACGCCCCCAGGGAAAAGAGGTTCTTAAATTAAGGAACTTCGCGAAAGCGTTGGAAAACCTCCCTCGAAGTACCGACACTGGCCTGGCTGAACGGTTAAGCAAGTATTGTACGGTGGGATTAATACCGGCTAATTCTTCCTTTGTGGTTTGAGGAGGGATTCGAGAGACAGTGGGAGCCATCCTGTTTAGACAAATTAAAAACCATTCTAAACTTGCAAGAGCATCGTGCTAAGTGTTTCTTCTCTCCCCCTGCAGCGACCAAATCGAAATGACTGGACTTAAGTTACTTCTAGATAAAAACATACTGACAGGGCCAAACTACAAAGATTGGCTCAGGAATGTCAAATTGGCAATCTCTTACGACAAGCTGGGGTATCTTCTTACCACCAAAGCTCCCCCCGTCCCAGGTCCCACCTCCAGCGTCGCGGATAAGGAAATCCGTAAGACTTGGGAGATTGACAGCGCGAAGGCCAGATGCCTCGTACTTGCCTCGATGGACAACGAACATCAGAGGAGGCACGAGAATATGGATTTGGAATCCATATTTCTTCATACAAAAGAACTGTATGGAGAGCAGTCTCGTATCGCAAGATACGAAGTGTCGAAGAAGTTATTTTCGACAAAGTTGGCCGTCGGATCATCGGTAGCGGACCACGTGCTTAAGATGATTGGCTACACTGAGGAGCTCGTGGAACTTGGGACCACGTTGGATAGTGAACTCTATACGGATATAATTCTCCAGTCCCTTCCATCCACTTACGCCCAGTTCATACTGAATTTCAACTTGCAAGAAAAGGAAGTTGAACTTTCAGAACTCCTCAACCTGCTGAGGAGCGCAGAGGGCACCCTACAGAAAGGTAGGGATACACCCTCTTTGTTTGTAGGAGGATCTTCTTCCTCTAGGTCCAAGGCGAAAGCCAAGGGAAAGAGGAAGAAAGCCCCCGCCAAACCAAGAGGCGGTGTTAGTAAAGTGGGTACGAAGGGAAAGGAAAAGGCAACAAAGATTGCGGGGAAGCTTGTTGGTAAAGAGGAATGCTTCTATTGTCACAAGAGTGGACACTGGAAGAAAGATTGCAGGGCTTGGAAAGCCAGGACACAGGAACTGAAGCAGGTTGCGGCTTCAGCTTCAGGTGTGTATGTTATTGAAAACTGTCTTTCTATAAACTCTACTTCCTGGGTATTGGATACCGGATCAGGATCTCATATCTGTAATTCTTTGCAGGCGTTGAGAAACCGTAGGTTTTTGAAAGCAGGTGACATGACCCTCAGAGTTGCGAACGGAGCTAGCATGGATGCTAAAGCCGTGGGGGACTATCACCTGGGAATGTCAGATGGACATGTTTTGGTTTTGCGTAATTGCTTTTTTGTACCCAACGCAACTTGTAATATCATTTCTGTATCTTTGGTTTCTAAAGAAGGTTATGAATTTGCGTTTGTAAGTAATGTTGTAAACATTCACCTTAATCAAGTTCTGATTGGGTCAGGTACACTGAGCAATGGTATATACGTATTAAACCAACCACAGATTTTTAATGTCCAGAATACACACAAAAGAAAGTCTCCAGATATCAATCAGGCTTTCTTATGGCATTGTAGACTGGGTCACATCAATGAGACACGGTTGACTAAGTTACATAAAGAAGGATACTTGGATCCGTTCGAGTATCAGTCTTATGCCACTTGTGAATCTTGTCTCATGGGAAAGATGACAAAGACTCCGTTCACTGGACACGGAGAAAGAGCGAGCGAGCTCTTGGGACTCATACACAGTGACGTGTGTGGTCCAATGTCTACACATGCGCGAAGCGGTTATTCATACTTCATCACTTTCACAGACGATTTCTCTAGGTATGGACATGTCTTCTTAATGAAGCACAAATCCGAGGCCTTTGAGAAATTTCGGGATTATAAGAATGAAGTTGAAAAACAAACAGGCAAAAGTATTAAAATCCTAAGATCGGATCGAGGTGGTGAATACTTGAGTGCCGAGTTCCTGGACTATTTAAAAGAGAATGGAATTCTCTCTCAGCGTACTCCTCCATACACTCCGCAACATAACGGTGTATCGGAAAGAAGGAATCGAACCCTATTGGATATGGTTCGTTCCATGATGAGTAAGGCTGAGTTACCGCGATCTTTCTGGGGCTATGCACTAGAAGCAGCTGCATACCTCTTGAACAAGGCTCCTACCAAGACTGTGCCTACCACTCCATATCAGATGTGGAGTGGGAAGAAACCCTGTCTTAAGTACCTTAAGATATGGGGATGTCCAGCTTTTGTAAAAAAGCAGCATGCGGACAAGCTCGAGGCACGTTCAGTACAGTGTAAGTTTGTGGGATACCCAAAGAACTCCAGGGGGTATCTGTTCTATTCCGCTGAGGAACAAAAGGTTTTTGTTTCTCAACATGCCCGCTTCTTGGAAACTGAGTTTTTAGAAACCCAGATAAGTGGGGACGCAATAGAACTGGAAGAGACTCGAGAACCACAAGCTATTACTGAAAACTTGGAAGAGCCAGTAGGTTCAAAAGAACAGGACATTCCTATGCCGCTCCGCAGAAGTAGTAGGCAGTCTCATCCGCCCGAGAGATACTTCGGTTTTCTCATAGACGGGGATAGAGAGGATTGCATCATAGACTATGATGAGCCTACTAGCTTCCAGCAGGCCGTTCAGAGCGTTGACTCGGTAAAATGGCTGGATGCAATGCGGACCGAAATGGAGTCCATGTACACCAACAAAGTATGGACATTGGACATTGCTCCAGACGGGGTAAAACCCGTAGGATGCAAGTGGATCTTCAAAAGGAAGATTGGTGTAGATGGACAGGTTGAAACCTATAAAGCTAGACTTGTAGCAAAGGGTTTCCGTCAAAGACCTGGCTTGGACTATGACGAAACCTTTTCTCCAGTGGCTATGCTGAAATCCATTCGGATCCTTCTTGCCATTGCTGCCTTCCACGATTATGAGATTTGGCAGATGGACGTAAAAACCGCTTTTCTAAATGGAAATTTAGAGGAGTGTGTCTATATGGATCAGCCAGAGGGTTTCATTCAGAGTGGGAGCAGCGGAAAGGTGTGCAAATTGCTTAAGTCCATCTATGGACTAAAGCAGGCATCGCGGAGTTGGAACATCTGTTTTGATGAGACGGTCAAGGAATTTGACTTTATCAAAAATCCAGATGAACCGTGCATCTATAGTAGATTTGTAGCGAGAACTGTGGTATTCCTTGTTTTATACGTGGATGACATTCTCTTAATAGGAAATGACATTCCTATGCTACAATCTGTCAAGGGTTTCTTGTCACACAGGTTCTCCATGAAAGACCTGGGTGATGCCTCTTACATCCTGGGGATCCGGATCCATCGTGATAGATCCAAGAGGATATTAGGACTTTCACAGTCCAGGTACATCGACACCGTACTGAAAAGATTCAGTATGGAAGATTCCAAGCGCGGTAACCTACCGGCTTGTCACGGGATCACCCTCTCTAAAGAGATGTCTCCCAAGACTGATTTGGAGAGGGATCGCATGTCTATTATACCCTACGTTTCTGCGGTAGGCTCTATAATGTATGCGATGTTGTGTACCAGACCGGATGTAGCTTATGCACTGAGTGTAGTAAGCCGGTATCAGTCAAACCCTGGGGAGAAACATTGGATAGCAGTAAAGAACATTCTCAAGTACCTGAGAAGGACTAAGGAGATGTTCTTAGTGTATGGCGGAAAAGACCTCCAGATTGAGGCCTTTGCTGACTCCAGCTTCCAGAGTGACAAGGATGATTCCAAGTCCATGTCGGGTTTTGTCTTTACCCTCAATGGAGGGGCGGTGTGTTGGAAGAGTTCCAAACAGGAAACCGTTGCAGACTCGACTATGGAAGCGGAATACATCGCTGCATCTGATGCCGCAAAAGAAGCTGTCTGGATGAGGAAGTTCTTAAAAGAACTTTAGGTGGTTCCGTCCATTGTTGACCCAGTACCTTTGTATTGCGACAACAACGGGGCTATAGCTTTAGCAAAGGAACCCAGGTCCCATCAGAGATCCAGGCACATCTTGAGGCGGTATCACCTGATCAGGGAGATCGTGGATCGGAAGGAGATCGAGGTTCGGAGGGTTGCTTCAGAAGAGAACACTGCAGAGCCATTCACCAAGGCCTTACCCCAGACTCAGTTCGAGCGGCTGATCGAGATGATAGGTCTTCGATACGCCAGTACATGGCCTTAGTGCAAGTGGGAGATTGTTAGTGTATATGCCCTAGAGGCCATTACTGTATCATACTAGTTTGTATATTACTTGATGGAAGCTTGGGATATTCACCTTGTATAAACAATCTTGCTCAATATAGTAGTTTGCTACTTGGTTTGTTTCTACTTCAATGTGTACTTGTGTTTATTTCAGTATATCACTTATACGCATTAGTGGAGCCCTTAGGATCTTTGCTTGATTACCAGCGTTGTGATGGCAGTCACACTAGTGGGGGCTGGGTAATCTATAGGCACATCCTTATACAGGTCCCTAGTCGTAGGACTATCGAGACAGGGCATCGATACTCCGGAGTAGACTAGCGTATGCGCTTCTCATCCCAGTATGGGAGATGGTCTGTCCCACAGCCATCAGTACGTCGTACTGGAGATAGTATACGGGTGCTCGTTGGGTTACGAGTACACTGGACAGGACTCGTCGGGAACTGAAAGGTTGGCATTATACCTATCGTCAGTTATCAGTTCCCAGGTGACATGAGTACAGCTTAGTCCGCTGACTTGATACTGGCACTTCGCCTCGAGTGTATTCCCACTGCACTTTGATCACTACCCTACCACGGCTCAAAGGAGTCGTGCAAACAGGTGGTGATTGGGTGCAGTCCCGAAGCACTTGGAGGCAGTGACGGTTAGACAGGATTCGTCTTTCCCGGTATTGGAGGTTGACATCGCGCTGTGTCTAGGAGAGCCATTACACGAGTAGTCCCTGGCCAGGGCAAGCGAGATATACTGGTAGGTTTCCAGTGTTATCTCAGGGTGTTTTGGGCTTCACTCCGACACGACTTGTACCGCTATTGGGGGACTGACGTTTTACCGCCCCCTAGGCCCGACATGCGATGTATCAGACGAACAGACCGGACTGTACGGAGAATGTCACATTCAGACTCAGTAGGAGTTCAGATGGGGTTTCACCTCGTCAGCCTTCTTGTCGACATCTACCTGGGGACCGTTACGCACAGCTAGTGCCGCTTGCGGTCTGTGGTTAAACCCACTGCCAGCGTAGTGTCGAGTCTTTAGAGTCCCACACAGAGGGTATTCGCCTCTGGGAAAAACAGAGTAGAGGTCGCATGGTTTTGCGACAGGGTTCGTTCTCATACGCGCACTTGTGCAGGTTTAGAGTCCGGACGGATATTACTGGCTGGCTCTGGTTTGAGTCAGATACTGGTATATGTTTTTGGGGTTGCTTTTATCTCCGTATTCATGTTCCTCGGAATAAGGATGCAGGTGTGTATGCACGGTTATTTGAGGAAGAGGAAGATGACTTTCATTAGGGTTTCGGAACGGGTGCGTATGCACAGTTGACAGTCATCTTTTTCCAAACCCTAATGGATTTGTATTATATCAATTAATAATATATAATAAAATGAAATTGTGTCATGGTTGGTTTTTGTTGACTTGTTGACCATGGTTGACTTGTTGACCATGGTTGAAGTTTTGACCATCATCATTACAAAAGAAAGATGCTCTTTGATTCTAGCAAATTCATTTAATGTTTGAAATGATAATGGTCATTCTAAAACTTTCCATCAACCTTTTCATTTTCATTATTATTATTGATAATTCTTTTTCTTTTGCATTATGGTTGCAAGAAAGAAAAAGGATAGCTCATTCTATCATAACCTCTCTCTCTCCTCATTTTCATCTTCTTCTTCCTCTAGCAAAGAGAAACCTTCTCATGTGTTGAGAATCCTTCTCTTTAAAAAGAAAAGCAAACCCTAGTTACTCTCTACTCATTCTAGGTTCAAGGTTTAGCAAGCCGGAAACCCTAGTTCACTCAAAGATCGAGGAAGAGCCCAAAGGTCGAACCTTCGAGGTGGATCCATCTTCGACGGGAGAAGGCGACGAAAAGAGAACCATCAACCTCTACAAGATTTCAAGAAGAAGGAGTTCAAGTTTAGGTATAACCTTCATCCGAGTAGCTAACTCCTTTTAGCGTTTATGCTAGTTTAGTTTAGACACGATCCCGACCTTGTTTAGTCCATGTTGCCTCTTGCGATAAAAATTTGTTTTTTATACCGTTTCCGCCTCCCCGTAAGCACCGGGGGTCGCAATATGGACTTACAGATAAATCATGCCGATGTAAGGTCCACAACAAGCATGAAACTACTGATAACACTTACCAGTAAATCACTGCAACCCTGGCCAGGGATTTCCAGTTATGGCCAGTCGAGCATAGCGCAACATCAACCCCCAATACCGGGAGAGACGAATCCCCTCCTATCGCTCATTGCCTCCATGTGAATCGGGACTGTACCCAAAAACAACTTATTTGCATGACTCAGTAGAGCCGTGGTAGCATGGAAATCAAAGCACAGTGGGAGACATACAAGACTCTATGACGATCTCGGGTCAACAGACTAAGCTATACCAGTGTCACCAGAGAACTGCCATCTGACGTGAGGTATAATACCATCTGGGAGTTCTCGGCGAGTCCGTTCAGTGTACCCAGTCACCACTGAGCACCCGCATACCATCTCTGATGTCAAACACCAATGGATATGGGATCATCCATCGCCCATCACATGGGTCGAGAAGATATACGCTAGTCTACTCTGGAATATCAATGCCCCGTCTCGATATTCCCACGACTAGGAACATTAAAGGATGTACTCATGGACTACCCAGGCCCTACTAGTATGATCTACATCATAGTCCTGGAAGTCGAGTACACATCCTGAGGGCTTTATCAACTTGTAACAGAGAGGCAGAAAGTATACATGTTAAGATAAAGAGCAACCAGATAGCATACTATCATGTCTAGCAAGAAAGTCCTACCTATATATGTCCCAGCATCCACTACAATATACATCCTATGTACAGTAATGGCCTCTAGGGCATACATATAACTAACAATCTCTCACTTGCACTAGGGCTATCTGTAGCAGTGGTTGCAGTATCTAATACTCAACCATCCCATAAAAGTCTCTCTTTGGGAAAAAGCCTTTGTGAGTGGATCCGCCGTGTTGTCCTCTGAGTCTACTCTCCTAACCTCGATCACCCTGGAGATCAGCTATCTTCATGATCAGGTGATGCTGTCTCAGAATATGTCTGGGTCACTGATGGGACCAGGGTTCCTGGGCCAAAGCCACACTTCCATTGTCAAACAACGGTAGGAACCTAGTTCATCTCATGAACCAATATACACCCAAACTGCCACTTTGGTGGTATCTTTAATAGCGTTGTTACCAGCCTTTATCGTCTAGTTTGCCACGGTATCTAGCTTGGAACTCTTCCAACATACCGTCCCTCTACTGAGGGTAAAGGCAATTCCTGTGACTGACATTCAGTCGTCTTTATCACCCTGGAACTTTTCCAGTGATTCTCCCCAGGATCGATTGATACTTTCTTACTACACCTAGTGAGAACCCTAACATCCATTTAGATCTATCGAATAGATTCAAATCCCTGGATTTAGGAGTATCACCTTTATCCTACTGGAGAATCCTTGTGATAAGAGGAGATTGACCGTGCGTAGTATAGGAAACTCCTTCCCTATCAAGAGTATGTCATCTGCGTACTCTACGAGGATCACCACCATACTCCCTACTACCTTTTTGTACATATAAGGTTCATCTACCATTTTGATGAAGTCAAACTATTTGACTATCACATCAAAACAGACTATCCAATTCCGCGATGCCTGCTTTATCCTGTAAAGCAACTTACACACATTTCCGCTGCTCCCACTGTTTACAAAGCCCTCTGGCTGTGTACTTATAGACGTTCTCTTCTAAATCATTATTTAGAAAAGCAGTCATGACACCCAACTACCAGATATCGTAGTCATGGTATGTAGCATTGGCAAGTAGGATCCGGATGGACTTAAGCATAGCCACTGGAAAAGGTTTCATCATTATCCGCGCCTGGTCGATGACGAAAACCTTTAAAAAGTATAGCTTTGAAAGTCTCAACTTTTCCGTCTACACCAAGTAATCTTCTCAAGATATACTTGCTCCTGATGGGGATTTAACCCATCAGATATAGCAAACAAAGTCCATACTTTGTTGGTGTACATGGATTCCATCTCAGATCGCCAAGCATCCAGCCATTCTTACAGAGTCCCTACTCTCGATGGCCTGCTCGAAACTAGTTAGGTCATCATCTCATGATGCATTCCTCGCTCCCACTGTCATCAAGAAACCGAAGTATCTCTCAGGCGGATGAGGAACCCTACTAGATTGGCGGAGAGGCTGAGGTTTGTTGGGGACTATTGAATTCTTTGGTTCTATCAAATCATCAGCTGCAGTTTGTATAGCTGGAACCTTTCCAGCTCTACAGAACTGACCTTGCCTCGATCTTGTCCGGATTTTTCTTTTGACATAGGCCGGACAATCCCAAATCTTAACTTACTTAAGAGATAGGCTCTTCCCATACCATATCTTATATGGAGTGGTAGGCATTGATCTGATTAGAATCTAATTCAATAGGTATGCAGCTTCTCAAGTGCATAACCCCCAAAATGGAAACAGGTAACTCAGTAGTACTCATCATAGAGTACACAATATCATATAGGGTGTGATTGCTCCACCCCGATACACCATTGTGCTATGGTGTATACAGAGGAGTAACATTGAGAGAGAATCTTATTCTCCTTCAGAATAGTCCAGGAATTCTATGCATAAGTATTATCTTCCCTGATCTTATCTTAGGACATAATACTTATATCCGGTTTTTGGTTCTCTACTTCTAACTTATATTCTGTGAATATCCCAAAAGCTTCGGACCTATGTTTCAACAGGAACATATGGCTGAAACTTGAGAGATCATCATAGAATGTAATGAAGTACAAAGAACCGGTCCTGGCATGTGTAGACAGGGGACCTTACATTCATCATCATGTATCAGTCCCAAGAGTTTACTAACTCTTTCTCTGTTTCCAATAAACAGAGCTATGGTCATCTAATCTTTGTGACATGACTGGCAAGTTTCACAAAATGTAAATTCAAACTGATTTAAATATGCATCTAGAATGTAACTTAAGCTAGTCGGATCACATTGATATGACCTAGTCTACAATACCTCAAGAAGGATTCTTTCATTTCTGAACTCTTCCTCTTGTGTGTGTTCTGTATACTAGGAACTGTAGTTTGATTTAGAACGTCAATGCTTTTAGATAACGTGCCTGAACCGATCAACTTTTGAAATGTTCAAAAAAATATTCAACAATACAAAATTATATCCTTTCTTTACTGATAAAGAGACTGATATGATTTTGTATATCAGGTTCGGTATCTAATAGCATTTGTTCAGAATCAATGTATTTGTAAATACAGGGTGATAGTGACCAACAGACTTGGCTGCAACACTTGCACTGTTTTCTGTCTCATGAAACTTCTCACCCGTTCTCAGTTCTCTACCTTTCTGTAGCCCTATGTAACAGATTACATATCTGGGATCCTGATCCGGTATCAAATACCCAGGACGTAGAGGACACAGAGAAATAGTTCTTTGTAATGAACACACCCGAAGGAGATGCATCTCATGCACTTTCTTCGTTTGGGCGGCATGGGAATCCTGGTATTCCCCTATTTCCTGCTCGGTCTTATAACAATTATAAATTGGAGCGGGACCAACGTTCCCCAGCTCAGTATAACAAGCGGGTTCGGTCAATACATCCATATTATTATCTTGATTAAGGCGTGATATGGTCTCTACCTGGAGAGAGAGAGAAGAAAAAACTCTGCGTGCGCTCTTGCAAGATTAGATTGGTTATATATTTTATCTAATCAGGATGGCTCCCACTGTTTTTATCAAATCTTCTTTCAAACCCTAAAAGGAAAGACTAGCCGGGATTAATTACACTCTACAAGTTCGTCAATCTTTCAGCCAGGACAGTGTCGGTACTTTGAGGGAGGTTTTCCGTGCTTTCGCACGGACCTAATTACAATAAACCTCGTTTTCCCAGTGGCGTAACCCCGTTGACACCTTTCTAGACACCTACTTGATCGGCTAGTTGTAAAGTGCAAAACTCTCCCAGGAGTAACAATTACTCGCAGTGGGTATCGGGATCCAACTATCATATAGAAGGTATGCAATCTCATTGCAAATTTCAACACATGAAACTCCCGATAAAGGTTTTTACCCTTAGCACTTATGACCTTAACTATGGTCAACAAATCATAAGCACTAGTCAAGTTCTACCCGTCATTTCGTGATTAATTAGACCCACCCACATGACCCTTAACTAAGGTCAACAAAGTCACGCGACTGTCCTAACTAATCGCATCATATGCGGTGTAGGAAGACATCACTTAGCTACCGTACACTGTGCTTTGACTATGGTCAACAAACACAGCACGAATACTAAGTACTCTACTTCCTAAAATGACGGAGGGTTGCGGATGGTTTTTAAGAAAACCTTTAACGCTTTGAACTTGATCTCGTTGCGGAATCAAATGGTTTTTAAATGGAGTGTTTTTGAAGTTTTTCTAGTTTTGCTAAAGGGGTCACTCCCGGTGAAGGGATTGTCGGCCCTTTCCTCATCGAATAAGGTGCAGGATATATCATATATACCGCTGTGCAAAGCAGAAACTATAGAAGCAATCAAAAGACAAACCGAGGGTTGTAGCATCTGCCAGTTATTGCTAAAGGGGTCACTCCCGGTGAAGGGATCTCGGCCCTTTCCTTATCGAATAAGGTGCAGGATGTTCTGCAAGGAACACCGCGATGCAAAGCAAGAACTGTAGCTACCTATTTTTATTTTTGAAATTCGATTCCACAACATCTTTTAGGTTTATTTTCTTTCATTATTCACATTAATGAAGTCTCATCATTTAAGTTCACCTAAACATCACAGATAGATATAACGTACGCTTATGCCATCCGTATTCGCCTCGATGTCCCGTCTGCACCGTTAAGTAAGGTAACTAACGCCAGAATGAGGCAGGGCTAGCACGGGTGTAAAACATAAGCAACGTCTATATAATATATCATATATACTATATACAATATCTATCTGAACATATCACATGATCACATCACAGATAACGCAGCAGAAAGTATCATATGAAATATTGGATATAATAAGACGTCCGTGTTTTATTTTGAGCCTGTATAAAACACGGATTCCACGGTCGTGATGAATAGCCAATCCCACACCCTTAGACCCCTATGAGAGCGGCAAGCAACCCTACCAATTCTAGGGTTAGGAGACCTGGACTCGACTCCTCGAGATGGTCTCCCACTGGACCCTAAAACCCGGTTACTTGTGCTCCCCTCCTTGGGTCTATCCTAATGTGGAAAAGTAAATAATATACAAATGGTGACATCATCCGCAACCTGGAAGTGCCCCAATAAAAGAATATTACATATAAGTTTTTACATGAATGAAAATGAAAAACACTTATCTCACATAAAACCCCCCGGCTATTCAAACACGACGATCGAATGTAACATATCCAGCAACACATAACATCACATGTCATCAACGTAAGTAAATATGCGCATCCCAATTGTCGTTGACATATAGCAACGAAACCGGCGATATCACATATTACACTTACGGTCGCAAAAAAGAAAGTGTAAAACTACAACAGTTGGAATCCACAAACTCTTTAGACATCGCATGCCTAACCAAATGAATTCCTTAGACATCCCATGCCTAACAATTATAAAACCCGCATTTTAGTCTCATTATCGAAAACTCTTTTCAATATCAAGTCGGGCAATTCAACAAGATTCCCGACATCCTGAACGAATGCTCGTCGCAAACTTCAGTAGACGGCCGCACCCCCGGATGCCGTTGACGAAGTGCACTAAGGCGGAACATGTTAGTGTATATGCCCTAGAGGCCATTACTGTATCATACTAGCTTGTATATTACTTAATGGAAGCTTGGGATATTCACAGTTGTATATACAATCTTGCTCGAAATGGTAGTATGCTACTTGGTTTGTCTCTGCTTTAATATGTGCATGTGTTTCTTTTAGCATATTGCTGGTATACATATTAGTAGAGCCCTTAGGATCTTTGCTTGATTACCAGCGTTGTGATGGCGCTCGCACTCGTGGGAGCTGGGTAATCTATAAGCACATCCTTATACAGGTCCCTGGTCGTTGGACTATCGAGACAGGGCATCGATACTCCGGAGTAGACTAGCGTATGCGCTTCTCATCCCAGTGTGGGAGACGGTCTGTCCCACAGCCGTTAGTACGTCGTACTTGGGATAGTATGCGGGTGCTCGTTAGGTTACGAGTACACTGGACAGGACTCGTCGGGAACTGTTGGTTGGTAATATACCTATCGTCAGTTATCAGTTCCCAGGTGACATGAGTACAGCTTAGTCCGCTGACTTGACACTGTCACTTCGCCTCGAGTGTGTTCCCACTGCACTTTGATTACTACCCTACCACGGCTCAAAGGAGCTGTGCAAACAGGTAGTTTTTGGGTGCAGTCCCGAAGCACTTGGAGGCAGTGACGGTTAGACAGGATTCGTCTCTCCCGGTATTGGGGGTTGACATCGCGCTGTGTCTAGGAGAGCCATTACACGAGTAGTCCCTGGCCAGGGCAAGCGAGATATACTGGTAGGTTTCCAGTGTTATCTCAGGGTGTTCTGGGCTACACTCCGACACGACTTGTACCGCTATTAGGGGACTGACGTTCACCGCCCCCCTAGGCCCGCCATGCGATGTATCAGACGAACAGACCGGACTGTACGGAGACTGTCACATACAGGCTCAGTAGGAGTGCAGATGGGGTTCACCTCGTCAGTCTTCTTATCGACATCTACCTGGGGACCGTTACGTACAGCTAGTGCCGCTTGCGGTCTGTGGTTAAACCCACTGCCAGCGTAGTGTCGAGTCTTTAGAGTCCCACACAGAGAGCTATTCGCCTTTAGGCAAAACGAGTAGAGGTCGCATGGTTTTGCGACAGGGTTCGTTCGCATCCGCGCACTTGTGCACGTTTGCTGTCCGGACAGTTTATACTAGCGGGCTTTGGTTTAAGCTGGATCCTAGTATATGATTTGAGATTGGTTTTTCTCGTTGTGTTCGTGTTCCTCGGATCACGAATGCGGGTGCGTATGCACAGTTGCTTGAGATTGGGGGAGAGGACCTTGTTTAGGGTTAATGGCTTTTGTCATTTTATTAACCCTATTGTTTTTGTGTGGATTATTGTTAATTGATAATTAGCTTAATTATTGTGCATGGTTGTTGTTGACAATTTGACTTCATTGACTTGTTGACCATGTTGACAACTTGACCATAATCATTTCATTTGGAAGATGCTCTTTGATCTTTGCAAAAATTGAAATGATAATGGTCAAGTCATGATTTATCATGACAATTTTCAAGCTAATTATCTAATTAAAATTATCCTCACATATTAGTGAGAATGGCTAACTATTATTTCATTCTATCATATCTTTTCTCTCTCTTGCTCATCCTCTCCCTCAAGCTCTCTCCCTCTCATGTGTTGAGAAACAAAAAGCTTGAGAAAAACCCTCTCTTGATCTTCTCTTCTCACTTCTAGGGTTCAAGTCTTAGCATTTCTTGCACTCTAGTTACTCCTAGCTTGGAGTTGAAGCTAAAGGTGGTGGCTTTCAAGTGGATCTTTCTTTGACGGGAGAAGACAAGCAAGGTGAACTCTTTCTACCATACCTAGGAGCAAGGAGAGAAGGACTAAAGACCAAAGGTATAACCTTTCATCACTTAGCTACTTTGTAGTTAGGGTTAGCTAGTTTATGTTTAGCAAAGATCCTCACAAGCTTAGTCCATGTTGCCTAAGTCATTAAAAATCCGATTTTTATTATGTTTTCCGCCTCCCCGTAAGCACCGGGGTGGGCAACACGGACTTACAGTGGTATCAGAGCCTAACTAAACTCAAACTAGCTAGGTAGTAAAGTGTAGCGAAGTTTCGAAACCGAAAAATCCAAAAACCGAACTTTGAAAAACCCTAGTTTCTGTTGAAATTTTTTCTGCTCAAAATAGAAAACTTTATATTTGTAAATTCATCTCATGGTTTTTTAAAAACACCCACGAAAAACGAGACAGAGAATCATCCAAACCGCCGCGCTTCCGCCGCACGAGGTAGGCTCGTGCCGCGGAAGCGCCGCGGTTTGATGTCTTCACTGCATCGTTTTTCGTGCAGTGTCTTTCTGTATTGTTTTTGGGATTTTTAGGATATATATTATATGCCCAGATTTTCCAGAACTAAAATTTGCTTTTGCGGGCCTATAAATCCGTATTTTTCCGGAACTTCACTACGCTTTAACTACATCGGTTATATCTGTAATGCTTGCATGTATTGAACGTCGGCTAATCGCTATAAGACGATTAGTCGGGGTTATACATGATCTGTGTTTGTTGTTGGTTTGTGGATATGAATGGATTGGATTGTCGCGGGTGAATAGCCGGGTTGGATGTGAGATGAGCGTTGTTTTTCTTTCATTCATTTGTAACATGTAAATTGATGTAATAATATTCTTTGTATGGCCGCACAACCGGGTCGGGGTTGTAGCCGTCATTGTATAATTCTTTTTACTGTTTTTGCTCCTAGGATAGACCCATGGAGGGGGTGCACAAACTACCGGGTACTCGAAGTGCCGAGTGGCCTACTCACGGTGGTGAGGGAGGTTGCTTCGCTTCGGGTGCTTGGCGGGTAGTTTGCCGCACCCGTAGGGGTCTTGGGTGGGGTATTGGCTATTCACCGCGACCGTGTAATCCGCTTTGCGTTGCAGGCTCGAACGCATTGCGGATTCCTAGTATATCCAATGTATTCATCTGTGATCTGTAATGTCTATCATTGCTATATATTTATATATAATAACTATTTAGGCGTTGCTTATGTTTTACAGCCGCGCTAGCCCAGCCCCCGCTCTGTCGTTAGTTAAGTAACCTAACGGGTGATGACGGGGCCCCGTGGCGAATGCGAATGGCATAAGCGTACGTCATATTTTGGTTGTTTTCTGCAATGGTAGGATTAAATGATGGGACGCATTAAAAGAACTAATGCAAGAAATAAACCAAGTAAAAGTCGATTGGAACACTTTGAAAACCACTCGGTTCTTTTCAAAACTAAAACTTTTAAACGCGGAGCTTGAACCACTCCTTTTAAAAGCTATCTCGTTCCATCGATTATATCAAGTTCACTACGTTCACGGTTTCGCCAAAACCATCCGTAGCCCTCCATCATTTCGGTTAAATATTCGGTAGTATTCAAGCTATGTATTTTGACCTCACGCCAAGGCATAGTGATTGGTAGCTGCCGGATATTTATCCGTTGCATAGATAGAATGCGTTGATTTGAGACAGTCGTACTGCCGTTTTGGCCTACGTCAAGGGTAGGTACGGGTGGGTTCAAATTAACCAGGATAATGATGGGAAGAACTTGACATGTGACTTATGACATTTTGACCTCACGCCAAGGTCATAAGAGCATGGGGCAAAAATCTACATCGGGAGTTTCATAAGTACTGAAACTTGCTAGCGTTGCATACCATTTGGAGTGTGATAATTCTGGTAGGATTCCTTCGGTTTTATCACGCGATGATATTTGGATCCCGATCCTACTGTGAGTATATGCTACTCCTCGGGAAAACTCTCACTTAACGATCAATGCTATAAACCTAGTAGGTGCCTAGAAAGGTGTTAGCGGGGCTACGCCCACAGGGAAAAGAGGTTACTTAATTAAGGAACTTCGCGAAAGCGTTGGAAAACCTCCCTCGAAGTACCGACACTGGCCTGGCTGAACGGTTAAGCAAGTATTGTACGGTGAGAATGATCCCGGCTAATCCTTTTCTTTATGGTTTGAGAAGGGATTCGAGAGACAGTGGGAGCCATCCAGTTTAGAAAAACTAAAAACCACTCTAAACTTGCAAGAGCATCATGCTAAAGTGTTTCTTTTCTCTCTCCTAATTGCAGCGACCATTCAAGATGACCGGACTTAAGTTACTATTAGATAAAAACATATTGACAGGGCCAAACTACAAAGATTGGCTCAGGAATGTCAAGATGGCTATCACTTATGACAAGCTGGGGTATATACTTACCACCAAAGCTCCCCCTGTCCCAGGTCCCACCTCCAGCGTCGCGGATGTAGAAATCCGTAAGACATGGGAGATAGATTGCGCGAGGGCCAGATGCCTCGTACTAGCCTCGATGGACAACGACCATCAGAGGAGGCACGAGAATATGGACCTAGAGTCCATATTTCTCCATACAAAAGAACTGTATGGAGAGCAGTCTCGTATCGCAAGATACGAAGTGTCGAAGAAGCTCTTTTCGGCAAGGTTGGCCGTCGGATCATCGGTAGCGGACCACGTGCTTAAGATGATCGGCTACATAGAGGAGCTCGCGGACCTTGGGACCACGTTGGAGAATGAACTCTATACCGATTTGATTCTCCAGTCCCTTCCTTCCACTTACGCCCAGTTCATTCTTAACTTCAACATGCAAGGAAAGGAGGTTGAACTTGCCGAGCTTCTGAACATGTTGAGGACTGCTGAGGGCACCCTACAGAAGGGTAGGGAGACATCCACTTTGTTTGTAGGAGGATCTTCCTCTTCTAGGTCCAGGGCGAAAGCCAAGGGCAAGAAGAAGAAAGCCCCCGCCAAACCAAGAGGCGGTGTCGGTAAAGTGGATACGAAGGGAAAGGGTAAAGCAACAAAGGTAGCGGGGAAGCTGGTGGGGAAGGAAGAATGCTTCTATTGTCACAAAAGTGGCCACTGGAAACAAGATTGCAAGGCTTGGAAAGCCAGAACACAGGATTTGAAGCGAGTTGCAGCTTCAGCTTCAGGTGTGTATGTTATTGAAAATTGTCTATCAATAAACTCTACTTCCTGGGTATTGGATACCGGATCAGGATCTCATATCTGTAATTCTTTGCAGGCGTTGAGAAAGCGTAGAGTTTTGAAGGCAGGTGACATGACCCTCAGAGTTGCGAACGGTGCTAGCATGGATGCGGAGGCCGTGGGGGACTATCACCTGGGATTATCAGATGGACACTTTTTGGTTTTGCGTAGTTGTTATTATGTACCAAATGCAACCTGTAATATCATTTCTGTATCTTTATTATCTAAAGAAGGTTATGAATTTGCATTTGTAAGTAATGTAGTGAACATTCACCTTAATCAAGTGTTGATTGGGTCAGGTACATTGAACAACGGTATATACGTTTTAAACCAACCACAGATTTTCAATATCCAGAATACACACAAAAGAAAGTCTCCAGAAATTAATAAAACTTTCTTATGGCATTGTAGACTGGGTCACATCAACGAGAGAAGATTGACTAAGTTACATACTGAAGGATATTTAGATTCGTTCGAATATCAATCGTATGCAACTTGTCAATCCTGTCTCAAAGGAAAGATGACAAAGGCTCCGTTTTCTGGACACGGAGAAAGAGCGAGCGAGCTCTTGGGACTCGTACACAGCGACGTGTGCGGTCCAATGTCTACACATGCGCGAAGCGGTTTTTCTTACTTCATAACTTTTACGGATGATTTCTCAAGATTCGGACATGTCTTCTTAATGAAGCATAAATCCGAAGCTTTTGATAAGTTCCAGGAATATAAGAATGAAGTAGAAAAACAAACAGGCAAAAGTATCAAGATCCTAAGATCGGATCGAGGAGGAGAATACTTAAGTGCCGAATTCCTGAATTACTTAAAAGAGAATGGAATTCTCTCTCAGCTTACTCCTCCATACACTCCGCAACATAACGGTGTATCGGAGAGACGGAACCGAACCCTATTGGATATGGTACGGTCCATGATGAGTAACGCTGAGTTACCGCGATCATTCTGGGGATATGCGCTAGAAACAGCTGCATATCTTTTGAACCGTGTTCCCACTAAGACTGTGCCTACCACACCATATGAGTTATGGAGTGGGAAGAAACCCTATCTTCAATACTTGAAGATTTGGGGATGTCCAGCTTATGTCAAAAAGCAGCATGTGGACAAGCTCGAGGCACGCTCAGTACTGTGCAAGTTTGTGGGATACCCAAAGAACTCCAGGGGGTATCTTTTCTATTACGCAGAGGAACAAAAAGTCCTTGTTTCTCGCAATGCCCACTTTCTAGAACATCAGTTCATAGAAAAAGAAATAAGTGGGAGCGCAATAGAACTGGAAGAAATTCCAGAACCACAAACTACTACTGAAAGTTTAGTGGAACCAGAAGGTTCAAAAGAACAGGACATTCCTATGCCACTCCGCAGGAGTAGTAGGCAGTCTCATCCGCCCGAGAGATACTACGGTTTTCTCATTGACGGGGATAGAGAAGACTGCATCCTGGATTGTGATGAGCCTACTAGCTTCCAGCAAGCCATTCAGAGCGTCGACTCGGTAAAATGGCTGGATGCAATGCGGACCGAGATGGAGTCCATGTACACCAACAAGGTATGGACGTTGGACATTGCTCCAGACGGGGTAAAACCCGTAGGATGCAAGTGGATCTTCAAAAGGAAGATTGGTGTAGATGGACAGGTTGAGACCTATAAAGCTAGACTGGTAGCAAAGGGTTTTCGTCAGCGACCTGGTTTGGACTATGACGAAACCTTTTCTCCAGTAGCTATGCTGAAATCCATTCGGATCCTTCTTGCCATTGCTGCTTTCCACGATTATGAGATTTGGCAGATGGACGTAAAGACAGCTTTTCTAAATGGTCATTTAGAGGAGTGTGTCTATATGGACCAGCCAGAGGGTTTCATTCAGGGTGGGAGCAGCGGAAAGGTGTGCAAGTTGCTCAAGTCCATTTATGGACTCAAGCAGGCATCGCGGAGTTGGAACATCTGTTTTGATGAGACGGTCAAAGAATTTGGCTTTATCAAAAATCCAGATGAACCATGCATCTATTGTAGATTTGTAGCGAGAACTGTAATATTCCTCGTTTTATACGTGGATGACATTCTCTTAATAGGAAATGACATTCCTATGCTACAATCTGTCAAGGGGTTCTTGTCACACAGGTTCTCCATGAAAGACCTGGGTGATGCCTCCTACATTCTGGGTATCCGGATCTACCGTGACAGATCCAAGAGGATATTAGGACTCTCGCAGTCCAGGTACATCGACACCATACTGAAGAGATTCAGTATGGAAGATTCCAAGCGCGGTAATCTACCGGCTTGTCACGGGATCACCCTCTCCAAAGAGATGTCTCCCAAGACTGATTTGGAGAGGGATCGCATGTCTATTATACCCTACGCTTCTGCGGTAGGCTCTATAATGTATGCGATGTTATGTACCAGACCGGATGTGGCTTATGCACTGAGTGTGGTAAGCAGGTATCAGTCAAACCCAGGGGAGAAACATTAGATAGCAGTAAAGAACATTCTCAAGTACCTGAGAAGGACTAAGGAGATGTTCTTGGTGTATGGCGGAAAAGACCTGCAGGTTGAGGCCTTTGCTGACTCCAGCTTCCAGAGTGACAAGGATGATTCCAAGTCCATGTCGGGTTTTGTCTTTACCCTCAATGGAGGGGCGGTGTGTTGGAAGAGCTCCAAACAGGAAACCGTTGCTGACTCGACTATGGAAGCGGAATACATCGCTGCATCTGATGCCGCAAAAGAAGCTGTCTGGATGAGGAAGTTCTTGAAAGAACTTCAGGTGGTTCCGTCCATTGTTGACCCAATACCTCTGTATTGCGACAACAACGGGGCTATAGCTTTAGCGAAGGAACCCAGGTCCCATCAGAAATCCAGACACATCTTAAGGCGGTATCACCTGATCAGGGAGATCGTGGATCGCCAGGAGATCGAGGTCCGGAGAGTTGCATCAGAGGATAACACAGCAGATCCATTCACCAAGGCCTTGCCCCAGACTCAGTTCGAGCGGCTGATCGAGATGATAGGTCTTCGATACGCCAGTACATGGCCTTAGTGCAAGTGGGAGATTGTTAGTGTATATGCCCTAGAGGCCATTACTGTATCATACTAGCTTGTATATTACTTAATGGAAGCTTGGGATATTCACAGTTGTATATACAATCTTGCTCGAAATGGTAGTATGCTACTTGGTTTGTCTCTGCTTTAATATGTGCATGTGTTTCTTTTAGCATATTGCTGGTATACATATTAGTAGAGCCCTTAGGATCTTTGCTTGATTACCAGCGTTGTGATGGCGCTCGCACTCGTGGGAGCTGGGTAATCTATAAGCACATCCTTATACAGGTCCCTGGTCGTTGGACTATCGAGACAGGGCATCGATACTCCGGAGTAGACTAGCGTATGCGCTTCTCATCCCAGTGTGGGAGACGGTCTGTCCCACAGCCGTTAGTACGTCGTACTTGGGATAGTATGCGGGTGCTCGTTAGGTTACGAGTACACTGGACAGGACTCGTCGGGAACTGTTGGTTGGTAATATACCTATCGTCAGTTATCAGTTCCCAGGTGACATGAGTACAGCTTAGTCCGCTGACTTGACACTGTCACTTCGCCTCGAGTGTGTTCCCACTGCACTTTGATTACTACCCTACCACGGCTCAAAGGAGCTGTGCAAACAGGTAGTTTTTGGGTGCAGTCCCGAAGCACTTGGAGGCAGTGACGGTTAGACAGGATTCGTCTCTCCCGGTATTGGGGGTTGACATCGCGCTGTGTCTAGGAGAGCCATTACACGAGTAGTCCCTGGCCAGGGCAAGCGAGATATACTGGTAGGTTTCCAGTGTTATCTCAGGGTGTTCTGGGCTACACTCCGACACGACTTGTACCGCTATTAGGGGACTGACGTTCACCGCCCCCCTAGGCCCGCCATGCGATGTATCAGACGAACAGACCGGACTGTACGGAGACTGTCACATACAGGCTCAGTAGGAGTGCAGATGGGGTTCACCTCGTCAGTCTTCTTATCGACATCTACCTGGGGACCGTTACGTACAGCTAGTGCCGCTTGCGGTCTGTGGTTAAACCCACTGCCAGCGTAGTGTCGAGTCTTTAGAGTCCCACACAGAGAGCTATTCGCCTTTAGGCAAAACGAGTAGAGGTCGCATGGTTTTGCGACAGGGTTCGTTCGCATCCGCGCACTTGTGCACGTTTGCTGTCCGGACAGTTTATACTAGCGGGCTTTGGTTTAAGCCGGATCCTAGTATATGATTTGAGATTGGTTTTTCTCGTTGTGTTCGTGTTCCTCGGATCACGAATGCGGGTGCGTATGCACAGTTGCTTGAGATTGGGGGAGAGGACCTTGTTTAGGGTTAATGGCTTTTGTCATTTTATTAACCCTATTGTTTTTGTGTGGATTATTGTTAATTGATAATTAGCTTAATTATTGTGCATGGTTGTTGTTGACAATTTGACTTCATTGACTTATTGACCATGTTGACAACTTGACCATAATCATTTCATTTGGAAGATGCTCTTTGATCTTTGCAAAAATTGAAATGATAATGGTCAAGTCATGATTTATCATGACAATTTTCAAGCTAATTATCTAATTAAAATTATCCTCACATATTAGTGAGAATGGCTCACTATTATTTCATTCTATCATATCTTTTCTCTCTCTTGCTCATCCTCTCCCTCAAGCTCTCTCCCTCTCATGTGTTGAGAAACAAAAAGCTTGAGAAAAACCCTCTCTTGATCTTCTCTTCTCACTTCTAGGGTTCAAGTCTTAGCATTTCTTGCACTCTAGTTACTCCTAACTTGGAGTTGAAGCTAAAGGTGGTGGCTTTCAAGTGGATCTTTCTTTGACGGGAGAAGACAAGCAAGGTGAACTCTTTCTACCATACCTAGGAGCAAGGAGAGAAGGACTAAAGACCAAAGGTATAACCTTTCATCACTTAGCTACTTTGTAGTTAGGGTTAGCTAGTTTATGTTTAGCAAAGATCCTCACAAGCTTAGTCCATGTTGCCTAAGTCATTAAAAATCCGATTTTTATTATGTTTTCCGCCTCCCCGTAAGCACCGGGGTGGGCAACACGGACTTACAGAACACCACTGCCGCGAGCACCCGAACGGATGCTCTCGGGGATGGGGTTCTCCTACGGTCACTTGGTCGGGGCTATGGGGCGTGGCTGTCTATTAAGTTTACCGGCGAGTATCCGCGTACGCTACGCGATTGCGACGGACTTTTGATCACATCAAAATCCCGTGGCAACCGATCAAGTGAGACTAAACTGCTAGATTCATAACATTCATTCAGTTATCTCATAACTTACTTGTGGATTCCAAATATTGTATCACATTCCAGATAAATAGAAAATGTTAAACTTTCCGATCGAACAATCAAACACTCAAGTTTTCCCGAAACAGCTCAACACATGAAATAAGTTTAAAAACATTCACTTCATGCCACAGTACTAACGGTCCAGCCGTAGAAGGTTCAAGCCAACGCCTCACATGTGGCACGCCGTACTGCCCCAAACCCTAAGGTTCAAAGGGCAGTTCAAGACGGTCACATAATCGAGTTAGGTTTGTTGTCTTCTATAGGGTCCATCGCGTTACTTGCACTACTTAGAACGTTGTTAAACTATGGAAAAATCCAACAATTGGAAATTTCCGGGCAGGGGAAAAAGTGGGTATTTATATCCGGTCGAACTTTTTAACATATTCTAAATTATCCGGAAAAACACATAGACGAAATTAGACAATCCGATTGAATCTACGAACTCCCAATACAACCCAGGAAATTCAACTCTTGAGAAAACATTAAAAATTCCCAGAAAACACAGCAATTAAATAAAGAAATTACTGTGCAAAATTCACAGAATATTGTGACAGTACGGCCGCGGAAGCGCCGCATGAGCCATGCTCATGACGCGGTTCCGCGGCCACTTGGTCAAGTTATGCACACGTGCTGCACAGTAATTCTTAAAAAACCTGGTGAATTTTCTGGATATTTTTAATTCACAAAAATCAACAGTTTCAGAAAATGTACAGAGAAGGGTTTAATCGGGGGATATCGGGTTCGATTGGACTTCTAGCTACGTCTACACTTCGCCTAAAGCTCTAGCTAGGCTCTGATACCAATGTAGGGTTCCTAGGCACACTCATGAGCTTCTACAACTGATCAACCATGCCAAAATCAAATTTTTACATGTGCCGAGAAACCCTAAGGCAAGATCGTTACTAGAGGTAAGGCGAAATACATGCAAGTTAACTACTTTAACTACAAGTGAAAGGGACTACAACCTTTGTAGATCCGGTCCTCCACTTCTTTAGCTCTTTGATGACGTCCCTCCACTGCGATCAACCGGATCCCGGACTCTAGCGTTGGTTTCATCGGAGAAATGATCGGGCTAGGTCGTTGACTTCGATGCCGAAGATGATCTATGTCGAGGCGACTCTAACTCAAGCTCCATCTTCACTTGGTCATGAAACTTGTGAAGATAACACACTCTACTACATGGCAAGTGGTAGAGAATGAAGAAATAGAAAGTGGGTTCACTTTAGAATTGGATTTCTCACTCTTAATCTCATGGCACCATTGGAGGTAGCAAGCTTTCTTCTTCTTAAAGAAGAAGAAGAAGAAAGAATATGATATGAATAATCAATAAAGAATGAAAACTTATCCTTTTAATTATGGTGCCATGGTCAAGTTAAGCCCTCATGCTTAACTTGTGTAGAGAATTAACCAAAGACTTGGGTTAAGGGTTGGGTTAACTAGCATCCTAAGGAAATGACAAAAGAAATTGGCTTTCTCAAAGTTTCTTCAAGCTTCATGAAACTTGATAACTTTGACCAAAGTTTTATTTCTTTTGTTATTTATTAGGAAATTAGTAAACCCTAATTTAACCTCAATTTGGTTTAAGTCTCATACACACAACTTGTATGTATCATCAAGAATGATACAAACATGTACACTTGCATATATCACATATAAACAATGTGCATATTCAAGTGAGAAAATCAATCTTAAATGAACCAATATTAGTTAATGTAATGTAATATATCAAATATATAATTATACATTAAATCATTAAATCAACACTTGATTTAATGATCCGGTCATACTGCATATAACCGACTAATATCAAGTGTATCAATATATCGAATCAACATTTAATTTGGTAACCCAGCTATATCATATATAACCGTCCGATGATACAAATCGCGAGAATAGAATTCTGTATCACATACTGGTATTAATCTCGGTCCCGCACATATCTCATATGCGCTCCTATTTCGTTTCGCTTGAGCCAAGAACCTCTGTGTAGGACTCTAAAGACTCGTCAATATGCCGGCAGTAGGTGATGATCATATCAAACACCCACAAGCCGCAAGCGGTCTGCTAAATGTAATGGCCACCAGGGTATTAATCGATCAGAAGATCAACGAGGAAGCCCGCTCACACTCCTGTGAATCCAACCAGTAACACTTACCGTACAGTCCGGTCTGTTCGTCTGATATGTCGCATATCTCGTCTAGGGGTGGTAAACGTCAGATCCCAGTAGTTTGATAAGTCATGCCAATGTAAGGTCCACAACGAGCGTGAAACTACTGATAACACTTACCAGTAAATCACTGCAACCCTAGCCAGGGATTTCCAGTTATGGCCAGTCGAGCATAGCGCAACATCAACCCCCAATACCGGGAGAGACGAATCCCCTCCCATCGCTCATTGCCTCCATGTGAATCGGGACTGTACCCAAAAACCACCTGTTTGCACGACTCAGTAGAGCCATGGTAGGGTGGAAATCAAAGCACAGTGGGAGACACACAAAACTCTATGACGATCTCGGGTCAACAGACTAAGCTGTACCAGTGTCACCAGCGAACTGCCATCTGACGTGAGGTATAATACCATCTGGGAGTTCTCGGCGAGTCCGTTCAGTGTACCCAGTCACCACTGAGCACCCGCATACCATCTCTGATGTCAAACACCAATGGATATGGGATCATCCATCTCCCATCACATGGGTCGAGAAGATATACGCTAGTCTACTCTGGAATATCGATGCCCTGTCTCGATATTTCCATGACTAGGAACATTGAAGAATGTACTCATGGACTATCCAGGCCCCACTAGTATGATCTACATCATAGTCCTGAAAGTCGAGTACACATCCTAAGGGCTTTATCAACTTGTAACAGAGAGACAGAAAGTATACATGTTAAGATAAAGAGCAACCAGATAGCATACTATCATGTCGAGCAAGAAAGTCCTACCTATATATGTCCCAGCATCCACTACAATATACATCCTATGTACAGTAATGGCCTCTAGGGCATACATATAACTAACAGGGTAATCTACAAGCACATCCTTATACAGGTCCCTAGTCATAGGATTATCGAGACAGGGCATCGATATTCCGGAGTAGACTAGCGTATGCGCTTCTCATCCCAGCAGGGGAGACGGTCTGTCCCACAGCCGTCAGTACGTCATACTTGAGATAGTATGCGGGTGCTCGTTAGGTTACGAGTATTCTGGACAGGACTCATCGGGGACTGATTGGTTGGTACTATACCTATCGTTAGTCATCAGTTCCCAGGTGACATGAGTACATCTTAGTCCGCTGACTTGACACTGTCACTTCGCCTCGAGTGTGTTCCCACTGTACTTTGATTACTACCCTACCACGGCTCGAAGGTGTCGTGCAAACATGTAGTAGTTGGGTGCAGTCCCGAAGCACTTGGAGGCAGTGACGGTTAGACAGGATTCGTCTCTCCCGGTATTGGGAGTTGATATCGCGCTGTGTCAAGAAGAGCCATTACACACAGTCGTCCCTGGCCAGGGAAAGCGAGATACACTGGTAGGTTTCCAGTGTTATCTCAGGGTGTTCTGGACTACACTCTGATACGACTTGTACCGCTATTAAGGGACTGACGTTTACCGCCCCCTAGGCCCGCCATGCGATATTCTCAGACGAATAGACCGGACTGTACGGAGACCGTCACATTCAGGCTCAGTAGGAGTTCAGATGGGTTTCACCTCGTCCGTCTTCTTATCGGCATCTACCGGGGGGCTGTTACGCACAGCTAGTGCCGCTTGTGGTCTATGGTTAAACCTACTGCCAGCGTAGTATCGAGTCTTTAGAGTCCCACACAGAGAGCTATTCGCCTTTAGGCAAAAGAGTAGAGATCGCATGGTTTTGCGACAGGGTTCGGTCACATCCATGCACTTGTGCACGTTTGGTGTCCGGGTAGTTATTACGAGCGGGCTTTGGTTTAAGCCAGATCCTAGTATACGTTTTGGGATTGGTTTTATCTCGTTTATATTCGTGTTCCTCGGAACGCGGATACGGGTGTGTATGCACGGTTGACAGAGACAGAGGCAGAGGATTCTCATTAGGGTTGTTAACTGTTGACTTTTGCTAAACCCTAATAAGAATTAGAAATATGATTAATAATAATATTAATTAAGTATTATTGTGCCATGGTTGGGTTGAAAGGTTGACTTTGTTGACTTGTTGACTTTGTTGACCGGTTGACTAGGTTGTACTTGTTGACCACCATCATGACAATGACTATCATTTCATGGCATTGACCTTTGCTTACTTGTTTGTTCACAAATTGCATTTAATGCATGAAATGATATTACCATTTGATATGATAACAACCATCACATAATACTCAATTATTATTATTAGTTATGATGATTTCGGATTATGAAGAGGATGGTTGAAAAAGTCTTTCTCATTCTATCATTTGCATTCTCTCTCATCCTCAAGCTCTCCCTTTTCCTCTTGCCCTCTCTCTAATTCATGGTTCTATTGTCTCATATGTTGAGAAACAAGAACCATAGAGATAAAACCCAAAACACCTCTCTACTCATCCTAGTGTATAAGGTCTAGCAAGCCAAGTATTCTAGTTTCCTCTAGATTGAGGTTGGAGCCAAAGGTAGAAGCTTTCGGGTGGATCCATCTTCGGCACAAGGAGACGACGAGGTGAGGCCGATCCGACCACCACAAGGAGTTGAAGAGAAGGAGTTCAAGATTAGGTATAACCCCTAACATAGTAGCTAAACTCTTAGCTAGGTTGTTAGATAGTTTGTTTAGCAAAGATCCATATTTTTAAGTCCATGTTACCTCCACCGAATAAATCGGTTTTCACCATTTCCGCAACCCCAAAGAACCGGGGACGGGTAACGTGGACTTACAGTGGTATCAGAGCCTAGCTAAACACTATCTAACATGTTAGCAAAGTAACTAAAAGTTCGATCGGAGAAAAAGTCATGAAACATGCCCGGAACACAAACTTTTTGCCGATTTTGTTTTCTGTTCAAAAATTAATAAATCATACACTAAAAATCGGCTCAGGGTTTTTAAAGCACACCCAAGAAAAAAGGTCCAGCGACTCGGTCAAAGCGCCGCGGAACCGCGGCAGGAGCATTCTCCCCCCGCGGATCCACGGCCGAGTTGACTCGGCCGTGGGCAATTTTTCCTGCAGTGTGCTCAGTGGGGTGTTTTGGGATTTTTACAATATGTCTTTTCTGCCCAGATTTTCGAAAAAGCAAAATTTGTCTTTGGGGTGGTTAAAAATCAGTATTTTGATCGAAATTCTAAAGGCTTTAGCTAACGGGTTATATCTGTGATGTGATATATGTATTGAACGTCTGCTAATCGCTATACGTCGATTAGTGGGGGTCATACTGTTAGTTGTATGTATGCCCTAGAGGCCAGTATTGTACAGATGATGTATATTATATTGGATGCTTGGACATATATAGAGAGGACTTTCTTGCTCGACATGATAGTATGCTATCTGGTTGCTCTTTATCTTAACATGTGTACTTGTCTCTTTATATTGTCTTATAGTTGCATGTTGGTAAAGCCCTTAGGATGTGTACTTGACTACCTAGACTATGATGCGGATCATACTAGTGGGGACATGGTAGTCCATAAGTACATCCTTCACGGTTTCTAGTTGTGGGTGTACCGAGACGGGGCATCGATATACCAGAGTAGACTAGCGTATACGCTTCTCGACCCATAAGATGGACGATGGATGATCCCATATCCATTGGTGTTTGACATCAGAGATGGTATACGGGTGCTCAATGGAGACTGGGTACACTGGACGGACTCGCCGAGAACTCACAGATGGTATTATAACTCACGTCAGATGGCAGTTCTCTGGTGACACTTGTGCAGGTTAGTCTGTAGACCCGAGATCGTCATAGAGTCTTGTGTGATTCCCACTGCGCTTTGATTTCCACCTTACCACGTCCATGAGGGCGTGCAAAACGGTGGTTTTTGGGTACAGTCCTGAGTCATATGGAGGCAATGAGCAATATGAGGGGTTTCGTCTCTCCCGGTATTGGGGATTGATGTTGCGCTGTGCTCGATTGGCCATGACAGGGAAGTCCCTGGCCAGGGCTGATTTAGAGATTTACTGGTAAGTGTTTCTAGTAGTTTCTCGACCCGTTATGAGCCTCACATTGGCACGACTTATCGGTTATTGGGGTCTGACGTTTACCACCCCTAGACTTGATATGCGACATATCAGACGAGGAGACCGGACTGTACGGGAAGTGTTACCGGTATGCTTTTACAGGAGTTGGAGCGGGCTTGCTTGCTGATCTTCTGATCGCTCAATTCCCGGGTAGCCGTTACGTCCATCTAGTACCGCTGACGGCTTGTGGGTGCTTGATGTGATCATCACCTACTACCGGCGTATTGCTGAGTCTTTAGAGTCCTACACAGAGGTTTTACTGGCTCATGCAAAACGAAATAGGAGCGCATATGTGATATGTGCAAGACCGAGAATGATGCGTGTATGTGATACCGTATTCTATTCTCGCGACTTTTTGTATCGCGAGGTTATATGTGATATAGCCGGGTTATCGAATAAAGTGTTGATTCGATAAGTCGATACATTGGATGTTAGTCGGTTATATGTGATATGACCGGATTATTAAGTCAAGTGTTGATTTAATAATTTATTGTATAATTGTATATTTGATATACTAGTTTACATTAACTAACACTTGTTCACTTTAGGTTTTTTCTCACATGTACACAACTTTAATATATATATGTGATATATATTAAAATGTGTTTTCTTTTTGTATCATGGTTGATGATACATCATACATGGGTGTGCAAGAAATAGACCATACTATTTTAGATGGTGGTTAATATTTATTTAAGGTAATTACAAATTAGTGGAGCTTAGGTCATAAGCATGAAGCTTGTAGAAGCTTGTGGTTGCTTTGACAAAGTCCACTAAATTTGTTTTACGTTAGATTTTTATTAACCTAACCATTTTGAATTAGCTATGGTTATGTCTCTACATGAGTTAGTATATGATACTCACTCACCATGGTTAGACTTCTCACTTGATCATTATCCTCATCTCTTTCTTTTGTTCATCTTCTTCTTCTTTGTTAAAAAGAAAAAGCTTGCTAGGGTTTGATCCAAAGTGAGAAAGATTGTGAGAAATAAAATTCTAAAGAGAACCCACTTTCTATTTCTCCATCCTCTACTAGACTAGCACTTTAGCTTAGGGTGTTTGCTTCACTAATTCTCAAGTTAGTGAAGTAGAATCTTGAGTTGGCATCCCCTCGACGTAGATCATCTTCGGCTTCGAAGACTTCAAGCAAGGACGCGTCTTTCGCCTCATGAAGCCATGCAAGGGTCCGGGAGAACCACGATCGCAGCGAAGGGACTTCAACAACGAGCTATAGAAGTGAAGGACCGATCTACAAAGGTTGTATTTCATATTCACTTAGTCATAGATGCTATTTACATGCATATGAAACCCTAATTTTCTAGCAACGATCTTGTTTAGGGTTATTCGGTACGGTTAAAATTTTAAACGGGCATGGTTGATGCATTGTAGAACCTTATTAGAGTGCCTAGTAACCCTACAGTGGTATCAGAGCCTAGCTAGAACATTAGGCGATGTGTTAAAGAAGTTAAAACCCCGATCGAACCCCGACATGTCAAAGTTAACCCCCTTTCTGTACATTTTTTCAAAACTGTGAGTTTTCTGAATTAAAAATACCTAAAAAATTCAGCAGGGTTTTCTAAGAATTGTAGTGAAAAACGAGAGCATACACTGTACAAACCGACGCGGAACCGCGGCCGTACCGCGCTTGGGCCGCGGATCCGCGGCAGCACAGAGGAGTTATGCCCTAGTTTTTACACTATAATTTCTATTTCTGTGATTTGTATTTTCTGGGTATTTTTAATCTGACTCAAGTGTTGAGTATTTTGGGGTTTATTTTGTAATCGTCGATTCGATCGGAGAATTTAATTTTTTTTTGTTATTCCGGAGAATTTAGAAAGTATTAAAATGTTCGAACGGATATCATTAACTCAATTTTTCCCGGCACGAAAAACATTCAAGTGTTGAATTTTTCTCGAGTTTAAATCTTTCGGAAAAACGTGCATGTGACGTGATGGACCCTCTAGAAGACAACAAACCTTAACTCGATTATGTGACCGTCTTGAACTGCCTTTTGAACCTTAGGGTTTAGGGCAGTACGGCGTGCCACATGTGAGGCGTTGGCTTGACCCTTCTACGGCTGGACCGTTGCTACTGTGACGTATTCTGGAATTTTTGAACTCCGCTCAAGTGTTGAGCTATTATGGAAATCTTGGGTATTTGATTATTCGATCGGAAAGTTTAATACTGTCTATTTATCTGGAATGTGATACAATATGTGGAATTCATATAGTTAGGCATGAAATGCGAAGTATGTGATATTTCGAATTTACGATGTCTAAAGAAAATATGGATTCCAAAATTTGTAGTTTTACACTTTCTTTTCTGTGATCGTAAGTGTAATATGTCATATCGCCGGTTTCGTTGCTATATGTCAGCGACAATTGGGATGCGCATATTTACTTACGTTGATGACATGTGTTGTTATGTGTTGCTAGATATGTTATATTGGATCGTCGCGTTCTGAATAGCCGGGGGTTTTATGTGAGATGAGGGTTTTTATTTTCATTTATGTAAAATTAAATGTATGTAATATTCTTTTATTGGGGCACTTCCGGGATGAGGTTGATGTCACCATTTGTATATTATTTACTTTTCCGCACTAGGATAGACCCAAGGAGGAGAGTACAAGTAACCGGGTTCTAGAGTCCAGTGGGAGACCAACTCGAGGAGTCGAGTCCGGGTCTCCTAACTCTAGAATTGGTAGGGTTGCTTGCCGCTCTCGTAGGGTCTAGGGGTGCGGGTTTGGCTATTCATCACGACCGTGGAATCCGTGTTTTATAGAGGCTCAAAATAAAACACGGACGTCCTAGTATATCCAATGTTTCATATGTTTCTTCTGCTGCGATATCTGTGATGTGATCATTTAATATGTTGTGATAAATACTGTATATAGTATATATGATATATTATATAGACGTTACTTATGTTTTACACCCGCGCTAGCCCTGCCCCGCTCTGCCGTTAGTTACCTAACCTAACGGTGCACGAGGGGACATCGAGGCGAATGCGGATAGCATAAGTGTACATCGTATTTATCTGTGATGTTTAGGTGACTTAAATGATGGGACTTCATTAATGTGATTAATGAAAGAAAAGAAACCTAAAAGATGTTGTAGAATCAAATTTTTCAATAAGGGTAGCTACAGTTTTTTCTTTGCATAGCGATATATATGATATATCCCGCACCTTATTCGATGAGTAAAGAGCTGAGATCCCTTCACCGGGAGTGACCACTTTAGCAAAACTGGTAGATGCTACAACACTCGGTTTGCTTTTGATTGCTTTTGGGAGTTTTGCTTTGCATAGTGATATATATGATATATCCTGCACCTTATTCGATGAGGAAAGAGCCGAGATCCCTTCACCGGAAGTGACCACTTAGCAAAACTAATGAAAGCCTCAAAATCACTCCATTTCAAAATTCACTAGATTCTACAACGATATCAAGTTCGATAAGCAATAGGTTTTCAGAAAAACCTATCGTAGCCCTCCGTCATTTCAGATAAGTCCTGCTTAGTATTCGTGCTGCGTTTGTTGACCTTGTCAAGGCGTAGTGTGCGGTAGCTGACCAGTATTTATCTGTTTATGCATATGATGCAGATTGTTTTAGGGTAGTCGTACAGCCTTGTTGACCTTGTCAAGGGTCGTGCGGGTGGGTTTAATTCAATCAAGAAATGACGGGTTGAACTTGACTTGCGATCTATAGTTTGTTGACCTTGTCAAGGTCATAGATCGTTTGGTGCAAATTATTATCGGGAATTTCAAGTGTTGAAATTTGCAATGAGATTGCATACCTTCTATGAGATAGTTGGATCCCGATACCCACTGCGAGTAATTGTTACTCCTGGGAGAGTTTTACACAGGACAATTAGCCGATCAAGTAGGTGTCTAGAAAGGTGTCAACGGGGTTACGCCTCTGGGAAAACGAGGTTTACTTTAATTAGGTCCGTGCGAGAGCACGGGGAACCTCCCTCAATGTACCGACACTGGCCTGGCTGAAAGATTGGCGAAATTATAGGGTGTAATTAATCCCGGCTAGTCTTTCCTTTTAGGGTTTGAAGGAAGATTTGATAAAAACAGTGGGAGCCATCCTGATTAGATAAAATAATAACCAATCTGATCTTGCAAGAGCATACGCTAAAGTGTTTTCTTCTCCCTCTCTCCAGGTAGCGACCATATCATGCCTTAATAAAGATAATAATATGGATTTATTGACCGAACCCACATGTTATACTGTGCTGGGAAACGTTGGTTCCGTTCTTTCTCATAAAAGTTATAAGACTGAACAGGATATAGGGGAATACCAGGATTCCCATGCCACCCGAATGAAGAAAGTACATGTTGATGCATTTTCTTCGGGTGTGTTCGTTACAGAGAACTGTTTCTCCATTTCCTCTACGTCCTGGGTATTAGATACCGGGTCAGGATCCCATATATGTAATCAGTTACATGGGCTTAGGAAAGGTAGAGATCTTGGAGAAGGTGATAAAGACATAAGGGTTGAAAATGGTGCAATTGTTGCAGCTAAAACCGTCGGGGAATATCACCTTGTATTGCCAACTGGTAATACATTGATTCTGAACGAATGCTATTATATGTCGAACCTGATATGCAACATTATATCGGTTTCTTTGTTGAGTAAAGAAGGATATAATTTTGTATTACAGGATAATCTTATGAACATTTTTCTAAACCAAAAGTTGGTTGGATCAGGCACGATGTGCAATGGCATTTATGTTCTAAATCAATCAACGGTTCTGAGCATAACAAACACACACAAGAGGAAGAGTTCAGAAATGAACGAATCCTTCTTGTGGCATTGTAGACTGGGTCACATCAATGCGACACGACTAGCTAAGTTGCATAAGGATGGATATTTGAATCCGTTTGAATTTTCATCTTATGACACTTGCCAGTCATGTCTCAAAGGCAAGATGACCAAAACTCCGTTTACGGGACACGGAGAAAGAGTTACGGAACTCTTAGGACTGGTACATAGTGATGTATGCGGCCCCATGTCTACACATGCCAGGAATGGTTCTGCGTACTTCATCACATTCACTGACGATCTCTCTAGATTCGGATATGTGTTCCTGATGAAACAAAAATCAGAGGATTTTGAGAAATTTAGAGAATATAAACAAGAAGTCGAGAACCAAACCGGGAAAAGTATTAAAATCCTTCGATCTGATCGAGGAGGTGAATACTTGAGCAATGAATTCCTGGACTTCCTAAAAGAGAATGGGATTCTCTCTCAGCTGACTCCTCCATATACACCACAGCACAACGGTGTATCGGAACGGAGGAACCGCACCCTATTAGATATGGTGCGCTCTATGATGAGCACAGCTTAGTTACCTATTTCCTACTGGGGCTATGCGCTGGAGACAGCAGCATACCTATTGAATTAAGTTCCATCTAAATCTGTACCTACCACACCATATGAGATATGGAGTGGGAAGAGACCATATCTTAAACGAGTTAAGATATGGGGTTTTCCAGCCTATGTCAAAAGATAAAATCCGGACAAACTCGAGGCACGATCAGTTCTTTGCAAGTTTGTGGGATATCCAAAGAACTCATATGGGTATTTTTCTACCACAGTGAGGAACAAAAAGTGTTTGTTGCTCAACATGCCACCTTTTTAGAAAAGGAATTTCTTGTAAAAGAAATTAGTGACAAAGTGGTAGAGCTGGAAGAGGTTCCAGATACACAAACTGCAACTGAAGATTTAGTGGAACCAGAGGATTCAGTAGTTCCCAACGAACCTCAGCCTCTCCGCCGATCTAGTAGGGTTCCTCGCCCACCTGAGAGATACTACAGTTTTTTCATGGATGGTAGGAGCGAGGATTGCATCATGGTTGATGATGACCCAACTAGCTTCGAGCAGGCCATCACGAGTGGGGACTCAGTGAAACGGCTAGATGCAATGCAGTCCGAAATGGAATCCATGTACACCAACAAAGTATGGACTTTGGAAGATACTCCTGAAGGGGTAAAACCCATTGGGAGCAAGTGGATCTTCAAGAAAAAATTTGGTGTAGATGGGAAAGTGGAGACTTTCAAAGCTAGACTTGTTGCAAAGGGTTTTCGTCAAAGACCAGGTGTGGACTATGACGAAACCTTTTCTCCAGTGGCTATGCTTAAATCCATCCGGATCATGCTTGCCATCGCTGCATATCATGACTAAGAAATCTGGCAAATGGATGTTAAGACCACCTTTCTAAACGGTGATTTAGAAGAGAGCGTGTACATGACTTAGCCAGAGGGCTTCGTAGATAGTGGGAGCAGCAGGAAGGTGTGCAAGCTGCTTAAATCCATTTATGGATTAAAGCAAGCATCGTGGAGTTGGAACATCTGCTTTGACGTCGTTATCAAAGAGTTTGATTTCGTCAAAAACGTAGATGAACCTTATGTCTACAAGAAGGTGGCAGAGAGTAAGGTTGTCTTCCTCGTATTGTACGTGGACGACATACTCTTGATAGGAAATGACATTCCTATGCTGCAATCGGTCAAGCTCTTCTTATCACAAAGATTCTCAATGAAAGATCTTGGTGATGCCTCCTGCATGTTGGGGATTATGATCTATAGAGATAGATCTAAATGAATATTGGGATTGTCCCAATCCAGGTATATTGACACCATACTAAAGAGGTTTAGTATGGAAGAATCCAAGCGTGGGAACTTACCCACGATCTCTGGAGTCACTCTCTCCAAAGAGATGTCTCCCAAGACTGATTTGGAGAGAGCTCGCATGCAAGGGATACCCTATGCTTCGGCAGTAGGCTCTATCATGTACGCGATGCTATGTACCAGACCCGATGTGGCATACTCACTAAGTGTAGTGAGTAGGTATCAAGCTGATCCTGGAGAGAGTCACTAGACAGCTGTGAAGAGCATTCTCAAGTAGTTACGAAGGACTAAGGAGATGCTCTTGGTGTATGGTAACGGAGAACTCCAAGTGGAGTCCTTTACCGATTCGAGCTTCCAGAGTGATAAGGACGACTCTAAGTCGCACTCGGGATTTGTCTTTAACCTCTACGGAGGGGCGGTTAGCTGGAAGAGTTCCAAGCAGGAAACCGTGGCAGACTCGACCATGGAGGCTGAATACATCGCTGCCAATGATGCTGCCAAAGAGGCTGTCTCGATCAAGAAGTTCATTACTGAACTAGGAGTGGTTCCGTCCATTGAGCATCCAATACCTTTGTATTGCGATAACAATGGAGCGATGGCTTTGGCCAAGGAACCCAGGTCCCATCAGCGATCCAGGCATATTCTGAGGCGGTATCACCTAATCCGGGAGATAGTTGATCGCCGGTACATCGAGGTCAGGAGGGTTGACACGAAGAATAGCACTGCGAATCCACTCACGAAGGCCCATCCCCAGATACAATTTGAGAGACTCTTCGGGATGCTAGGTATGTGATACTACAGCAGCTGGCCCTAGTGCAAGTGGGAGATTGTTAGTTGTATGTATGCACTAAAGGCCAGTATTGTACAGATGATGTATATTATATTGGATGCTTGGACATATATAGAGAGGACTTTCTTGCTCGACATGATAGTATTGTAAGTGCACGGCGGCGCCCCGGCCGTCAAACCGACGGCAAAACGCGGAAACGGTGATAAACTTTAATTTTGCGGACTTAGCAAACCGGCACCACCGCGCACTAAACCCCGGATCGTGCCATTAAACTATATCTAGCTAACTACAAGATGAGAAGAGATGTATACCATACGATCCGAGTCCTCCGGTCTTCATCTCCACTCCGATCTCCTCACGGGATCTCCGGTCTTCGCCTCCTCGCCGGAAGGGCACCACGTCGCCTGCATCTTTTACGGGCTCCCACCTCAATACCGAGGCAACTCGGGCGCGAAGCTGGCGAATCGACGCGTCCAAGATTTGCTGTAGGAAGTGTAGTGTAGAGTGTATGTCTCACTTTTGGGGTTGGTTGCCATAGATGGAGGAATGGTGTATAGAAAATTGGTGCTTTCAATTTTCTAGCAATGGAATGAGATGAAGAATGATATACACAAAATGAATCACTCTCATTTTTCTCCTCTCAAACATGAAGCTCTCATTTTCTTCTCACTCAACCATGGAAAGAAAAAACTTCTCCTTCTTATGAAAAACTTAATCAACTTAGAAATGGTGGAGAAAGAACAATATGATAACAAGAGGGAGGTGAGTGTAGGATGCAAAAAGTGGTGACCACAACCTAAAACATAATCATCACTAAATCAACATCAAACCTCTTTTCATTTCTAATCTCATAAAGCAAAGAAAAGAAAGAAAAAGGATCTCATCATGAAAAGCCATCATGATGCCACCAATATGCAAGATACCCCCTCCACAAATGTTATTTGCACAATTGCAAATAACACCCTCCATCTGAAAAGTCCGGCCGGGAAAGAACAAAGGAAAACCGGCCGGAACGGAATGCAAACTGGCAACTCCAGAAAACTGGTCCCGTAATAAATTACAGGAAAACCCCCATACTGTGCATACACACCCGCATCTGTATTCCGTCCGGATACAAATGCAATGAGACAAAATCTACACTGTACTATACTAGGATCCGGCTTAAACCAAAGCCGGCTAGTAATATCCGTCCGATCCTGATCCGTGCAATACCGCACGTATCTGATCGAACGCTGCCATATAACTATACGGCCACTAGTACAAAACCGTCCGATCCTGATCCGTGCAATACCGCACGTATCTGATCGGACCCTGCCATATCTCCATACGGCCTCTACAGCGTTTCGCCCGAAAGCTTGAGTAACTGAAAGTGTGGTGGACTCTAAAGACTCGTCAATACTATGGCTGTGGATTTAACCACTAGCACGTCAGAGGTATAAGCCAATACGTGACGGGCCACCAGCTATTGACTAAAAGGGACGTCGATGAGCGAACTCATCCTGACACCCTACCGAGCCTGACAGTGACAATATCCGTGCAGTCCGGTCCGTTCGTCTATGAGTATCGCATGGCGGGCCTAGGGGGTTGGTAAAAGTCAGACCCCCAAAAGCGGTACAAGTCGTGTCGGAGTGTAGCCCAGAACACCCTGAGATACTACTGGAATACCTACCAGTAAATCTCCTTGCCTTGGCTAAGGTCTTTGTGTAATGGCTCTCCTAGACACAGCACGACCTCACCCCCAATACCGGGAGAGACGAACCCCCGAAGATACGCTCACTACCTCCATGTGGCTCGGGACTGTACCCAACTAAAACCTGTTTGCACGACTCCTTTGAGCCGTGGTAGGGTAGTAATCAAAGTACAGTGGGAACTCACACGAGACAAATGACGATCCCCAGGTCGATGAACTAACCTGCACACATGTCACCAGGGAACTGCCATCTGACGTCTGGTATATGACCAACTAGCATGTTCCCGGCGAGTCCTGTCCGGTGTACTCATAACCCAATGAGCACCTGTATACATCTTAGGTAATCCAACTGACACCAGTGGCTTGTGAGACCGGCCACCGCCCCTCGTCGGGATCTCGACTGTATACACTAGTCTACTAATGGAGTATCGATGCCCGGTCTCGAAACTCCCACGACTAGGGACTTTTTAAGGATATGCTTGTAGACCCCAGCTCCCACTTATATGATCGCCCTCATACTGCTGGTGGTCAAGCAAGAATCCTAGGGGCTCTATCAACGTGTAATAGCGACGTGTCATGTCACTTAAAACAGTACACGATGATAAAGGTAAACCAGATAGCATACTATCATCTCGAGTAAGACTGTCCTACCGGGATAGGTCCTCCCTCAATCATTACAATCACGTACCTGTGACCTAATAATTGACTCTGAGGGCACTATCTCCAACAATCTCCCACTTGCACTCAAGGCTAATTATTGCGATGTCGCATACTCACAGCCCGTGTGATACCGAACATCCAACTCCTCTACTAGTCAGTCTCACAAAACTCGTTTGCGGAACTATTGCGTTCGAGGAATAGCCTCAGTGAGTGGATCCGCTTAGTTGTTTCTTTCTATGTCTCTCTATATCTCAAGTTCGCGGAGAAACCCATCTCCCGAAATGAGCAATACCTGTCTTAGAATGTGTCTGGATGTCTGATGGGACATAGCTCATAAATGAACTCCAAATCCAAACTTCTTAGACTGTATCGTCAACTGAACTTAATCAGTATCCAGCGCGCCATGCCTCCCTCAGTATTGCCTTGGATCACCTGTCCAAAATACTGCCCCTCGTCAGAGGGAAAACTATAACTCTGACAACCTGCTTGTCGTCCATGTCACCTTGGAAGCCTGGAATGATAACTGTCTCCTAAATGAGGCTGTCGTTATCATATCCCTAGAACATCCACTTATGTTCTAAAACTGCTTCCGACTGTTTCTCCAGGATTGGATTAATGTCAACTTATTGCATCTAGTGCAAGAACAACATCTGGTGTGGTACTTGACATCTCACGATTGACTCAATTGCCTTAGCAAGTGATCGGCCAATCATGCACGTCCCTCTCCACTTTAGTCTGTAAGACACCTTTGGAGAGGGTGACTCCATTACCTGCAGGTACACTACCGTGCCAGGAGTCGTCCATCCTAAATACTCTTAGAATGCTGTCAAGTACCCTGATTGGGAAACCACCCAAATCTAGATCTAAGACCATAGATCTAGTAACCAGTATGTCTGATATAAAATCCATTTCCTTTGTGGAGAAACAACTGTGTGACGACCAAAGTATAACCGATCGTAGTATAGGAGTTTCTTTTCCTACTTTGTGTATGTCATCCAAATACCATGACATCACACCCTACTACCTTCTCAACAGATCCACCCCCTATTCTGATGAAGTCAAACCCATGACTGTCACGTCAGAAATAGATGATCTATCTCCGCTACATCTGCTTTAGTCTATAAATAGACATAAGCTACCTGTCCACCAATGCTTCCGCTGCTCCCACTGACTATGACAACCCTCTGGCAGAGTCATATACACGTGCACTTCTAAAGCAAGTTTAGAATGACGCTATACTCATCCTCCTGCCGGGTCTCACAGTCTGGAACAACAGCAATGGCAAGTCTGGGTAAACAAGAACCTCCCTGTCACCGTCCTTGAGGCTACCGGAGTACCTCTCGGGTGCCTGAGGTTACCCACCGTATCTGCGGAGTGGCCAATGGAATGTTAATCCAGATTGAATCTTTAGGTTCCTTATCAAATCTTCAGTAATCGTTTGTGGTTCTGGAATCACTTCCAGTTCTACCATACTCCCACTACTGTTTTCTGAAAAAATCCATTTTTAATAAAACTGTGGCGAGTCTAGAACAATATCGCTATTGTTCATCCAGATGGTAGAAAGTCAACCCTCGTCATAGCCTGGGTCAACCCACAAACAGCCATTACAGAAACGTGCCTTGAGTTGTCCAGTGTCTGGTTTTAATCATAAACCGGACAACTCCCCGTACCTTAACATCGTTAAGATATGAACTGTTCTATATCCAATATAGAAACAGAGGCACTGATTTAATTGAACCAGATTCAAATCATGCAGCTGTCTCTAGTGCATGTCAACTAAATGGAAGAAGGCCGATCAGCGTTACTCAACTTAGGAATACTTCCAATTATGAGTAACCTGAAAGAGAAGCAAGATCTCTTTATCAACTGAATACCATACACAAGTATCTACATCTTCGATCACCTTGAAGAATCCCGATACTTGCTACACCTGGTTCTCTACTCTATTCAAATACCTATAACTCCTCAAAACTTAGACCCTGTGTTTCTACGAAACACATGTCTAAGAACTAGAGAAGTTAAAAGTAAACAGAATATAGTATGAGGACCAACCCCTCTGTCCTAATGGACACTGGACAACATACAATACTCTGTATAAGTCCGCTGAGTCTAACAACTCTTTCACTGTGTGTCGTAGGTTGAAAACTGTACTTATGGTTAAGAAGAATTACACCGCTGTTTAATGCTCCTTACCTAACCATCCACTGATATAGGTAAATGTCATCGACATAATATCAAAAGGTATATCTCACTCTATGAAAATAGACGTACAGATATATCAATTTGAAATTGGTGCACAACAGCGGATATTCAAAACCAAACATTTGCCGACCGGCAAACAGCCCAGGTGATCTCTTCAAATATCACCGATTACAACGAATCCCGATATAATGAGGATGATCACCCAATTTCCAATAACTTACTCCCACTCATCATCTGTAAAACCATACAGATGTGAGAATCATACCTGGTAAATACATACCCTGGAGTAAGTATCTAATCGGGAAATCAGTTTTCCTTTAACAGTACACAGTGAGACTGAAACATCGAAACGTTTCGATAGGGTATCCTGGTATTCCTAGTAATGCCTCTTCCAGATTCACGATTGCAACCGTATAATTCTTTGCCACCTCTCCAAATCCCTTCATATGTCTTTAGTCATTACCTTCTGCACACCCCTTTAGGCCAAATGGTTTTCTTCCTTCCCTACCGTTCGGCACCAGCCTATGGTTTGGAAGAAGACTATCCAATAAGCATAATGGGTGTACTGTCCTAATCCTAGGAACACTCGCAATGCGAGAGAAGGTGAGGATAAAAGACAACCGAATGAACCTTATTCCTATTTCTCCTGAACCAGAATCCATCCCCGAACTGGAACCAGTTCCATTCGAGTTCGTATATAACCATACGATGGAGTATCCAAATAAACTGTGGATCTTCGTAGTGATACGGAGTGTCCTGGAGAAATACAAAGGTGATGTGGGAGTGGTAACGAAATATTTGGTTTGGTCGTGAATATCTGTTGCAATTTACTTTGCCCTCTTACTAATCCCTTGCTTTGTCTGAACTTAATACCTTCTGCACACCATCGTTATGCTAATTGGTTTTCTTCATTCCCTACCGGTCGGCACCAGCCTAAGGTTTGGAAGAAGACAATCCAATTTGCGTAATAGGTGTACTACCCCAAAACCAAGGAGTACTCGTAACCTGAGAGAGGGTAAAAGGAAAAGACAACTGAATAATCCTATCCGTTTTCTCCAGAACCTGAAACCATCCTCGAATAAATTCTTTCGAGTTCGTATCTAACCATACGATGGTTTTGTCCAATGGAAGTGGACGTTCGTAGTAAAACGGGGTGTCCTGGAGAAAAGGGTAAAAGTAGGAGTGGCAATGAGGTTTGCAACTCTGACAATTCAATAGCCGGTGTTAAAGAAGGTTCGGTCAACTTGGTCACTGAGTCAAAGTCTTAGGGTCGGGTCAATGGTCGCTGCCAAAGAGAGAGAGAAAAGAAACACTCAGCGTGCACTCTAACTTAGATCAGAATGGTCACCAATTTATCTAATCTGGAATCCTCCCACTGTACCTCAAATTCTCCTCCAAACCTGAAAGAAGAATTAGTCGGGGTCACCCGAGGAGTAAACCAACTCATCAGTGGGAATCGGGATCCAACTCTCATCGCATGATAACGTGACGGAATCCGCTCACGGTATCACACTCCAGAAGGTATGCGCATATCTGGCAAGTTTCAGTTCTTTTGAAACTCCCGATGTGATTTCTGCCCCATGCTCTTATGACCTTGACTAAGGCCAACAAATCATAAGTCACATGTCAAGTTCTACCCGTCATTGTCCAGGTTGATTTGAACCCACCCGTACAAGCCCTTGACTAAGGCCAACAAGGCTATACGACTGTCCCAAACCAACGCATCTATCTATGCTGCATATGAATAACCAACAGCTACCAAACACTGTGCCTTGACTATGGCCAACAAACACAGCTTGAATACTATTGACTACCCATATGAAACGACGGAGGGCTACGAATGGTTTCTGGCGAAAACCTTTAACGTAGTGAACTTGATATCGTTGAAGGAACGGATAGCTTTTAAAAATATAGTGACGAAAACCTTTGCTAAAGAGGTCACTCCCGGTGAAGGGATCTCGGCTCTTTCCCCGTAGAATGGGGTGCAGGATATTCCAACTGAATACCACGGTGCAAAGTAAAAGTAATCGGCTATAGTGAAGTTAATGCCCTGACGCAAACTTCTGTCCAAGGGGTCACTCCCGGTGAAGGGATCTCGGCCCTTGCCTCGTCGACTGAGGAGCAGGATATTCCAATGAATACCACGATGCAAAACAAAAGTAAACGTCCTTGCAATAACAGCTTTTTGAAAAGTGTTCCAACAATATCAGATTAGGTTTGTGTTAACTTGCATTGATTCGAATCAATGCAGTCCCACCAATTGATCACACCACAAAGAACGAAAATATACTGACGTACGTATATGCCATTCGCATTCGCCACTGGGTCCCGTCATCACCCGTTAGGTTAGCTTACTAACGGCAGAGCGGGGACTGGACTAGCGCGGATGAAAAACATATACAACATCTACTAATATATATACCAATATATTATATTTCGCTCTAGGCGTGAAAAGAAATGCAACATTACAGAAATGTACAGCATCACAGAACAATACAGATATCTGGGATCCCCGGGTTTCACAGAGCCACTACTGAAACCCGACGTTCCCCTGGTCGTGTGGATAGCCTGTGCAATGAAATCCTAGACCCCTACGGGCGCGACAAGTCACCCGCCAAAACCTGAAGCGAGGCAGCCCCCTTCAGCACCGTGAATGGACCACCCAGCACTTCACGGAATCCGGTAACTTGGGCACCCCTCCTGGGTCAACCTGTACCCCCTACGAGTGCGGCGAATAGCCCGCCAATTCCAGACTGAAGCCCCTCCGTCTCAATGCCCTGAGATGCGGGCCCGTTGCCCTCTAGAACCCGGCTATCCGTGCACCCCTCCACGGGGTAACCCTAGTACAGAAAGTAAAATATACATACACCGGGTACATCGACCGCAACCAGGTCGTGCCCCAAAAAGAATAATACAAACAGGCAGTGACGGCAGTCCACATGTCGGACGCTCGCCCCGCAATATCAAATGTGCATAATACAACAAAACTGTACTAGCATTGCATCCAGGCTATCCCCACGACCGATCCGCAACATCACAGCAAATACATAGAACATCAACGTGAAAGTCACGTTCGCAAATCCGTCTAACCGGGCAATAGCAGTTAGACCGGATTTACCGATCGAGTGACATTCACGGTCGCAGATATAATGTAAATACTGTGAAAAATGTGTTTAAAAAATTTCCGATTGATCAAACAATTAACAAGTGGGCCCCAAAGAAAACTGTAGCACTCACAGAAACAATTGGCCCAACTTTAATATTCCAAAGCCCATATTTTAAGCCCGGAAGGCCTCTGTAAAAAAATGGTGAAGTGATGTGAATAGTGCGCGGCGGAAGGGCCGCACAAATGGGGTTTTCGCGGCGGTTCCGCGCTCCAACTGTGGAGTTACTTCGTCAAATTTTTACAGAACTCTTAGATTTTCCAGTACATCAATATTTTACAACCTGAAAAATTTTTCGAGACCAAAAATTTTCAACAGAAACTGATGCGAACTAAAATGCAGTTTTGGAACTTTTTGATCGATCGGAAATGCAAACACATTACACAAAGCTAGACTAAGTTAATGGCGAGGCTCTGATACCACTGTAAGTGCACGGCGGCGCCCCGGCCGTCAAACCGACGGCAAAACGCGGAAACGGTGATAAACTTTAATTTTGCGGACTTAGCAAACCGGCACCACCGCGCACTAAACCCCGGATCGTGCCATTAAACTATATCTAGCTAACTACAAGATGAGAAGAGATGTATACCATACGATCCGAGTCCTCCGGTCTTCATCTCCACTCCGACCTCCTCACGGGATCTCCGGTCTTCGCCTCCTCGCCGGAAGGGCACCATGTCGCCTGCATCTTTTACGGGCTCCCACCTCAATACCGAGGCAACTCGGGCGCGAAGCTGGCGAATCGACGCGTCCAAGATTTGCTGTAGGAAGTGTAGTGTAGAGTGTATGTCTCACTTTTGGGGTTGGTTGCCATAGATGGAGGAATGGTGTATAGAAAATTGGTGCTTTCAATTTTCTAGCAATGGAATGAGATGAAGAATGATATACACAAAATGAATCACTCTCATTTTTCTCCTCTCAAACATGAAGCTCTCATTTTCTTCTCACTCAACCATGGAAAGAAAAAACTTCTCCTTCTTATGAAAAACTTAATCAACTTAGAAATGGTGGAGAAAGAACAATATGATAACAAGAGGGAGGTGAGTGTAGGATGCAAAAAGTGGTGACCACAACCTAAAACATAATCATCACTAAATCAACATCAAACCTCTTTTCATTTCTAATCTCATAAAGCAAAGAAAAGAAAGAAAAAGGATCTCATCATGAAAAGCCATCATGATGCCACCAATATGCAAGATACCCCCTCCACAAATGTTATTTGCACAATTGCAAATAACACCCTCCATCTGAAAAGTCCGGCCGGGAAAGAACAAAGGAAAACCGGTCGGAACGGAATGCAAACTGGCAACTCCAGAAAACTGGTCCCGTAATAAATTACAGGAAAACCCCCATACTGTGCATACACACCCACATCTGTATTCCGTCCGGATACAAATGCAATGAGACAAAATCTACACTGTACTATACTAGGATCCGGCTTAAACCAAAGCCGGCTAGTAATATCCGTCCGATCCTGATCCGTGCAATACCGCACGTATCTGATCGAACGCTGCCATATAACTATACGGCCACTAGTACAAAACCGTCCGATCCTGATCCGTGCAATACCGCACGTATCTGATCGGACCCTGCCATATCTCCATACGGCCTCTACAGCGTTTCGCCCGAAAGCTTGAGTAACTGAAAGTGTGGTGGACTCTAAAGACTCGTCAATACTATGGCTGTGGATTTAACCACTAGCACGTCAGAGGTATAAGCCAATACGTGACGGGCCACCAGCTATTGACTAAAAGGGACGTCGATGAGCGAACTCATCCTGACACCCTACTGAGCCTGACAGTGACAATATCCGTGCAGTCCGGTCCGTTCGTCTATGAGTATCGCATGGCGGGCCTAGGGGGTTGGTAAAAGTCAGACCCCTAAAAGCGGTACAAGTCGTGTCGGAGTGTAGCCCAGAACACCCTGAGATACTACTGGAATACCTACCAGTAAATCTCCTTGCCTTGGCCAAGGTCTTTGTGTAATGGCTCTCCTAGACACAGCACGACCTCACCCCCAATACCGGGAGAGACGAACCCCCGAAGATACGCTCACTACCTCCATGTGGCTCGGGACTGTACCCAACTAAAACCTGTTTGCACGACTCCTTTGAGCCGTGGTAGGGTAGTAATCAAAGTACAGTGGGAACTCACACGAGACAAATGACGATCCCCAGGTCGATGAACTAACCTGCACACATGTCACCAGGGAACTGCCATCTGACGTCTGGTATATGACCAACTAGCATGTTCCCGGCGAGTCCTGTCCGGTGTACTCATAACCCAATGAGCACCTGTATACATCTTAGGTAATCCAACTGACACCAGTGGCTTGTGAGACCGGCCACCGCCCCTCGTCGGGGTCTCGACTGTATACACTAGTCTACTAATGGAGTATCGATGCCCAGTCTCGAAACTCCCACGACTAGGGACTTTTTAAGGATATGCTTGTAGACCCCAGCTCCCACTTATATGATCGCCCTCATACTGTTGGTGGTCAAGCAAGAATCCTAGGGGCTCTATCAACGTGTAATAGCGACGTGTCATGTCACTTAAAACAGTACACGATGATAAAGGTAAACCAGATAGCATACTATCATCTCGAGTAAGACTGTCCTAACGGGATAGGTCCTCCCTCAATCATTACAATCACGTACCTGTGACCTAATAATTGACTCTGAGGGCACTATCTCCAGTATGCTATCTGGTTGCTCTTTATCTTAACATGTGTACTTGTCTCTTTATACTGTCTTATAGTTACATATTGGTAAAGCCCTTAGGATGTGTGCTTGACTACCTGTACTATGATGCGGATCACACTAGTGGGGACATGGTATTCTATAAGTACATCCTTCAAGGTCCCTAGTCGTGGGTGTATCGATACGGGGCATCGATATACCAGAGTAGACTAGCGTATACGCTTCTCGACCCATGAAATGGGCGATGGATGATCCCATATCCATTGGTGTTTGACATCAGAGATGGTATACGGGTGCTCAGTGGAGACTGGGTACACTGGACGGACTCGCCGAGAACTCCCAGATGGTATTATACCTCACGTTAGATGGCAGTTCTCTGGTGACACTTGTGTAGGTTAGTGTGTAGACCCGAGATCGTCATAGAGTCATGTGTGATTCCCACTGTGCTTTGATTTCCACCTTACCACTTCCATGAGGGCGTGCAAAACGATGGTTTTTGGGTACAATCCCGAGTCACATGGAGGCAATGAGCGATAGGAGGGTTTTCGTCTCTACCGGTATTGGGGGTTGATGTTGCGCTGTGCTCGATTGGCCGTGACAGGGAAGTCCCTAGGCAGGGCTGATTTAGAGATTTACTGGTAAATGTTACCAGTAGTTTCTCGACCCGTTATGAGCCTCACATCGGCTTGACTTATCGGTTATTGGGGTCTGACTTTTACCACCCCTATACTTGATATGCGACATATCAGACGAGGAGACCGGACTGTACAGGAAGTGTTACCGGCAGGCTTTTACAGGAGTTGGAGCGGGCTTGCTTGCTGATCTTCTGATCGCTCAATACCCGGGTAGCCGTTACGTCCATCTAGTACCACTGACGGCTTGTGGGTGCTTGATGTGATCATCACCTACTGCCGGCGTATTGACGAGTCTTTAGAGTCCTACACAGAGGTTTTACTGGCTCAGGCAAAACGAAATAGGAGCGCATATGTGATATGTACGAGACCGAGAATGATGCATGTATGTGATACCGTATTCTATTCTTGCGACTTTTTGTATCGCGAGGTTATATGTGATATAGCCGGGTTATCGAATCAAGTGTTGGTTCGATAAGTCGATACATTGGATGTTACTCGGTTATATGTGATATGACCGGATTATTAAGTCAAGTGTTGATTTAATAATTTACTGTATAATTGTATATTTGATATACTAATTTACATTAACTAACACTTGTTCACTTTAGGTTTTTTCTCACATGTACACAACTTTAATATATATATGTGATATATATTAAAATGTGTTTTCTTTTTGTATCATGGTTGATGATACATCATACATGGGTGTGCAAGACATACACCATACTATTTTAGATGGTGGTTAATATTTATTTAAGGTCATTATAAATTAGTGGATCTTAGGTCATAAGCATGAAGCTTGTAGAAGCTTGTGGATGCTTTGACAAAGTCCACTAAATTTGTTTTACTTTAGATTTTTATTAACCTAACCATTTTGAATTAGCTATGGTTATGTCTCTACATGAGTTAGTATATGATACTCACTCACCATGGTTAGACTTCTCACTTGATCATTATCCTCATCTCTTTCTTTTGTTCATCTTCTTCTTCTTTGTTAAAAAGAAAAAGCTTGCTAGGGTTTGATCCAAAGTGAGAAAGATTGTGAGAAATAAAATTCTAAAGAGAACCCACTTCCTATTTCTCCATCCTCTACTAGACTAGCACTTTAGTTTAGGATGTTTGCTTCACTAATTCTCAAGTTAGTGAAGTAGAAGCTTGAGTTGGCATCCCCTCGACGTAGATCATCTTCGGCCTCGAAGACTTCAAGCAAGGACGCGTCTTTCGCCTCGTGAAGCCTTGCAAGGGTCTGGGAGAACCACGATCGCAGCTAAGGGACTTCAACAAGGAGCTATAGAAGTGAAAGACCGATCTATAAAGGTTGTATTTCGTATTCACTTAGTCATAGATGCTATTTACATGCATATGAAACCCTAATTTTCTAGCAACGATCTTGTTTAGGGTTATTCGGCACGGCTAAAAATTTAAACGGGCATGGTTGATGCATTGTAGAACCTTATTAGAGTTCCTAGCAACCCTACATATACATATCTATGATCTTTAATGTTGATGGTATGTGTATATGAATTCATTGGACTGTCGCGGATGAATAGCCGGGGGGTTGTGAGATGAGAGTTTTATTTGTCTTTCATTTCATGTAATATGTAAATTAATGTAATATTATTTGTTTGGCCGCACATCCGGGATGAGGTTGTAGCCACTATTGTATAATTTCTTTTTACTATTTTTGCTCCTAGGATAGACCTAAGGTGGGGTGCACAAACTACCGGGTATCTCGAAGTGCCGAGTGGCCTACTCACGTTGTTGAGGGAGGTTGCTTCACTTCGGGTATTTGGCGGGTAGTTTGCCGCACCCGTAGGGGTCTAGGGTAGGGTATTGGCTATTCATCATGACCGTGTAATCCGCTTTTCGTTATAGGCTCGTACGAAATGCGGATTCCTAGTATATCCAATGTGTTCATCTGTGATCTGGAATGGCTATCATTGCATCTGACGAATGTATATATCTATATATGATATCTATTTAGGCGTTGCTTATGTTTTGCATCCGCGCTAGTCCAGCCCCCGCTCTGTCGTTAGTTAAGTAACCTAACGGGTAATGACGGGGCCCCATGGCGAATGCGGATGGCATAAGCGTACGTCATATTTTCGTTGTTTTCTGCAATGGTAGGATTAAATGATGGGACGCATTAAAATTAATGCAAGAAAATAAACCAAAGTAAAGTCATTGGAACAATTTCAAAACCACTCGGTTTCTTTTCAAAAACAACTTTTAATCGCGGAGCTTAAGCCACTCCTTTTAAAAGCTATCAAGGTTCCTTCGATTATATCAAGTTCACTACGTTCACGGTTTCGCCAAAACCATTCGTAGCCCTCCGTCGTTTCATATCAATATCCAACAGTATTCAAGCTGTGTTTGTTGGCCTTAGTCAAGGCACAGTGTTTGGTAGCTAGTGGGTATTCATATGTTGCATAGATAGATGCGTTGGTTTGGGACAGTCGTATTACTTTGTTGGCCATAGTCAAGGGTATATACGGGTGGGTTCAAATCAAGCTGGACAGCGATGGGTAGAACTTGACATGTGACTTATGATCTGTTAGCCTTAGTCAAGGTCATAAGAGCATGGTGCAAAAATCCATATCGGGAGTTTCAAAATAAACTGAAACTTGCTAGTGCTGCATACCATTTGGAGTATGATGATTCTGGTAGGATTCCTTCAGTTTTGTCACACAATGATATTTGGATCACGATCCTACTGTGAGTATATGCTACTCCTCGGGAAATTTCTCACTTAACGATCAATGCTATAAACCAAGTAGGTGTCTAGAAAGGTGTTAGCGGGGCTACGCCCCAGGGAAAAGAGGTTCTTAAATTAAGGAACTTCGCGAAAGCGTTGGAAAACCTCCCTCGAAGTACTGACACTAGCCTAGCTGAACGGTTAAGCAAGTATTGTACGGTGAGATTGATCCCGACTAATTCTTCCTTTTTGGTTTGAGGAGGGATTCGAGAAACAGTGGGAGCTATCCTGTTTAGATAAATTAAAAACCAATCTAAACTTGCAAGAGCATCATGCTGAGTGTTTTCTTCTCTCTCTTAATTGCAGCGACCCGGTGACCACACATAGGTTACATCTAGATAATAAAATGACTGAACCTGACTGTTATGATTGGCAAAGGTCTGTCCAGATGTCCATTGCCCATGACAAGCTGGGACACCTCTTAATTAATCAAACCCCTGCCGTCTCAGGACCAGTTTCCCCTGTCACGGATATTGACATCCGTAAGACATCGGAAAAGGACTGTGCAAAAGCCAAGTGCTTCGTGTCAGCCTCAGTTGATGGTGCAAACCAGAGACAGCACGAGAAGATGGACTTAGTTTCTATCTTCCACCATAACAAAGATTTATATAGAGAGCAATCTTGTATCGCAAGATATGAGACCTCGAACGAATTGCTTCAAGCGAGGTTGGCTGTCGGGTCATCTGTAGGGGGGCAACGTCCTTACAGAGACCAGCTATTTTGAGTTCACGGACCTGAAGACCACGTTGGAGAACGGGTCAGATGCTGACTTGATTCTACAGTCTCTACCTTCTACCCTGAAGGAAACCAGGGAAGTAGAAGGAAAGGGAAGGGCAAAAGTTTCGTGACTGGATGTAGTAGACGAGGGACGTTCCTATTGTTACGGGAATGAACATTGGTAGAAGGATTGCAGGGCTAGCAAAGCCAGTAGCCAGAATTCGAAGCATGTTGTGGCTTCGGCTTCGGGTGAGTTTGTAATAGAGAACTGTATGTCAGTTAACCCTACTTCCTGGGTATTGGATACCGGATCAGGATCTCACATCTTTAATTCATTACAGGCTCTGAGAAACCGTAGGGTTATCAAGGAAGGTGATATAACTCTCAGGGCTGCTAACGGAATGAGCATGGACGCTGAATCCGTAGGGGAATATCATCTTCGACTGACAACTGGGCAGATATTGATTCTGCGTGACTGTTTGTATGTACCAGGTGCGACTTGTAATATCATATCTGTATCCTTACTTTCTAAGGAAGGATATGATTTTACTTTTGTAAGCGATGTGGTCCACATCCACCTAAATCAAGTTCTGATTGGCTCAGGTACATTGAATAACAGGATATACGTATTGAATCAAGCTCAAATTTTCAGTGTCCAGAACACACTTAAAAGAAAGTCTCCGGAAACAAATCAGGCTTTCATATGGCATTGTAGACTGGGTCACATCAATGAGAGAAGGTTGACGAAGTTACATACAGAAGGATATTTGGATCCGTTCGAATATCAGTCATATGCAACTTGTCCATCCTGTCTCATAGGAAAGATGACAAAGACTCCGTTCTCTAGACACGGAGAAAGAGCAAGGGAGCTCTTGGGACTCATACACAGTGACGTGTGTGGTCCAATGTCTACACATGCGCGAAGTGGTTATTCATACTTCATTACTTTCACAGATGATTTCTCTAGGTTTTGGACATGTCTTCCTGATGAAGCATAAATCCGAGGCCTTTGAGAAATTTCGGGAATACAAGAATGAAGTTGAAAAACAAACAGGCAAAAGTACCAAAACACTGAGATCTGATCGAGGTGGAGAATACTTGAGTGCCGAGTTTCTGGACTACTTAAAAGAGAATGGATTTCTCTCGCAGCTTACTCCTCCATACACACCACAACACAACGGTGTATCGGAAAGACAGAATCAAACTCTATTGGATATGGTTCGTTCCATGATGAGTAAGGCTGAGTTACCGCGATCTTTCTGGGGTTATGCACTGGAAACAGCTGCATATCTCTTGAACCAAGTTCCTACTAAGACGGTGTCTACCATACCATATCAGATGTGGAGTGGGAAGAAACCCTGTCTTAAACACTTTAAGACATGGGGATGTCCAGCATTTGTCAAAAAGCAGCATGCGGACAAGCTCGAGGCACGCTCAGTACAGTGTAAGTTTATGGGATACCCAAAGAACTCCAAGGGGTATCTTTTCTATTACGCAGAGGAGCAAAAAGTCTTTGTTTCTCGTCATGCCCGCTTCTTGGAAACTGAGTATTTAGAAAATCAGATAAGTGGGAGCGCAATAGAAATGGAAGAAATTCCAGAACTACAAACTATTACTGAAACCTGTTGGATATATAAGCCCTAGAGGCCTTCATTGTATAGGATGTTAGGGATATGTATGTACATGACAGTCTTGCTTGATATGATAGTACGCTATTTGGTTTGTCTTTATCTTAACGTATGATATATTTTACTTGGTATTTATATATACATGTTGATAAAGCCCATAGGGTGTTTGCCTGACTACCGGCGTTGTGATGGCAGTCATACTTATGGGAGCTGGATAGTCAATAGGCACATCCTTAGATGTCCCTGGTCGCAGGAGTATCGAGACTGGGCATCGATACTCCGGAGTAGACTAGTGTATACATATCTAGACCCTGAGGAGGGGCGATGGACTGGTCCCGCAGCCATTGGTGGAGTGTACCTAAGATTGTATACAGATGCTCACTGGGTGTGAGTACACCGGATAGGACTCGCTGAGAACTGACTGGATGATATTATACCTAACGTCAGATAGCAGTTCTCAAGTGACATGTGTGCAGATAGTCCGTTGACTTAAGGTCGTCATTTTTCTCGTGTGAGTTCCCACTGTGCTTTGATTACTACCCTACCACGATTCAAAGGAGTCGTGCAAACAGGTTTTAGTTGGGCATAGTCCCGAGCCACGTGGAGGCAGTGAACGACTGTTAGGGATTCGTCTTTCCCGATATAGGGAGTTGATATCGCACGGTGATCGGCTGGTCATTACCATAAGTCCCTGGCCAGGGCTGATTGAGAATTGCTGATAGAGTGATCAGTAGATTCTCGGATGGTCTTGAGCCATGCCGACACGACTTGTACGGTTATTGGGGGTCTGACGTCCACCACCTCCCTAGACCATACATGCGATACTCTTAGATGAACAGACCAGACTGCGCGGATATTGTCACGGACAGGCTCAGTAGGATTTCGGATGGGTTTCCTCATCGGCTTTCTTATCGACAACTACCTGGGGACCGTTATGTACAGCTAGTGCCGCTTGCGGTCTGTGGTTAAACCCACTGCCAGCGTAGTAGTCGAGTCTTTAGAGTCCCACACAGAGATTTCCCAACTCCAGGCGAAATGATATAGAGGTCGCACGGTTTTACGACAAAGGGTTCGGACGCATACGTGTTTAAACGCACGTACGACATTCGGACAGTTTTTACTAGCCGACTTTGGTTTAAGCCAAATTCTAGTATCGGGTTATTGGATTTATAAAGTCTAAAGTTTTTCCGTGTTGTCACGGATGCGAGGGGCGTTCTCGTAATTTTCCGGGAAGGTTCTAGAAAGATGGTGACTAAGGAGGTTAAGGTGGCATTTTCATTAAATGCATTTGTGACTCATTTGTGTGATTCATCATATCATTTAATACATCATTAATTACTTAATGACTCATATGGTGAATCACTCTTGTTGAATAAATGAAGCATGGTGAATAATCATTTAAAATCATTTATTCGATAATTCATTATGTTTCATATATTCAAATGAGAAGCTTTTTCATTCTCATTATCATCTCCACCTTCTCTCTCCTCTAGCTCACTCTCTTCTTCAAACCCTAATCCTACCACTCATGAGTTGAGTACAAGGGTTAGATAAGACTAAACATTCCATAACCTAACTCTATATGACCTAAGTTACTTTGATTAGCAACTAGAGAAACTTAGTTACCTCAAGTTTAGAGGTAAAGCTTGGATTAAGGTTCTCGGGTGGATCGTCTATCACGGAAAGGAAGCCGAGGAGGATGTGGAGATCCAAGGAGGCCATAGAGATCGTAAAGACGAAGGACATGAATCATTAGGTATAATCTCTTTGCATAGTAGCTTAGAACTTCTATGATTGTAGTTAATTATAGTTTAGAAAAGATCTTCGGTTAGTCGATGTTTGCTTACAAAACAAGATCGTTTTTCAAATTTCCGCCTCCCCGCAACTCGTGGGGTGTTGCACATCGACTTACTGTGGTATCAGATCCTCACTAAACCATAATTAACTCATTTGCAAAGTCGTATGAATTTCGAACACAAAACAAACCGGAAAATACCCCGATATCACATACTTTCTGTCGATTTTAAAATGAGGTCCAAAAATTTTTCAGGTGACTGCAGACTGACTAGAATGAAAATATAAGAAAACAGAAGAAAAATGGGCTCATGAGTCGGCCACTGAGCCGCGGAACCGTGGCCGATCCCACCGATCCGCCGCGGATCCGCGGCCGAGTTGGGGCCGATTCAGCCCAGTTTTCCTGTGTTCATCTTTTGTGATATTTTGTATTTTCTGATATTGTTTATTTTTTGCTCAGGTTTCAAATTTACAGAGAAGATTTGGAGTAGAATTTAATGTGTTTAATCGATCGAAATTATTCGATGTTTGCTTGTTTGATTATATCTGTGAACTGTATTATGTGTTCGTAAACCTCCTCTAACTGCTAGTATGTCGGTTGGCAGGGGGTTGCACATATCTGTAATATTTTTTAACTGTTTGTGGATATGAACTGTATTGGAATGTTGTGATGATTAGCCGGGTTATGTGATGGGTTATTGTATTAATTCATTCGATGTAATTGTAATAAGTTGTAATATTATTTTGCGGGGCACATCCAGGTTGCGGTTGTAGCCACCGTTGTATTATTTCTTTTTACTGTTTTTGCTCCTTAGATAGACCCAAGGTGCGGTGCACAAACTACCGGGTACTTTGAAGTGTTGAGGCAGACCGCTTCACTTCTGGTACTTGGCGGGTAGTTTGTCATACCCGTAGGGGTCTGGAGTGGGGTAATGGCTATTCATCACAACTGTGTAATCTGTATTTCGTTGCAGGCTCAAAAGAAACGCGGATTGCTTGCATATCCAATAAAGTTTATCTATGATCTGGAATGCCTATTATTGCGGCTGACGAATGTACAATATCTATATATGATAGCTATTTAGACGTCACTTATGTTTTACACCCGCGCTAGCCCTGCTCCCGCTCTGCCGTTAGTTAAGTAACCTAACGGGTGATGACGGGACCCCGTGGCGAATGCGGATGGCATAAGAGGACGTTGTATTTTCGTTGTTATCTGTAATGATAGGTTAATGATGGGACGCATTATATTTAATGCAGAGAAAATAAAACCTAAACTGAATCGTTGGAACAATTTCAAAACCACTCGGTTTTCTTCGTAAAGCAAATTTTAAATGCGGAGCTTAAACCACTCCTTTTAAATAAAAGCTATCTTTGTTCCTTCGATCATATCAAGTTCATTACATTAAACGGTTTTTTTGACAAAAACCAGCCGTAACCCTCCTTCGTTTCAGATAGACAGCACATCGTATTCATGCGATGCTTATTGGCCTACGTCAAGGCATAGTGTATGGTAGCAGTGTGTTTGCCTATTTATTGCATAGATAGATCCATTAGTTTAGGGTAGACGTACAGCCTTGTTGGCCTACGTCAAGGGCATGTACAATGTACCTAAATTGATCAGGACAATGACGGGTAGAACTTGACTTGCGTCTTATGATTTGTTGGCCTACGTCAAGATCATAAGAGCTTGGGGTAAAAATCACATCGGGAGTTTCAAACATAAATGAAACTTGCAGATTTAGCATACCTTCTGGAGTGTGGTGACTAGAGTGGCTTCCATCTAGGGCATCATGCAATGATAATTGGATCCCGATCCCTCTGATGAGTAGGATTACTCTCGGGAATTTTTCTCACTTAACAATCAATGCTATAAACCAAGTAGGTGTCTAGAAAGGTATTAGAGGGGCTACGCCTCCAGGGAAAAGAGGTTCTTTAATTAAGGAACTTCGCGAAAGCGTTGGAAAACCTCCCTCGAAGTACCAACACCAGCCTGGCTGAAAGGTTAAGCAAGTATTGTGACGTGTGATTAAATCCTGACTAGTTCTTCTTTTAGGTTTTGAAGAAGGATTTGAGGAAACAGTGGGAGCCATCCGGTTTAGATAAATTAAAAACCAATCTAAACTTGCAAGAGCTTTTGCTGAGTGTTTCTTTTCTCTCTCTCTGGCAGCTACCATGACAGGACTTAAACTATTACTTGAAAAAAGTATACTGACCGGGCAGAACTATAAAGATTGGCTAAGGAACGTCAATATCGCGCTGACTTATGACAAAGTAGCATATGTTACCACCGCTATTCCTCCCCTTATCCCAGGACCAGATTCCTCAGTTGTGGACAAGGAAGTTCGCAAAACCTAGGATCTAGACTGTGAGCGAGCTAAGTGTATCGTGCTAGCGTCCATGAACAATGAACTCCAGAAACAGCACGAGAGTATGGATATTATATCCATCTTTCTCCATGTCAAGGAATTATATGGAGAGCACTCCCGTATCGCGAGGTACGAGACCTCAAGGAAACTCTTCCAGATCAGGTTAGCTCCAGGATCGCCTGTAGGAGAGCACGTCCTCAAAATGATCAGCCTCATTAAGGAACTCACAAACCTGGGATGCGTGCTAGAGAATGATTTGTATATCGACTTGATTTTGTAGTCCCTTCTCCACACCTTCTCTCAGTTCGTGCTGAACTTCAACATGCACGAAATGGAAGCTGATCTTCCAAAGCTCCTCAATATGTTGAGGGTAGCAGAGACCTCCTTGAAAAAGGAGAAGACCCCCGTTCTGTATGTTGGTCAATCATCTTCTTCTAAATCTAAAGTGAAAGCTAAAGGGAAGAAGAAGATGAAAGCCACCAAACCGAAAGGTGGGGTCAAGAAGGTGCAGGGAACGAACAAGGCAGGAAGGGTGAAGACAGAAAAGAACGAATGCTTCTATTGTCACAAGCAGGGGCACTGGAAGAAGGATTGTCAGGCCCTCAAAGCCAAGGACATGAAGCAAGCGGTTGCTTCTACTTCAGGTGTGTTTGTAATCGAAAATTGTCTTTCAGTTAACTCTACATCATGGGTACTTGATACCGGTTCTGGTTCTCATATCTGTAATTCATTGCAGAATCTGAGAAATAGTAGAGTACTGGGGATAGGTGATATGACTCTCCAGATGGGCAATGGAATGTATGTAGATGCAATTGCAATAGGGGAATATCACCTAGGGTTGACTAGTGGGCACATTTTGGTGTTGTACAGCTGTTTTTGTATTCCCAGTATGTTGTGTAATATTATATCAGTATCTTTGTTATCAAATGAAGGATATAGTTTTGCGCTTGAAAGAAATGTTATGAACATTCGCCTAAATCAAGAACTGATTGGGTTTGGCACAGTGGAAAACGGCATATACATACTTAATCAACCTCAAATTTTCAATATTCAAAACACGCTTAAAAGAAAGGCTCCAGATTCAAATCAAGCCTTCCTATGGCATTGTAGACTTGGTCATATAAATGAAACAAGGTTGACTAAGTTACATAAAGATGGATATTTTGATTCGTTTGAATATTCATCATATGCAACTTGTCAATCATGTATCAAAGGAAAAATGACCAAATCTCCGTTCACCGAACACGGAGAAAGAGCCACTGAACTCTTAAGACTTGTACACAGTGACGTATGTGGTCCTATGTCTACGCATGCACGAAGTGGTCACTCCTACTTCATCACTTTTACTGATGACTTCTCTAGGTATGGACATGTGTTCTTAATGAAGCATAAATCCGAGGCTTTTGAGAAGTTTAAGGAGTATAAAAATGAAGTAGAGAAACAAACTGGTAAAAGCATCAAGACACTTCGATCTGATCGAGGTGGAGAATACTTAAGTACCAGTTTCCTTGAATGCTTAAAAGAGAATGGAATTCTCTCTCAGCTTACTCCGCCTTATACACCTCAGCATAATGGTGTATCAGAAAGGAGGAATCGCACGCTATTAGATATGGTGCGTTCAATAATGAGTAGTGCTGAGTTGCCACTTTCCTTCTGGGGATTTGCTCTAGAATCAGCAGCATACCTATTGAATAGAGTTCCGACTAAGTCTGTGCCTACCACTCCATATGAAATGTGAAGCGGGAAGAGACCATATCTCAAGTATATCAAGATATGGGGGTGTCCGGTATATGTTAAAAAGCATAATCCGGACAAGCTCGAAGCACGATCGGTTTTGTGCAAGTTTGTAGGATACCCCAAGAATTCAAGGGGGTATATGGTCTACCACACTGAAAAACAAAAGGTGTTTGTCGCTCGCCACATTGTCTTCTTAGAAAGTGAATTTCTTGCAAAAGAAATTAGTGGGAGCGCGGTAAAGTTGGAAGAAATTCCAGAACCTCAAACTGCTACCGAGGACTTTGTAGAACCTCAGATTTCAATAGAACATGACGAACCAACGCCACTCAGCAGATCTAGTAGGCTTTCTCATCCTCCTGAAAGATACTATGGTTTTCTTCTAGATGGGGATCGAGAGGATTGCATCATCGATGATGATGAGCCTACTAGTTTTCAGCAGTCTATTACGAGTAGTAATTCGGTGAAGTAGTGTTCATACCAGAATATTGCATTTTAGACCGCCCATTCTTATGCTCGTGTGTTTATAGGTAGGTGCTTGTAATCCGTGTTTGTTACATATTTACAGAATACAGGTTTCCAGTACAAATATTGCAAATCAAGACAAAATCTCCACAGTTACTCCAAATACAGAACATCTGTCACAGCAGATAAAAGCCGGGTTCCGGTCATCCATATCCGTCCAGTGCCGAGTACCAGTTCCAGAGACAAGACATATGACAGTGGTCATTCGTGTCTCGGACATGCACAGAGCACGAAGGGGGCTGCATAAGAATCAATGGGTGCACGGAGCTCGAGGGAGATAAAGTCAAAAGTAAAGAAAAGATAGCAATCTTGGACTAAGAATTCTGAAGATATTCTGGAAAGATTATCAGAAAATATATGTACCAGACAACAGGGGACAGCAGACCAGGGACCTACAGAAAAGCCCATGCCCTGAACCCTCTATAGTGCGGCGGATCCGCGGCCAATAGGGGGTATTGGCGGCGGATCCGCGGCCTTACTGACTCCTTGTCGTGTTGTTTTTTGGGGGTAGTTTGGGGACTTCATATTGTGGCAGATTCTTGCCCTAGGTCTTCAACCCTCTGCCTATAAATACTCCAGAATTGAGCTAAGCCAAGGGTCATTCTTTGTTCTTCTTTCTTTTTAGGATTTAGTCTTTTTCTTCTTCTTCTTCATTCTTTTTCCATGAAAATTGTAGTGAGAGCTTTTTGAGTGGGAGGTCAATGAAGATGAGGGCTTTTTGTATCATTCTCTTTTGTTTCTTCTTCCCCTTGAGATTCTTGCTTTCTCTTGATCATTCAACCTCTTCATCGAGCTTGAATGGTTAAGGGTTAGTTATTGATCTCAAGGGTCGTATTTTCTTATGGAATTAGCGCTTCATTTCACATGCGTTCTCTACCCTTCTCTTGATCTTGCAACCTCTTGATTGAGCTTGCAAGTTTAAGGGTTGGCTATTGATCACATGCTTGTCTTGAGTTCTAGTTTCTAATTCTTTTTATTGCTTATTTATTACTTGCTTTTTATTACCTTGCTTTACTTTCTTGCAATTTATATTCATGCACTTAATTACTTGTAATCTTTTCTTTTCTTTGTTCTTTTCTTTTTGTTCTCTCTTTTTGGTTCTTTTTTGTGAATGAATGTAATTATCGTTGTTAAGAATAAATACGGTATTGTAAGTTAAGATTTTCTTTTCTCATTTCCTTTTCCCGTTATTTTCCATTGAACTCCGCCCAAACCATACGCAAGCGCTCCGTTAGGCACCCTACCCTAACAAGGTAACGGTGACTCCTAACCGCGACCGGTTGCGTTCGGTTTGGCCGGAGGCGAAAGCAAGAGACAAGAACGGAAGGACAAGGGTAAATAAGCCGTATTCCACGAATACCGCCCTTAAATCCCCTAATCCACGTTGTTGCAGATTGCTCTAGCTTCAATTGGTCAAAACTCGGCTCAAAGGTTTTGAGTACGGATTTCTTTAGCTTACAATTTCGTATCTTTTTCTTAACAACTTTATACTTGCAAATAATACACATAGGATAGTCTCGAACAAACATACACAAATTCTTTATTGACTCGTCTAAGACAAGAACGGACATACAACCATCTCCCTGTGGATCGACCCGTGCTCAACCGGCTGGCTGCATAGCGACACCGTCTTGATTGCGGTTAACTTGAATTCTTCCAATCAAATGGCGCCGTTGCCGTGGAGACGGTAATGTATTTCTTTTCTTGTTATTCGGGTTAATATTCTTTTTGTATATATATATATAAAAAAAAAAATCTTTTTGTTTTTTTGATCATTTTTGTGGGCAAGAGTGCAGATTTTTGCAGATTTGCAAACTGCGATTGTAAGGAGCAAAGTTTACATTCAAGGCTAAGGTGATTACGAAGTACAGTGCCAAAGATCCGGGTAGTTTGACCCGCGCAAGCGAACTTTTTCAAGCTTACCGGATTTGATTCAACGGGGGTTTCCTAACCCAAAAACTTAACGGTACGTACTTTACTAACACCTTCTTCTCAAATCCGACGCGTCCAATATACTATTCTTTGCAGGATTCTTTGCAAGTTCGCTAGCAAACGCTAGAAATTGACTAACCCGTATTTGTTGCAGTGTCGTGCTTAAATTAAAAAACGATTGTTTGATTCTTTATAGAATTTTTATTGAATTGTGCATTGCATCAATTAATACGGACTTAAGGGCAAGCGAACCCCACAACATACGGTAAAGGATTTCATCACCTTTTCCGTGGCCCACAAATCACGAACTTGAGCATAACGTTTACCCGCACAAAATTTAAAAGAAACTAGATTTTAAGCCTTAAGGACTTCGCGCTCACTAGGAGAAGTTAACTGTGTTTAGAACCTCGCTTAACGGTATATTGTTTACGGGGTGTCTAGGAAAGTGTTAACGGCGCAACCGTCAAAAGAGAAAGGGTTATTTAATTAAGGAACTTCGCGAAAGCGTTGGAAAACCTCCCCTTATCTCTGCACTTACCTGGCCTCGTGATCAGTGTATCTTGAGCCCGTTTCTCGACACTGTTTTACTTCGACAATCAAGTTCTGGAGCAGGTCTAGTTGACCTAGGTGAACCCTAGAACGATTAGGTGTGTGGTATTTTTGTGTCGTGATTGTTTTTGTCCATATTCTTTTTGTGTGTATATTTCATTCTTCTGTTAATATTTAAACTATAAAAAAAAATTCACATTCTTTTTCCCTTCCTTTTCTCTGCCTTTCTCTCTTTCTCTCTTCATATCATGGGTACTCCACCTCGCAAAACACTTGCCGAACTTTGGTACCCACAACCAGACATTACATCCTACGGTTCTTGTTTTGGTCGAACTTCGAACGACCCCTCCATGCCCAAAATTTCTTTGAAAGATCGGATAGACGCGTCTAGGACGAACAACTGGACCCCGCAATCCACTTCGTATCAACCATTTCAAACATTCACCCCTTCTTACGTTGATACCCCTTCTTCGAGTCATGTTGCAACTCCAAGACCTATGTCTATTGCAGAACGTATTGAACAATCCCATAGCCGATCTTTCACTCCTTTCACCACTTCAAATTCTTGGGATCAGCAATTCCATTCACCTTCCTGTCCAGATGTTGATCCTGCTCCTGTCCAGTCATTCAACTCCTACCAATCCTACCCTACTTTTGCACCTTCCCTAGGCATTGCATCAGAACAGCCATTTGGGAGTTTTCAGTATCCAAACAACTTTGAATCTTTTACTGAAACCCCTTCACAACCAATGTCTAGTCTAGAACAGTCGTTGGAAGACTTTAGGGTAGCGTCAAGCCAACAGATGATGGATTTGAATGCGTCCATGGCCGCCCTCATGCAACCTAGTGACCCGGTAGCTAGTTTTCAACTAGCTTCAACTTTTTCAATGTATGATGAGGCGGCAGGACAGGCTGTGAATTTGAGTGGAGAGAGTGAGATGTACCCCCTTCCAAATCAAACCTCCCTGTCCCAAATTGAATCCCACAACTCCTGTTTTGAAAGTCTATCGAGTATCCCACATGATTTATCAATTGAAGATAGAATGATGAATGAGTTGTGCGACTTCGTAGTGTTTGATTTGCCCAATTGTGAAGGGTCCCTTCCAAGTGAAACATACCTAATCCTTTTGACCTCTACACCTATATCTTAGAACCATAATCGATTAATATCCATGCTTTTGATGAGGTGTCAGAGAATTTTGATTTTCACTTGATTGAGGATATTGACGCTGGGGATATTTTGGATGATGAACCCGTAGATTTGGCTGAGTTTGTCTCTTCAATTCATCATCCCGAGTCATTAAATGTTTTTCCCGAACCCCATATGCGTCTGGACTTTGAAGAGAAGAGCATGGATGTGCTAAATTTTGAGGAGAATATTGAGAATAGTTTTGAGGATGAACCAGTTTTGCTTGATGAGTCGGATTTTCCAATTCATCCTGTTCCTTCCACTGACTATGTACACCCTTCTGAACCTTTAACCGATACCCTTCCTCAACCACTTCCCTCCATCCTTTCCATCGTTCCGACCTTGCAAGAACCCGTCTCACTTTCATTTACTGTGTCTGGTTTACCAAGTTCGGCGTACCCATGGTTTCTCACGAATCTTGAGGGATTTGACCCCATTTCTCGACGGGTAAATATATTAGCACAATCGCTTTTTACACATCGCTCATCACAAATTGTGCTAATCTATTTACTCCATTTTCACCCTCAAGTTCGTATTCCACTTCTTTTTCCCTTCCGCCATTCTTCTTCCTCTCATATACCAAGGCCGTATCCCGCTTCTCTTCGCATACGGTCTCGCGTATTCTCCATCTCTTTTCTCTAAGCCTTCTTTCACCAACCAGCACATTATAGAGATAAAATCTTTGAATGGTTGGTACTAACTTTTGGCCTGTGTAAGGCCTTGTATAGCTTGATACTGTTCTCTTTCCCCCCTAATCCTGAATTTCAACGCTTAACAGTGGAAACACTGTTTTACTTAAGTTTGGGGGGGACACCTTTTTTGTATATATTTTTTGTTTTCCTTTTTTATTTTGTATATAATTTGTTTTTAGGGAGCGCCGGCAATTTTGACCCTCTTAGTATAGCCTGACTGTGAGGGCACTATCAAGTTTAAGTTTGGGGGTGTGCTCGGTAAGCTCTCTTCCTTCACATTCATTTGTATATTTTGCATTTGCATACCCTATTAAAAACCCACAAAAATTGAAAATTTTCCAAAAAATATAAAAACTTTGTCGTCAAGTTAGCTAATAGGGTAACTTAGGTTTTTATTCTGAAAGTTTAGTTGATATGATAGAAATAACTAAATTCTAGGCTTAGGATTTGAAAACCCTAAGAATAACCCTCATTCTGTCTAACTTTGGTAAGTATACGTCCTTACAGTTTTTTTTGAGAAATAGGTAATCTTGAGTTCAGTTCTTGAGTTAAGTCAAGATAGAGGGAAAGTATTGATGCTTTACTGGAGGATAAGTCTGAAAAATAGTTTCTTTTCTTGAGTTCAAATTTAGAAAGTATATACCCTACAACTGCACCTACACGTACCTTGAAACTTGGGATAGTAGAGGATACCTAGAAATACTCTTGCCTGAAAGCTTAGTATGAAAGAAAAAACGGTATTTAAAGCTAAACACCAAAAGAGCATATTGAAAAATATATCTGGTCTTGAAAAAGAAAAAGAAAAAGAGAAAAAAAAAAAGAAAAATAGAATAAAGTCAAGACCTGGAAACTGCTATTTACGCTTTAAGTTCACACATTCAGTAATCGGCCGTTAGTGCCTCAGGAAGCATTAATAGTCGCATAAAAGTTGTGTGAGCAAATCCGTCCATCCTTAATGAAAAGAAGTAGTATTAGGTATTAGGGAAAGGGTATTATAACTTGAATTGAATTCTTGAGTGTAGGGGTGCAAATACACACACACGTAGGGGTATACAATCGGTGTTTGGATAAAAGATAGAAATAAAGAACAAGACTTGTATTTTCTGGAAAGTTGATAAAAATCCCTGATTTGAGGCCGCACTTTAGAAGGAAAACTCAGGAGATACCGATATCTTTTTAAACTTTTTTTGGAACGTATATGACCTAAGGTTAAATAGATAGGAGGTGTGAAAAATTAGGGTTGGATATTTCTAACTTAGGATGATAGAGTTTCTAACGTAAATACTAAACTGTAGAAGTAGAATCGACGTTAACTTATGACAATAGCTTGACGGGATTTTGTGGGTAGTATCCGCTGAAAACCCTCAGGAGACAACACTCCTCCTACTAGGGACACCTAGAGGTTTAACGGCTTGTTGCACGCGCTCAGTGCAATCGCGTTCCCTGCGAAAGTGCGGTTAGGATTTTATTTTTGTGAATAATTGGTTTTGCTCGGGACGAGCAAAAGTTAAGTTTGGGGGTATTTGTTCATACCAGAATATTGCATTTTAGACCGCCTATTCTTATGCTCGTGTGTTTATAGGTAGGTGCTTGTAATCCGTGTTTGTTACATATTTACAGAATACATGTTTCCAGTACAAATATTGCAAATCAAGACAAAATCTCCACAGTTACTCCAAATACAGAACATCTGTCACAGCAGATAAAAGCCGGGTTCCGGTCATCCATATCCGTCCAGTGCCGAGTACCAGTTCCAGAGACAAGACATATGACAGTGGTCATTCGTGTCTCGGACATGCACAGAGCACGAAGGGGGCTGCACAAGAATCAATGGGTGCATGGAGCTCGAGGGAGATAAAGTCAAAAGTAAAGAAAAGATAGCAATCTTGGACTAAGAATTCTGAAGATATTCTGGAAAGATTATCAGAAAATATATGTACCAGACAACAGGGGACAGCAGACCAGGGACCTACAGAAAAGCCCATGCCCTGAACCCTCTATAGTGCGGCGGATCCGCGGCCAATAGGGGGTATTGGCGGCGGATCCGCGGCCTTACTGACTCCTTGTCGTGTCGTTTTTTGGGGGTAGTTTGGGGACTTCATATTGTGGCAGATTCTTGCCCTAGGTCTTCAACCCTCTGCCTATAAATACTCCAGAATTGAGCTAAGCCAAGGGTCATTCTTTGTTCTTCTTTCTTTTCAGGATTTAGTCTTTTTCTTCTTCTTCTTCATTCTTTTTCCATGAAAATTGTAGTGAGAGCTTTTTGAGTGGGAGGTCAATGAAGATGAGGGCTTTTTGTATCATTCTCTTTTGTTTCTTCTTCCCCTTGAGATTCTTGCTTTCTCTTGATCATTCAACCTCTTCATTGAGCTTGAATGGTTAAGGGTTAGTTATTGATCTCAAGGGTCGTATTTTCTTATGGAATTAGCGCTTCATTTCACATGCGTTCTCTACCCTTCTCTTGATCTTGCAACCTCTTGATTGAGCTTGCAAGTTTAAAGGTTGGCTATTGATCACATGCTTGTCTTGAGTTCTAGTTTCTAATTCTTTTTATTGCTTATTTATTACTTGCTTTTTATTACCTTGCTTTACTTTCTTGCAATTTATATTCATGCACTTAATTACTTGTAATCTTTTCTTTTCTTTGTTCTTTTCTTTTTGTTCTCTCTTTTTGGTTCTTTTTTGTGAATGAATGTAATTATCGTTGTTAAGAATAAATACGGTATTGTAAGTTAAGATTTTCTTTTCTCATTTCCTTTTCCCGTTATTTTCCATTGAACTCCGCCCAAACCATACGCAAGCGCTCCGTTAGGCACCCTACCCTAACAAGGTAACGGTGACTCCTAACCGCGACCGGTTGCGTTCGGTTTGGCCGGAGGCGAAAGCAAGAGACAAGAACGGAAGGACAAGGGTAAATAAGCCGTATTCCACGAATACCGCGCTTAAATCCCCTAATCCACGTTGTTGCAGATTGCTCTAGCTTCAATTGGTCAAGACTCGGCTCAAAGGTTTTGAGTACGGATTTCTTTAGCTTACAATTTCGTATCTTTTTCTTAACAACTTTATACTTGCAAATAATACACATAGGATAGTCTCGAACAAACATACACAAATTCTTTATTGACTCGTCTAAGACAAGAACGGACATACAACCATCTCCCTGTGGATCGATCCGTGCTCAACCGGCTAGCTGCATAGCGACACCGTCTTGATTGCGGTTAACTTGAATTCTTCCAATCAAGTAGCTGGATGCTATGAGATCCGAAATGGAATCCATGTACACCAATAAAGTATGGACTTTAGAAATTGCTCCTCCTGGGGTGAAACCAGTTGGATGCAAATGGATCTTCAAAAAGAAGATTGGAGCATTTGGACAAGTGGAAACCTACAAAGCTAGACTCGTTGCAAAAGGTTTTCGTCAAAGACCAGGATTGGACTATGATGAAACCTTTTCACCTGTAGCTATGCTTAAATCCATTCGGATCCTGCTAGCGATTGCTGCTTTCCATGACTATGAAATCTGGCAGATGGATGTGAAAACAGCTTTTCTAAATGGACATTTAGAAGAGAGTGTTTACATGGATCAACCAGAAGGTTTCTTAGACAGTGGGAGCAGCGGAAGAGTGTGCAAGTTGCTTAAATCCATTTATGGATTAAAGCAAGCATCGCGGAGTTGGAACATCTGCTTTGATGAGACAGTCAAAGAATTTGACTTTATCAAAAATGTAGATGAACCATGTATTTATAGGAAGATTGTAGAAAGAGTAGTAGTCTTCCTCGTTTTGTACGTCGACGACATACTACTGATAGGGAATGATATCCCTATGCTGCAATCAGTTAAGCTCTTCTTGTCACAGAAATTCTCCATGAAAGACTTGGGAGATGCATCATACATTCTGGGCATTAAGATCTATCATGATAGATCTAATAGAATGTTGGGACTTCCACAGTCCAGGTATATTGACACTATACTAAAGAGATTTAGTATGGAAGATTCCAAGCGCGGTAATATGCCCGCTTGTCATGGAATCACCCTCTCTAAAGAGATGTCTCCAAAGACTGATGAAGAGAGGGCTCGCATGGACATCATACCCTACGCTTCTGCAGTAAAATCTATAATGTATGCAATGTTATGTACCAGACCGGATGTAGCTTACGCACTTAGTGTGGTAAGCAGGTATCAGTCTGACCCAGGTGAGAAGCATTGGATAGCGGTAAAGAACATTCTCAAGTACCTGAAAGGACTAAGGAGATGTTCTTAGTTTACGGTAATAAGGACCTCCAAGTAGAGGCTTTTACCGATTCCGGCTTCCAAAGTGACAAGGATGATTCTAAATCCATTTTGGGTTTTGTGTTTACCCTCAATGGAGGGACGGTATGTTGGAGGAGTTACAAACAGGATACCGTCGTAGACTCAACTATGGAGGCTGAGTATATAGCTGCTAGTGAAGCCGCAAAAGAGGCTGTCTGGATGAGGAAGTTCATTTCTGAACTTCAGGTGGTTACAACCATTGCCAATCCAATACCTTTGTATTGTGATAACAATGGGGTTGTAGCATTAGCGAAGGAACCAAGGTTCCATCAGAAATCCAGGCATATCTTAAGGCTGTTTCACCTGATCAAGGAGATCGTAGATCGTCAGGAGATCGAGATACGGAGAGTAGACACAAAAGAAAACACGGTAGATCCATTCACCAAGGCCATCCCTCAAGTGCAGTTCGAGAGGCTGTTTGAGATGTTGGGCATGCGGTACGCCAGCAACTGGATCTGGTAGAGACAGTGGTTACTCATTGCGCCAATTGTAGGCCTTAGTGCAAGTGGGAGATTGTTGGATATATATGCCCTAGAGGCCTTCATTGTATAGGATTCTAGGGATATGTATGTGCATGACAGTCTTGCTTGATATGATAGTACGCTATTTGGTTTGTCTTTATCTTAACGTATGATATATTTTACTTGGTATTTATATATACATGTTGATAAAGCCTATAGGGTGTTTTCCTGACTACCGGCGTTGTGATGGCAGTCATACTTGTGGGAGCTGGATAGTCAATAGCCACATCTTTAGATGTCCCTGGTCGCAGGAGTATCGAGACTGGGCATCGATACTCCGGAGTAGACTAGTGTATACATATCTAGACCCTGAGGAGGGGCGATGGACTGGTCCCGCAGCCATTGGTGGAGTGCACCTAAGATTGTATACAGATGCTTACTGGGTGTGAGTACACCGCACAGGACTCGCTGAGAACTGACTGGATGGTATTATACCTAACGTCAGATAGCAGTTCTCAGGTGACATGTGTGCAGATAGTTCGTTGACTTAAGGTCGTCATTTGTCTCGTGTGAGTTCCCACTGTACTTTGATTACTACCCTACCATGATTCAAAGGAGTCGTGCAAACAGGTTTTAGTTGGGCACAGTCCCGAACCATGTGGTGGCAGTGAGCGACTGTTAGCGATTCGTCTCTCCCGGTATAGGGAGTTGATATCGTACGGTGATCGGTTGGTCATTACCATAAGTCCCTGGCCAGGGCTGATTGAGAATTGCTGATAGAGTGATCAGTAGATTCTCGGATGGTCTTGAGCCATGCCGACACGACTTGTACGGTTATTGGGGGTCTGACGTCCACCACCTCCCTAGACCATACATGCGATACTCTTAGACGAACAGACCGGACTACGCGGATATTGTCACGGACAAGCTCAGTAAGATTTCGGATGGGTTTCCTCATCGGCTTTCTTATCGATAACTACCTGGGGACCGTTACGTACAGCTAGTGCCGCTTGCGGTCTGTGGTTAAACCCACTGCCAGCGTAGTAGTCGAGTCTTTAAAGTCCCACACAGAGATTTCCCAACTCCAGGCGAAATGATATAGAGGTCGTACGGTTTTACAACAAAGGGTTCGGACGCATACGTGTTTAAACGCACGTACGACATTCGGACAGTTTTTACTAGCCGGCTTTGGTTTAAGCCAGATTCTAGTATCGGGTTATTAGATTTATACAGTCTAAAGTTTTTCCGTGTTTTCACAGATGCGAGGGGAGTTCTCATAATTTTCCGGGAAGCTTCTAGAAGGATGGTGACTAAGGGGGTTAAGGTGGCATTTTCATTAAATGCATTTGTGACTCATTTGTGTGATTCATCATATCATTTAATGCATCATTAATTACTTAATGACTCATATGGTGAATCACTCTTGTTGAATAAATGAAGCATGGTGAATAATCATTTAAATTCATTTATTTGATAATTCATTATGTTTCATATATTCAAGTGAGAAGCTTTTTCATTCTCATTATCATCTCCACCTTCTCTCTCCTCTAGCTCACTTTCTTCTTCAAACCCTAATCCTACTACTCATGAGTTGAGTACAAAGATTAGATAAGACTAAACACTCCATAACCTAACTCTATATGACCTAAGTTACTTTGATTAGCAACTAGAGAAACTTAGTTACCTCAAGTTTAGAGGTAAAGCTTGGATTAGGGTTCTCAGGTGGATCGTCTATCACGGAAAGGAAGCCGAGGAGGACGTAGAGATCCAAGGAGGCCGTAGAGATCGTAAAGACGAAGGACACGAATCATTAGGTATAATCTCTTTGCATAGTAGCTTAGAACTTCTATGATTGTAGTTAATTATCGTTTAGAAAAGATCTTCGGTTAGTCGATGTTTGCTTACAAAACAAGATCGTTTTTCAAATTTCCGCCTCCCCGCAACTCGTGGGGTGTTGCACATCGACTTATAAAACCTTAGTAGAACCAGAAGGTTCAGGGGAACCGAACATTCCTGCGCCGCTCCGCAGGAGTGGTAGGCTATCTCATCCGCCCGAGAGATACTACGTTTTTCTCATAGACGGGGATAGAGAGGATTGTGTCATTGATTATGATGAGCCTACTAGCTTCCAGCAAGCCATTCAGAGCGGTGACTCAGTAAAATGGATGGATGCAATGCGGACAGAGATGGAGTCCATGTACACCAACAAAGTTTGGACTTTGGACTTTGCTCCAAAAGGGGTAAAACCCGTAGGCTGCAAATGGATCTTCAGAAAGAAGATTGGTGTAGATGGACAGGTTGAAACTTATAAAGCTAGGCTTGTTGCAAAGGGTTTTCGTCAAAGACCTGGTTTGGACTATGACGAGACCTTTTCTCCGGTAGCTATGCTCAAATCCACTCGGATCCTTCTTGCCATTGCTGCCTTCCACGATTATGAGATCTGGCAGATGGACGTAAAGACGGCTTTCCTAAATGGAAATTTGGAAGAGTGCATCTATATGGATCAGCCAGAGGGATTCATTAAGAGTGGGAGCAGCGGTAAAGTGTGCAAGTTGCTCAAGTCTATCTATGGACTGAAGCAGGCATCGCTGAGTTGGAACATCTGCTTTGATGATACTGTCAAAGAATTCGACTTTGTCAAAAGCCCAGATGAACCATGCATTTACAGTAAGATTGTAGGGAGAAATGTGATATTCCTCGTCTTGTACCTCGATGACATTCTCCTAATAGGAAATATTATTCCTATGCTACAGTCAGTCAAAGGATTCTTGTCACAGAGGTTCTCCATGAAGGACCTGGGCGATGCCAACTACATTCTGGGGATCCAGATCTATCGTGATAGATCTAAAAGGATGTTAGGACTTTCACGGTCCAGGGACATCAACACCATACTGAAACGATTTAGTATGGAAGATTCCAAGCGCGGTAATCTACCGGCTTGTCACGGAATCACCCTCTCCAAAGAGATGTCTCCCAAGACTGATTTGAAAGGGCTCGCATGTCATCAATACCCTACGCATCTGCGGTAGGCTCTATTATGTATGCGATGTTGTGTACCAGACCAGATGTAGCATACGCATTAAGCGTTGTAAGCCGGTATCAGTCGGACCCAAGGGAGAAGCACTGGATAGCGGTAAAGAACATTCTCAAGTACCTGAGAAGGACTAAGGAGATGTTCTTGGTGTATGGCGGAAAAGACCTCCAGATCGAGGCCTTTGCTAACTCCAGCTTCTAGAGTGATAAGGATGACTCCAAGTCCATGTCGGGTTATGTCTTTATGTAAGTGCACGGCGGCGCCCCGGCCGTGAATCCGATGCCAAAATGGGGAAACGATACTTTACTTTAACTTTTGAACCGGCACCACCGCGCACAAAAATCCCGGATCGGGCCATTAAACTAATTCTAGCTAACTAAAGAACGGGGTAGAGAGATATACCGAGCGATCCGTGTCCTTCGGTCTTCTCATCGTCGTCCCGATCTCCCGCGGAATCTCCGGTCTCCACCTCCTCGCCTGAAGGGCACCACATCGCCGGCTTCTTTTACGGGCTCCTGCCTCTGGACCGAGGCAACTCGGGCACGAAGTTGGCGAGTCGACGTGCCCAAGATTTGCTGTAGAATAAGTGTAGTGCTATGTCTCATTAGGGTTTAGGAAGTTGCCTTTTGGTGGAGGAAATGAACCATGAATCTTTTGCAATGAACTAGGGGATTTTTGTAGCAAGAAAAGAACAAAAATTCCTTACTCAAATTTTGGACACCCTTCCATCAAAGTGGCCGGCCTCCTCATGAGCCATAAGAGAATGAGAGAGAGGGAGAAGAGCAAGTCCAAGGGGGGTGTAACCATAATCAAGAGAGAGTGTGATAATGAGAAGAAATAATCACAAACCAATTCCAACACTCCATCAACCATAATCATAACTCAAAAAGTCAACTCATCATGAAGTGAGGAAGTCAAATGACAAACAAGAGCTATCATGAAGCAACAATATACAAAGACCACCTCCCATAATGCTTATTTGCACAATTGCAAATAAGCCCTCCTCCACCAATTTTCGGCCAAAGAAAGATACAAAGGAAAATGGCCGAAACCGGAAAACAAACTGGCAACTTCGTAAAACTGATCCCATAATAAATTATAGGAAAACCCCGCTACTGTATATACATACCCGCATTTGTATTCCGACCGAAATACAAATGCAATGAGATAAAATCTACACTGTACTATACTAGGATCCGGCTTAAACCAAAGCCCGCTAGTATTATCAGTCCGATCATAATCCGTGCAATACCGCATGTATCTGATCGAACCCTGCCATATCTCCATACAGCCTCTACAGCGTTTCGCCCGAAACTTGAGCAACTGTCTGTGGGGGACTCTAAAGACTCGTCAATACTATGGCTATGGATTTAACCACCATCACGTCAGAGGTATTATCCATACATAACGGGCTACCAGCTATTGACCAAAAGGGACGTCGATGAGCGAACTCATCCTGACACCCTACTGAGCCTGTTAGTGACAATATCCGTACAGTCCGGTCCGTTCGTCTATGAGCATCGCATAGCGGGCCTAGGGGGTTAGTAAAAGTCAGACCCACAAAAGCGGTACAAGTCGTGTCGGAGTGTAGCCCAGAACACCCTTTGATACTACTGGAATACCTACCAGTAAATCTCCTGCCTTGACCAAGGACTTTATGTAAGGGCTCTCCTAGACACAGGGCGACCTCACCACCAATACCGGAAGAGACGAACCCCTGAAGATCCGCTCACTGCCTCCATGTGGCTCAGGACTGTACCTAACTAAAACCTGTTTGCACGTCTCCTTTGAGCGTGGTAGGATAGTAATCAAAGTACAGTGGGAACTCACACGAGACAAATGACGATCCTCAGGTCGATGAACTAACCTGTACACATGTCACCAGGGAACTGCTATCTGACGTCAGGTATAAGACCAACTAGCATGTTCCCGGCGAGTCCTGTCCGGTGTACTCATAACCCAATGAGCACCTGTATACATCTTAGGTGAATTAACTGACACCAGTGGCTTATGAGACCGGCCACCGCCCCTTGTCGGGGTCTCGACTATATACACTAGTCTACTCTGGAGTATCGATGCCCTATCTCGAAACTCTCACGACTAGGGACCTTTTAAGGATGTGCTTATAGACTACCAGCTCCCACGTATATGATCGCCCTCATACTGCTGGCAATCAAGCAAGAATCCCAGGGGCTCTATCAACGTGTAATAGCGACCTGTAAGGTCACCTAAAGTAGTACACGATGATAAAGATAAACCAGATAGCATACTATCATCTTGAGTAAGACTGTCCTACCGGAATAGGTCCTCCCTCAATCATTGCAATCACGTGCCTGTGATCCAATAATTAACTCTGAGGGCACTATCTCCAACACTTTACCCTCAATGGAGGGGCGGTTTGCTGGAAGAGCTCCAAGCAAGAAACCGTTGCTGACTCAACTATTGAAGCGGAGTACATAGCTTCTTGCGATGCCGCAAAGGAAGCTGTCTGGATGAAGAAGTTCCTCACGGAGCTTCAGGTGGTTCCTACCAGTGTTGATCCAATACCGATGTATTGTGATAACAACAGCGCTATAGCTTTAGCGAAGGAACCCAGGTCCCATCAGAAGGCCAGGCACATTTTGAGGCGGTACCATCTGATCAGGGAGATGGTAGATTGCCGGGAGATCGAGGTGAAGAGAGTAAATACGGAAGATAACACTACTGATCCACTCACGAAGGCCTTACCCCAGACTCAGTTCGAGCGGCTAATCGAGATGATGTAAGTCCACGTTGCCCACCCTGGTGCTTGCGGGGAGGCGAAAAACGGAATAAAAATCGGATTTTTATCATGCTAGGCAACATGGACTAACAAAAGAAGGATCTTTGCTAAACAAAAACTAACTAAAGCTAACTAGAAATTAGCTACATGGAAGAAAGGTTATACCTTGGGCTTTATGTCCTTCTCTCCTTGCTCCTTGTAGTGAACGAAAGTGATCTCCTTGTCGTCTTCTTGAGTCGAAGAAGGATCCACCCGAGAGCCTCAAGCTTTGGCTTCAACTCCAAGCTAGAAGCAACTAAAGTGCTAGAAGTGCTAATCCTAGTACCTTAGATGAGAGTAGAGATTATCAAGAAGAGGTTTTTCTCAAGCTCAAGTGTTTCTCAACACATGAGAGGGGAGAGCTTGAGGGAGAGGAAGAACAAGAGAGAGAAAGTATATGATAGAATGAGAGAATAATGAAGCATTCTCACATATATGTGTGAATTATTATAAATTGAAAATTAGTGAGATAATTTTCATGGCTTAATCAAGACATGACCATTATCATTTCGTTTTTAATGCAAATTGCAAGGATCAAAGAGCATCTTTCAAATGAAATGATGATGGTCAAATTGTCAACCTAGGTCAACAAGTCAAGAATGTCAAATGGTCAACAACCCTAACCATGCACAATTATATTAAACTAATTTCAATTAACCATAATACACACATAAGCATTAGGGTTAGCAAAATGACAATGGTCATTAACCCTAATCAAAGTCCTCTCCCTCTGTCTCAATCAACTGTGCATACGCACCCATATTCGTGATCCGAGGAACACGAATATAAAGAGATAAAACCAATCCCAAATCATATACTAGGATCTGGCTTAAACCAAAGCCCGCCAGTATAAGCTGTCCGGACAGCAAACGTGCACAAGTGCGCGGATGTGAACGAACCCTGTCGCAAAACCATGCGACCTCTACTCATTTTGCCTAAAGGCGAATAGCTCTCTGTGTGGGACTCTAAAGACTCGACACTACGCTGGCAGTGGGTTTAACCACAGACCGCAAGCGGCACTAGCTGTACGTAACGGTCCCCAGGTAGATGCCGATAAGAAGACTGATGAGGTGACCCCATCTGAACTCCTACTGAGCCTGTATGTGACAGTCTCCGTACAGTCCGGTCTGTTCGTCTGATACATCGCATGGTGGGCCTAGGGTGGCGGTGAACGTCAGTCCCCTAATAGCGGTACAAGTCGTGTCGGAGTGTAGCCCAGAACACCCTGAGATAATACTGGAAACCTACCAGTATATCTCGCTTGCCCTAGCCAGGGACTACTCGTGTAATGGCTCTCCTAGACACAGCGCGATGTCAACCCCCAATACCGGGAGAGACGAATCCTGTCAAACCGTCACTGCCTCCAAGTGCTTCGGGACTGCACCCAACTACTACCTGTTTGCACGACTCCTTTGAGCCGTGGTAGGGTAGTAATCAAAGTACAGTGGGAACATACTCGAGGCGAAGTGACAGTGTCAAGTCAGTGGACTAAGATGTACTCATGTCACCTGGGAACTGATAACTGACGATAGGTATAATACCAACCAACAGTTCCCGACGAGTCCTGTCCAGTGTACTCGTAACCTAACAAGCACCCGTATACTATCTCAAGTACGACGTACTGACGGCTGTGGGACAGACCGTCTCCCACGCTGGGATGAGAAGCGCATACGCTAGTCTACTCCGGAGTATCGATGCCCTGTCTCGATAGTCCAACGACTAGGGACCTGTATAAGGATGTGCTTATGGATTACCCAACCCCCACGAGTGTGAGCGCCATCACAACGCTGGTAATCAAGCAAAGATCCTAAGGGCTCTACTAATATGTATATAAGCGAAATGCTAAAATAAACACATGCACATATTAAAGCAGAGACAAACCAAGTAGCATACTACCCTTTTGAGCAAGATTGTATATACAACTGTGAATATCCCAAGCTTCCATCAAGTAATATACATACTAGTATGATACAGTAATGGCCTCTAGGGCAGATACACTAACAATCCCCCACTTGCACTAAGGCCATGTACTGGCGTATCGAAGACCTATCATCTCGATCAGCCGCTCGAACTGAGTCTGGGGTAAGGCCTTCATGAATGGATCTGCAGTGTTATCTTCTGAAGCAACCCTCCGAACCTCGATCTCCTGGCGATCCACGATCTCCCTGATCAGGTGATACCGCCTCAAGATGTGTCTGGATTTCTGATAGGACCTGGGTTCCGTCGCTAAAGCTATAGCCTCGTTGTTGTCGCAATACAGAGGTATTGAATCAACAATGGACGGAACCACCTGAAGTTCTTTCAAGAACTTCCTCATCTAGACAGCTTCTTTTGCGGCATCAGATGCAGCGATGTATTCTGCTTCCATAGTCAAGTCAGCAACGGTTTCCTGTTTAGAGCTATTCCAACACACCACCCCTCTATTGAGGGTAAAGACAAAACCCGACATGGACTTGGAATCATCCTTGTCACTCTAGAAGTTGGAGTCAGCAAAGGCCTCAATCTGGAGGTCTTTTCTGCCATACACCAAGAACATCTCCTTAGTCCTTCTCAGGTACTTGAGAATGTTCTTTACTGCTATCCAATGTTTCTCCCCAGGGTTTGACTGATACCTGCTTACCACACTCAGTGCATAAGCCACATCTGGTCTGGTACACAACATCGCATACATTATAGAGCCTACCGCAGAAGCGTAGGGTATAATAGACATGCGATCCCTCTCCAAATCAGTCTTGGGAGACATCTCTTTGGAGAGGGTGATCCCGTGACAAGCCGGTAGATTACCGCGCTTGGAATCTTCCATACTGAATCTTTTCAGTATGGTGTCGATGTACCTGGACTGTGAAAGTCATAAAATCCTCTTGGATCTGTCACGGTAGATCCGGATCCCCAGAATGTATGAGGCATCACCCAGGTCTTTCATGGAGAACCTGTGTGACAAGAACCCCTTGACAGATTGTAACATAGGAATGTCATTTCCTATTAAGAGAATGTCATCCACGTATAAAACGAGGAATACTATAGTTCTCGCTACAAATCTACAATAGATGCATGGTTCATCTGGATTTTTGATAAAACCAAATTCCTTGACCGTCTCATCAAAACAGATGTTCCAACTCCGCGATGCCTGCTTCAGTCCATAAATGTACGTAAGCAACTTGCACACCTTTCCGCTGCTCCCACTCTGAATGAAACCCTCTGGCTGGTCAATATAGACACACTCCTCTAAATGTCCATTTAGAAAAGCGGTCTTTACGTCCATCTGCCAAATTTCATAATCGTGGAAGGCAGCAATGGCAAGAAGGATCCGAATGGATTTCAGCATAGCTACTGGAGAAAAGGTTTCGTCATAGTCCAAACCAGGTCGCTGACGAAAACCCTTTGCAACCTGTCTAGCTTTATAGGTCTCAACCTGTCCATCTACACCAATCTTCCTTTTGAAGATCCACTTGCATCCTACGGGTTTTACCCCATCTGGAGCAATGTCCAACGTCCATACTTTGTTGGTGTACATGGACTCCATTTCGGTCCGCATTGCATCCAGCCATTTTACCGAGTCAACGCTCTGAATGGCTTGCTGGAAGCTAGTAGGCTCATCACAATCTATGATGCAATCCTCTCTATCCCCGTCTATGAGAAAACTGTAGTATCTCTCGGGCGGATGAGACTGCCTACTACTCCTGCAGAGTGGCGTGGGAATGTCCTGATCTTTCGAACCCTCTGGTTCTACTAAGCTTTCAGCAATAGCTTGTGGTTCTGGAATTTCTTCCAGTTCTATTGCGCTCCCACTTATTTCTTTTTCTAAGAATTGATGTTCCAGAAAATGGGTATTACGAGAAACAAGGACTTTTTGTTCCTCTGCGTAATAGAAAAGATACCCCCTGGAGTTCTTTGGGTATCCCACAAACTTGCACAGTACTGAGCGTGCCTCTAGTTTGTCCGTATGTTGCTTTTTGACATAAGCTGGACATCCCCAAATCTTCAGGTATTGAAGATAGGGTTTCTTCCCACTCCATAACTCATATAGTGTGGTAGGCACAGTCTTAGTGGAAACTCAGTTCAAAAGGTATGCAGCTGATTCTAGCGCATATCCCCAGAACAATCGCGGTAACTCAGCGTTACTCATCATGGACCGTACCATATCCAATAGGGTTCGGTTCCGTCTCTCCGATACACCGTTATGTTGCGGAGTGTATGGAGGAGTAAGCTGAGAGAGAATTCCATTCTCTTTTATGTAACTCAGGAACTCGGCACTCAAGTATTCTCCACCTCGATCAGATCTTAGTGTCTTGATACTTTTGCCTGTTTGTTTTTCTACTTCATTCTTGTATTCCTGGAATTTCTCAAAAGCTTCGGATTTATGCTTCATTAAGAAGACATGTCCGAATCTTGAAAAATCATCCGTAAAAGTAATGAAGTAAGAATAACCGCTTCGTACATGTGTAGACATTGGACCGCACACGTCGCTGTGTACGAGTCCCAAGAGCTCGCTCGCTCTTACTCCGTGTCCAGTGAACGGAGTCTTTGTCATCTTTCCTTTGAGACAGGATTGACAAGTTGCATACGATTGATATTCGAACGGATCCAAATATCCTTCTGCGTGTAACTTAGTCAACCTTCTCTCATTGATGTGACCCAGTCTACAATACCATAAGAAAGTTTTATTGATTTCTGGAGACTTTCTTTTGTGTGTATTCTGGACATTGAAAATTTGTGGTTGGTTTAATACGTATATACCGTTGTTTAATGTACCTGACCCAATCAAAACTTGATTAAGGTGAATGTTCACTACATTACTTACAAATGCAAATTCATAACCTTCTTTAGATAATAAAGATACAGAAATGATATTACAGGTTGCATTTGGTACAAAATAACAACTACGCAAAACCAAAAAGTGTCCATCTGACAATCCCAGGTGATAGTCCCCCACGGCCTCAGAATCCATGCTAGCTCCGTTTGCAACTCTGAGGGTCATGTCACCTGCCTTCAAAACTCTACGCTTTCTCAACGCCTGCAAAGAATTACAGATATGAGATCTTGATCCGGTATCCAATACCCAGGATGTATGGTTTATTGATAAACAATTTTCAATAACATACACACCTGAAGCTGAAGCCGCAACTTGCTTCAGATCCTGGGTTCTGGCCTTCTAAGCCTTGCAATCCTGTTTCCAGTGTCCACTTTTGTGACAGTAGAAGCATTCTTCCTTCCCCACCAGCTTTCCCGCTACCTTTGTTGTCTTTCTTTTTCCCTTCGTATCCACTTTACTGACACCGCCTCTTTGTTTGGCGGGGGCTTTCTTCTTCTTGCCCTTGGCTTTCGCCCTGGACCTAGAAGAGGAAGATCCTCCTACAAACAAAGTGGATGTCTCCCTACCTTTCTGTAGGGTGCCCTCTGCACTCCTCAGCATGTTGAGGAGCTCTGAAAGTTCAACTTCCTTTTCTTGTAAGTTGAAGTTCAGAATGAACTGAGCGTAAGTGGAAGGAAGGGACTGAAGAATCAAGTCCGTATAGAGCTCATTCTCCAACGTGGTCCCAAGTTCCGCGAGCTCCTCTATGTAGCCAATCATTTTAAGCACGTGTTCCGCTACCGATGATCCGACGGCCAACCTTGCCGAAAACAACTTCTTCGACACTTCGTATTTGGTGATACGAGACTGCTCTCTATACAGTTCTTTTGTATGAAGAAATATGGACTCTAGGTCCATATTCTCGTGCCTCCTCTGATGTTCGTTGTCCATCGAGGCAAGTACGAGGCATTTGGCCTTCGCGCAATCTATTTCCGAGGTCTTACGGATTTCCCTATCCGCGACACTGGTTTTGGGACCTGGGACAGGGGGAGCTTTGGTGGTAAGGAGATGCCCCAACTTGTCGTAAGTGATTGCCATCTTGACATTCCTGAGCCAATCTTTGTAGTTTGGCCCTGTCAGTATGTTTTTATCTAGTAATAACTTAAGTCCGGTCATCTTGAATGGTCGCTGCAATTAGGAGAGAGAAAAGAAACACTTTAGCATGATGCTTTTGCAAGTTTAGAGTGGTTTTTAGTTTGTCTAAACAGGATGGCTCCAACTGTCTCTCGAATCCCTTCTCAAACCATAAAGAAAGAATTAGTCGGGATCAATCTCACCGTACAATACTTGCTTAACCATTCAGCCAGGCCAATGTCGGTACTTCGAGGGAGGTTTTCCAACGCTTTCGCGAAGTTCCTTAATTAAGTAACCTCTTTTCCCTGTGGGCGTAGCCTCGCTAATACCTTTCTAGACACCTACTAGGTTTATAGCATTGATCGTTAAGTGAGAGTTTTCCCGAGGAGTAGTATATACTCACAGTAGGATCGGAATCCAAATATCATCGCGTGATAAAACCGAAGGAATCCTACCAGAATCATCACACTCAAAATGGTATGCAGCGCTAGCAAGTTTCAGTACTTATGAAACTCCCGATGTGGATTTTTTGCCCCATGCTCTTATGACCTTGGCGTGAGGTCAAAATGTCATAAGTTACATGTCAAGTTCTTCCCATCATTATCCTGGTTAATTTGAACCCACCCGTACCTACCCTTGACGTAGGCCAAAATGGCAGTACGACTGTCTCAAACCAACGCATTCTATCTATGCAACAGATAAATATCCGGCAGCTACCAATCACTATGCCTTGGCGTGAGGTCAAAAAACATAGCTTGAATACTACCAAACATTTAACTAAAATGATGGAGGGCTACGAATGGTTTTGGCGAAACCGTGAACATAGTGAACTTGATATAATCGATGGAACGAGATAGCTTTTAAAAGGAGCGGTTCAAGCTCCGCGTTTAAAAGTTTAGTTTTGAAAAGAACCGAGTGGTTTTCAAAGTGTTCCAATCGACTTTTACTTGGTTTATTTTCTTGCATTAGTTCTTTTAATGCGTCCCATCATTTAAGCCTACCATTGCAGAAAACAACCAAAATATGACGTACGCTTATGCCATTCGCATTCGCCACGGGGCCCCGTCATCACCCGTTAGGTTACTTAACTAACGACAGAGCGGGGGCTGGGCTAGCGCGGCTATAAAACATAAGCAACGCCTAAATAGTTATAGTATATAGATATATAGCAATGATAGACATTACAGATCACAGATGAATACATTGGATATACTAGGAATCCACAATCCGTTCGAGCCTGCAACGAAAAGAGGATTACACGGTCGCGGTGAATAGCCAATACCCCACCCAAGACCCCTACGGGTGCGGCAAACTACCCGCCAAGTACCCAAAGCGAAGCAACCTCCCTCAACACCGTGAGTAGGCCACTCGGCACTTCGAGATACCCGGTAGTTTGTGCACCCCCTCCATGGGTCTATCCTAGAAGCAAAAACAGTAAAAAGAATTATACAATGACGGCTACAACCCCGACCCGGTTGTGCGGCCATACAAATAATAATACATCAATTTACATATTACATGAATGAAAGGAAAAAGAAACACTCATCTCACATCCACCCTGGCTATTCACCCGCGACAATCCAACGCATTCATATACACATTCCATCAACAAACACAGATCACAGATATGTATAACCCCCACTAATCGACGTATAGCGATTAGCGGACGTTCAATACATAAATACATCACAGATATAACCCTTTAGTCAAAGTGTAGTGAAGTTCGATCAAAAATACGGATTTATAGGCCCCCAAAAACAATTTTCTTTTCTGGAAAACCTGGGAACAAATAAACCATCTTAAAAATCCCAAAACCATGCCTGAAGAACACTGCACCAAACTCGATCCAGAACAGACTCAAAACGGCCGCGGTTCCGCGGCAAAAGGCATGCTTTTGCCGCGGAACCGCCGCGGTTTGAGCGATTCACTGGATCTTTTTTGGTGGCTTTCTTCACAAAACCCTGAGATGATTTTTGACGTATGATTTTTTATTTTTAGAGCAGAAAAAATTTCAACAGAAACTTAGGCTTTTGTTGTTTTGGTTTTGCGATTTTTCCGATCAAACTTCCATACACTTTACTATCTAGCTGGTTTATGTTTAGTTAGTCTCTGATACCACTGTAAGTCTACGTTGCCCACCCCGGTGCTTGCGTGGAGGTGGAAAACGGAATAAAAATCGGATTTTTATCATGCTAGGCAACATGGACTAACAAAAGAAGGATCTTTGCTAAACAAAAACTAACTAAAGCTAACTAGAAATTAGCTACATGGAAGAAAGGTTATACCTTAGGCTTTATGTCCTTCTCTCCTTGCCCCTTGTAGTGAACGGAAGTGATCTCCTTGTTGTCTTCTTGAGTCGAAGAAGGATCCACCCGAGAGGCTCAACCTTTGGCTTCAACTCCAAGCTAGAAGCAACTAAAGTGCTAGAAGTGCTAATCCTAGTACCTTAGATGATAGTAGAGATTATCAAGAAGAGGTTTTTCTCAAGCTCAAGTGTTTCTCAACACATGAGAGGGGAGAGCTTGAGGGAGAGGAAGAACAAGAGAGAGAAAGTATATGATAGAATGAGAGAATAATGAAGCATTCTCACATATATGTGTGAATTATTGTAAATTGAAAATTAGTGAGATAATTGTCATGGCTTAATCAAGACATGACCATTATCATTTCATTTTTAATGCAAATTACAAGGATCAAAGAGCATCTTTCAAATGAAATGATGATGGTCAAATTGTCAACCTAGGTCAACAAGTCATGAATGTCAAATGGTCAACAACCCTAACCATGCAAAATTATATTAAACTAATTTCAATTAACCATAATACACACATAAGCATTAGGGTTAGCAAAATGACAATGGTCATTAACCCTAATCAAAGCCCTCTCCTTCTGTCTCAATCAACTGTGCATACGCACCCGTATTCGTGATCCGAGGAACACGAATACAAAGAGATAAAACCAATCCCAAATCATATACTAGGATCTGGCTTAAATCAAAGCCCGCCAGTATAAGCTGTCCGGACAGCAAACGTGCACAAGTGCGCGGATGTGAACGAACCCTGTCGCAAAACCATGCGACCTCTACTCATTTTGCCTAAAGGCGAATAGCTCTCTGTGTGGGACTCTAAAGACTCGACACTACGCTGGTAGTGGGTTTAACCACAGACCGCAAGCGGCACTAGCTGTATGTAACGGTCCCCAGGTAGATGCCGATAAGAAGACTGACGAGGTGACCCCATCTGATCTCCTACTGAGCCTGTATGTGACAATCTCCGTACAGTCCGGTCTGTTCGTCTGATACATCGCATGGCGGGCCTAGGGGGCGGTGAACGTCAGTCCCCTAATAGCGGTACAAGTCGTGTCGGAGTGTAGCCCAAAACACCCAGAGATAACACTGGAAACCTACCAGTATATCTCGCTTGCCCTGGCCAGGGACAACTCGTGTAATGGCTCTCCCAGACACAGCGCGATGTCAACCCCCAATACCGGGAGAGACGAATCCTGTCCAACTGACACTGCCTCCAAGTGCTTCGGGACTGCACCCAACTACTACCTGTTTGCACGACTCCTTTGAGCCGTGGTAGGGTAGTAATCAAAGTACAGTGGGAACACACTCGAGGTGAAGTGACAGTGTCAAGTCAGCGGACTAAGCTGTACTCATGTCACCTGGGAACTGATAACTGACGATAGGTATAATACCAACCAACAGTTCCCGACGAGTCCTGTCCAGTGTACTCGTAACCTAACGAGCACCCGTATACTATCTCAAGTACGACGTACTGACAGCTGTGGGACAGACCGTCTCCCACGCTGGGATAAGAAGCGCATACGCTAGTCTACTCCGGAGTATCGATGCCCTGTCTCGATAGTCCAATGAATAGGGACCTGTATAAGGATGTGCTTATGGATTACCCAGCCCCCACGAGTGTGAGCGCCATCACAACGCTGGTAATCAAGCAAAGATCCTAAGGGCTCTACTAATATGTATATAAGCGATATGCTAAAAGAAACACATGCACATATTAAAGCAGAGACAAACCAAGTAGCATACTACCATTTTGTGCAAGATTGTATATACAACTGTGAATATCCCAAGCTTCCATCAAGTAATATACATACTAGTATGATACAGTAATGGCCTCTAGGGCATATACACTAACAGATGATAGGTCTCCGATACGCCAGTACATGGCCTTAGTGCAAGTGGGAGATTGGTAGTGCATATACCCTAGAGGCCATTACTGTATCATACTAGTTTGTATATTACTTAATGGAAGCTTGGGATATTCACCATTGTATAGACAATCTTGCTCAAAATGGTAGTATGCTACTTGGTTTGTTTCTACTTCAATGTGTGTACATGTGTTTCTTATAGCATATCACCTATACACATTAGTAGAGCCCTTAGGATCTTTGCTTGATTACCAGCGTTGTGATGGCAGTCACACTCGTGGGGGCTGGGTAATCTACAAGCACATTCTTATACAGGTCCCTAGTCGTAGGATTATCGAGACAGGGAATCGATATTCCGGAGTAGACTAGCGTATGCGCTTCTCATCCCAGCAAGGGAGACGGTCTATTCCACAGCCGTCAGTACGTCGTACTTGAGATAGTATGCGGGTGCTCGTTAGGTTACGAGTATACTGGACAGGACTCGTCGGGAACTAATTGGTTGGTATTATACCTATCGTCAGTCATCGGTTCCCAGGTGACATGAGTACAGCTTAGTCCGCTGACTTGACACTGTCACTTCGCCTCGAGTGTGTTCCCACTGTACTTTGATTACTACCCTACCACGGCTCGAAGGAGTCGTGCAAACAGGTAGTAGTTGGGTGCAGTCCCGAAGCACTTGGAGGCAGTGACGGTTAGACAGGATTCGTCTCTCCCGGTATTGGGAGTTGATATCGCGTTGTGTCAAGGAGAGCCATGACACACAGTCGTCCCTGTCCAGGGCAAGCGAGATACACTGGTAGGTTTCCAGTGTTATCTCAGGGTGTTCTGGGATACACTCCGACACGACTTGTACCGCTATTAGGGGACTGACGTTTACCGCCCTCTAGGCCCGCCATGCGATATTCTCAGACGAACAGACCGAACTGTATGGAGACTGTCACATTCAGGCTCAGTAGGAGTTCAGATGGGTTTCACCTCGTCCGTCTTCTTATCGGCATCTACCTGGGGGCCGGTACGCACAGCTAGTGCCGCTTGCGGTTTGTGGTTAAACCCACTGCCAACGTAGTGTCGAGTCTTTAGAGTCCCATACAGAGAGCTATTCGCCTTTAGGCAAAAGAGTAGAGGTCGCATGGTTTTGCGACAGGGTTCGGTCACTGTAAGTGCACGGCGGCGCCCCGGCCGTCAATTCGACGCCGGAATGCTGAAACGATACTTTTCAAAAACTAGAAAACCGGCACCACCGCGCACTATTAAACCCGGATCGGGCCATTAACCTAATGCTAGCAAATACAAGAAAGGGTAGAATGCTATACCGAGCGATCCGTGTCCTTCGGTCTTCGGCCTCCACTCCGATCTCCTCGCGGAATCTCCGGTCTTCAGCTCCTCGTCGGAACGGGCACCACATCGCCGAGTTCTTTTACAGGCTCCCACCTCTGGACCGAGGCAACTCGGGAACGAAGTTGGCGAGCCGACGTGCCCAAGAAATGCTGTAGATGAGTGTAGAATCCATTGTCTCAATTGGGGTTGTGAAGTTGCCTCTTTGATGGAGAAGGAAAAATGAACTTTGGAGAGGTGTAAGGAATTTTGCAAGCAAGCAAATGAGATGAATGATTTTCCCTCACCAAAAATGAACCCTCTTTCCTCCCTAATTGTGGCCGGCCATTCTCCTCATGGTGAAGGGAAAAATACAACCATAAAGCAAGTGGAGAAAAATGGAATGATAATGAGGAAAAAAGAATCACCAAAGCCAAATCAAATCCAATCTCATTTAATGCAAAAGAGTTGATTCAAAAAGAATCAAATGATGCTAGTCATATCATAATCTCTCCTTTCACAAGAAACCCCCTCCACAATACTAATTTGCACAATTACAAATTAGCCCCTCCCAACATAAAAGTCCGGCCGTGAAGGAACAAAGGAAAACTGGCTGAAATGGAATACAAACTGGCAACTTCAAAAACTGATCCCGTAATAAATTACAGGAAAACCCCGCGACTGTATATACATACCCGCATTTGTATTCCAACCGAATACAAATGCAATGAGACAAAATCTACACTGTACAATACAAGGATCCGGCTTAAACCAAAGCCCGCTAGTATTATCCGTCTGATCATGATCCGTGCAATACCGCACGTATCTGATCGAACCCTGCCATATCTCCATACGGCCTCTACAGCGTTTCGCCCGAAACTTAAGAAAACGGTCTGTGGGGAACTCTAAAGACTCGTCAACACCTTGGTTGTGGATTTAACCACTAGCACATCAGAGGTATTAGCCATACGTAACGGGCTACCAGGTATTGACCAAAAGGGACATCGATGAGCGAACTCATCCTGACACCCTACTGAGCCTGTCAGTGACAATATCCGTACAGTCCGGTCCGTTCGTCTATGAGCATCGCATGGCGGGCCTAGGGGGTTGGTAAAAGTCAGACCCCCAAAAGCGGTACAAGTCGTGTCGGAGTGTAGTCCAGAACACCCTGAGATACTACTGGAATACCTGCCAGTAAATCTCCTGCCTTGGCCAAGGACTTCGTGTAATGGCTCTCCTAGATACAGCGCGACCTTGTAAGTCCATATTGCGACCCCCGGTTCTTACGGGGAGGCGGAAACGGTATAAAAATCAAATTTTTAGTGCAAGAAGCAACATGGACTAAACAAGGTCGGGATCGTGTCTAAACTAAACTAGCAAATACGCTAAAAGGAGTTAGCTACTCGGATGAGGGTTATACCTAAACTTGAACTCCTTCTTCTTGAAATCTTGTAGAGGTTGATGGTTCTCTTTTGTCGCCTTCTTCCGTCGAAGATGGATCCACCTCGAGGGTTCGACCTTGGGCTCTTTCTCGGACTTGGAGTGAACTAGAATCTCCGGTTTGCTAATCCTTTGATCCTAGGGTGAGTAGAGAGTGACTAGGGTTTGCTTTCCTTTTAAAAGAGAAGGATTCTCAACTCATGAGAGGGTTTCTCTTTACTAGAGGAAGAAGAAGATGAAGAGAGGAGAGAGAATGAGAATGATAGAATGAGCTATTATTTTCTCTTCTTGCAACCATAATGCAAAAGAATAATATTATCTAAATGATAATAATTGAAAATGAGAATAGTTGATGGTAGTGTTTGGAATGACCACAACCATGCTTCATTTAATAAAAAGTAAGCATGAATCAAGGAAGACTTTCAAGGCATGAAAGTGGTCAATGGTCAACAAGTCAACCAAGGTCAACAAGTCAACAAAGAACAACCATAACATAATTCTCATTTAATTATTATTATTAATAGATAATAAATAAATCCATTAGGGTTTGGAAAAAGAAGACTGTCAACTGTGCATACGCACCCGTTCCGAAACCCTAATGAAAAACCTCATTCTCCTCCTCAATCAACTGTGCATACACACCTGCATTCTCGTTCCGAAAAACAAGAATACCAAGATATAAAAGCAACCCCAAAACATATACCAGTATCTGGCTCAAACCAGAGCCTGCCAGTATAATCCGTCCGGACTCCAAACGTGCACAAGTGCGCGGATGAGAACGAACCCTGTCGCAAAACCATGCGACCTCTACTCTGTTTTGCCCAGAGGCGAATACCCTCTGTGTGGGACTCTAAAGACTCGACACTACGCTGGCAGTGGGTTTAACCACAGACCGCAAGCGGCACTAGCTGTGCGTAACGGTCCCCAGGTAGATGCCGACAAGAAGGCTGACGAGGTGAAACCCCATCTGAACTCCTACTGAGTCTGAATGTGACAGTCTCCGTACAGTCCGGTCTGTTCGTCTGATACATCGCATGGCGGGCCTAGGGGGTGGTAAACGTCAGTCCCCCAATAGCGGTACAAGTCGTGCCGGAGCGAAGCCCAAAACACCCTGAGATAACACTGGAAACCTACCAGTATATCTCGTTTGCCCTGGCCAGGGACTACTCGTGTAATGGCTCTCCTAGACACAGCGCGATGTCAACCCCCAATACCGGGAGAGACGAATCCTGTCTAACCGTCACTGCCTCCAAGTGCTTCGGGACTGCACCCAACCACCACCTGTTTGCACGACTCCTTTGAGCCGTGGTAGGGTAGTGATCAAAATGCAGTGGGAACACACTTGAGGTGAAGTGCCAGTGTCAAGTCAGCGGACTAAGCTGTACTCATGTCACCTGGGAACTGATAACTGACGATAGGTATAATACCAACCTGTCAGTTCCCGACGAGTCCTGTCCAGTGTACTCGTAACCCAACGAGCACCCGTATACTATCTCCAGTACGACGTACTGATGGCTGTGGGACAGACCATCTCCCACACTGGGATGAGAAGCGCATACGCTAGTCTACTCCGGAGTATCGATGCCCCGTCTCGATAGTCCTGCGACTAGGGACCTGTATAAGGATGTGCCTATAGATTACCCAGCCCCCACTTGTGTGACTGCCATCACAACGCTGGTAATCAAGCAAAGATCCTAAGGGCTCCACTAATGCGTATAAGTGATATACTGAAATAAACACAAGTACACATTGAAGTAGAAACAAACCAAGTAGCATACTACTATTTTGAGCAAGATTGTATATACAAGGTGAATATCCCAAGCATCCATTAAGTAATATACAAACTAGTATGATACAGTAATGGCCTCTAGGGCATATACACTAACAATCTCCCACTTGCACTAAGGCCATGTACTGGCGTATCGAAGACCTATCATCTCGATCAGCCGCTCGAACTGAGTCTGGGGTAGGGCCTTGGTGAATGGATCTGCAGTGTTCTCTTCTGAAGCAACCCTCCGAACCTCGATCTCCTTGCGATCCACGATCTCCCTGATCAGGTGATACCGCCTCAATCTGATGGGACCTGGGTTCCTTCGCTAAAGCTATAGCCCCGTTGTTGTCGCAATACAGAGGTATTGGGTCAACAATGGACGGAACCACCTGAAGTTCTTTCAAGAACTTCCTCATCCAGACAGCTTCTTTTGCGGCATCAGATGCAGCGATGTATTCCGCTTCCATCGTCGAGTCTGCAACGGTTTCCTGTTTGGAACTCTTCCAACACACCGCCCCTCCATTGAGGGTGAAGACAAAACCCGACATGGACTTGGAATCATCCTTGTCACTCTGGAAGCTGGAGTCAGCAAAGGCCTCGATCTGGAGGTCTTTTCCGCCATACACCAAGAACATCTCCTTAGTCCTTCTCAGGTACTTGAGAATGTTCTTTACTGCTATCCAGTGTTTCTCCCCAGGGTTTGACTGATACCGGCTTACTACACTCAGTGCATAAGCTACATCCGGTCTGGTACACAACATCGCATACATTATAGAGCCTACCGCAGAAGCGTAGGGTATAATAGACATGCGATCCCTCTCCAAATCAGTCTTGGGAGACATCTCTTTAGAGAGGGTGATCCCGTGACAAGCCGGTAGGTTACCGCGCTTGGAATCTTCCATACTGAATCTTTTCACTATGGTGTCGATGTACCTGGACTGAGAAAGTCCCAATATCCTCTTGGATCTATCACGATGGATCCGGATCCCCAGGATGTATGAGGCATCACCCAGGTCTTTCATGGAGAACCTTTGTGACAAGAACCCCTTGACAGATTGTAGCATAGGAATGTCATTTCCTATCAAGAGAATGTCATCCACGTATAAAACGAGGAATACTACAGTTCTCGCTACAAATCTACTATAGATGCATGGTTCATCTGGATTTTTGATAAAGCCAAATTCTTTGACTGTCTCATCAAAGCAGATGTTCCAACTCCGCGATGCCTGCTTTAGTCCATAGATGGACTTAAGCAACTTGCACACCTTTCCGCTGCTCCCACTCTGAATGAAACCCTCTGGCTGGTCCATATAGACACACTCCTCTAAATTTCCATTTAGAAAAGCTGTCTTTACGTCCATTTGCCAGATCTCATAATCGTGGAAGGCAGCAATGGCAAGAAGGATCCGAATGGATTTCAGCATGGCTACTGGAGAAAAGGTTTCGTCGTAGTCCAAGCCAGGTCTTTGACGAAAACCCTTTGCTACCAGCCTAGCTTTATAGGTCTCAACCTGTCCATCTACACCAATCTTCCTTTTGAAGATCCACTTGCATCCTACGGGTTTTACCCCGTCTGGAGCAATGTCCAACGTCCATACTTTGTTGGTGTACATGGACTCCATTTCGGTCCGCATTGCATCCAGCCATTTCACTGAGTCAACGCTCTGAACGGCCTGCTGGAAGCTAGTAGGCTCATCATAATCTATGATGCAATCCTCTCTATCCCCGTCTATGAGAAAACCGCAGTATCTCTCGGGCGGATGAGACTGCCTACTACTCCTGCGGAGCGGCGTAGGAATGTCCTGTTCTGTTGAACCCTCTGGTTCCACTAACCTTTCAGTAATAGTCTGTGGTTCTGGAATTTCTTCCAGTTCTACTGCGCTCCCACTAATCTCCTTTTCCAAGAACTGGTGTTCTAGAAAGTGGGCATTACGAGAAACAAGGACTTTTTGTTCCTCTGCGTAGTAGAAAAGATACCCCCTGGTGTTCTTTGGGTATCCCACAAACTTGCACAGTACTGAGCGTGCCTCGAGCTTGTCCGCATGCTGCTTTTTGACAAAAGCCGGACATCCCCAGATCTTCAGATATTGAAGATAGGGTTTCTTCCCACTCCACATTTCATATGGTGTGGAAGGCACAGTCTTAGTCGGAACTCGGTTCAAAAGGTACGCAGCTGATTCTAGCGCATACCCCCAGAATGATCGCGGTAACTCAGCGTTACTCATCATGGACCGCACCATATCCAATAGGGTGCGGTTCCGTCTCTCCGATACACCGTTATGTTGCGGGGTGTAAGGAGGAGTAAGCTGAGAGAGAATTCCGTTCTCTTTTAAATAGTCCAGGAATTCGGCCCTTAAGTATTCTCCACCTCGATCCGATCTTAGAATCTTAATACTTTTGCCGGTCTGTTTCTCTACTTCATTCTTATACTCCTGGAATTTTCCAAAGGCCTCGGACTTATGTTTCATTAAGAAGACATAACCGTACCTTGAGAAGTCATCCGTAAAAGTAATGAAGTAAGAATGTCCGCTTCGGGCATGTGTAGACATTGGACCGCACACGTCACTGTGTACGAGTCCCAAGAGCTCGCTCGCTCTTACTCCATGTCCAGTAAACGGAGTCTTTGTCATCTTTCCTTTGAGACAAGATTGACAAGTGGCATATGATTGATATTCGAACGCATTCAAATATCCTTCTGTATGCAACTTAGTCAACCTTCTCTCATTGATGTGACCCAATCTACAATGCCATAAGAAAGTCTGATTTATTTCTGGAGACTTTCTTTTGTGTGTATTCTGGACATTGAAAATCTGTGGTTGGTTTAACACGTATATACCATTACTCAGAGTACCTGACCCAATCAATACTTGATTAAGGTGAATGTTTACAACATTACTTACAAACGCAAATTCATAACCTTCTTTAGAAACTAAAGATACAGAAATGATATTACAAGTTGCGTTGGGTACAAAAAAGCAATTACGCAAAACCAAAACATGTCCATCTGACATTCCCAGGTGATAGTCCCCCACGGCTTTAGCATCCATGCTAGCTCCGTTCGCAACTCTGAGGGTCATGTCACCTGCCTTCAAATCCCTACGGTTTCTCAACGCCTGCAAAGAATTACAGATATGAGATCCTGATCCGGTATCCAATACCCAGGAAGTAGAGTTTATTGAAAGACAGTTTTCAATAACATACACACCTGAAGCTGAAGCTGCAACCTGCTTCAATTCCTGTGTTCTGGCCTTCCAGGCCCTGCAATCATTCTTCCAGTGTCCTTTCTTATGACAAAAGAAGCATTCTTCCTTATCCACAAGCTTCCCCGCTATCTTTGTTGCTTTACCTTTTCCCTTCGTATCCACTTTACTAACACCGCCCCTTGGTTTGGCGGGGGCCTTCTTCTTCTTTCCCTTGGCTTTCGCCTTGGACCTAGAAGAAGATGATCCTCCTACAAACAAAGTGGATGTATCCCTACTTTTCTGTAGGGTGCCCTCTGCGCTCCTCAGCATGTTGAGGAGCTCTGATAGTTCAACCTCTTTTTCTTGTAGGTTGAAGTTCAGTATAAACTGGGCGTAAGTGGAAGGAAGGGACTGGAGAACTATATCCGTATATAGCTCACTCTCCAATGTGATCCCTAGGTCAGCGAGCTCCTCAATGTAGCCGATCATCTTTAGCACGTGCTCGGCTACTGATGATCCGACGGCCATCTTTGTCGAAAACAACTTTTTCGACGCTTCGTATCTTGCGATACGTGATTGCTCTCCATACAGTTCTTTTGTATGGAGCAATATGGACTCCATGTCCATATTCTCATGCCTCCTCTGATGTTCGTTGTCCATCGAGGCAAGCAGGAGGCACTTGGCCTTCGCGCTATCAATCTCCCAAGTCTTGCGGATTTCCTTATCCGCGATACTGGAAGTTGGACCAGGGACAGGGGGAGCTTTGGTGGTAAGAAGATACCCCAGCTTGTCATAAGTGATTGCTATCTTGACATTCCTGAGCCAATCTTTGTAGTTTGGCCCTGTCAGCTTGTTTTTATCTAGGAGTAACTTAAGTCCAGTCATGTTGATTGGTCGCTGCAATTAGGAGAGAGAAGAAGAAACACTCAGCATGATGCTCTTGCAAGTTTAGAGTAGTTTTTAGTTTGTCTAAACAGGATGGCTCCCACTGTTTCTCGAATCCCTCCTCAAACCATAAAGGAAGAATTAGTCAGGATCAATCCCACCGTACAATACTTGCTTAACCGTTCAGCCAGGCCAGTGTCGGTACTTCGAGGGAGGTTTTCCAACGCTTTCGCGAAGTTCCTTAATTAAAGAACCTCTTTTCCCTGGGGGCGTAACCCCGCTAACACCTTTCTAGGCACCTACTAGGTTTATAGCATTGATCGTTAAGTGAGAAATTTCCCGAGGAGTAGCATATACTCACAGTAGGATCGGGATCCAAATATCATCGCGTGACGAAAATGAAGGAATCCTACCATAATCATCACACTCCAAATGGTATGCAAATCTAGCAAGTTTCAGTACTTATGAAACTCCCGATGTGGATTTTTGCCCCATGCTCTTATGACCTTGGCGTGAGGTCAAAATGTCATAAGTCACATGTCAAGTTCGTCCCATCATTATCCAGGTTAATTTGAATCCACCCGTACATACCCTTGACGTAGGCCAAAATGGCAGTACGACTGTCTCAAACCAACGCATTTTATCTATGCAACAGATAAATATCCGGCAGCTACCAATCACTATGCCTTGGCGTGAGGTCAAAATACATAGCTTGAATACTACCGAATATTTAACTGAAATGATGGAGGGCTACGGATGGTTTTGGCGAAACCGTGAACGTAGTGAACTTGATTTAATCGATTGAACGAGATAGCTTTTAGAAGGAGTGGCTCAATCTCCGCATTTAAAAGTTAGTTTTGAAAAGAACCGAGTGGTTTTTCGAAAGTGTTCCATCGACTTAAACTTGGTTTATTATCTTGCATTAGTTCTTTTAATGCGTGATATTCTTGCATTAGTACTTTTAATGCGTCCCATCATTTAATCCTACCATTGCAGAAAACAACCAAAATATGACGTACGCTTATGCCATTCGCATTCGCCACGGGGCCCCGTCATTACCCGTTAGGTTACTTAACTAACGACAGAGCGGGGGCTGGGCTAGCGCGTCTGTAAAACATAAGCAACGCCTAAATAGAAAGCAATGATAGACATTTCAGATCACAGATAAATACATTGGATATACTAGCAATCTGTAATTTGTACGAGCCTGTAACAAAAAACAGATAACACGGTCGCGGTGAATAGCCAAATCCCCACCCAAGACCCCTACGGGTGCGGCAAACTACCCGCCAAGTCCTCGGTAGTTTGTGCACCCCTCCATGGGTCTATCCTAGGAGCAAAAACAGTAAAAAGAATTATACAATGACGGCTACAACCCCGACCCGGTTGTGCGGCCAAACAAATAATATAATTACATCAATTTACATTTACAATGAATTGCAAGAAAAGAAAACTCTCGTCTCACAACCCCCGGCTATTCACCCGCGACAATCCAACATATTTATATACACATTCCAGCACATTACAGATCTTGTATAACCCCGACTAATCGTCTTATAGCAATTAGCCGACGTTCAATACAAGCAAACATCACAGATATAACCATCATAGTCAAAGTGTAGTGAAGTTCGGAAAAAAATACGGAATTATAGGACCCCAAAAGGAAATTTCTTTTCTGGAAAATCTGGGCACATATAATATATTTTAAAAATCCCAAAACCAACACAGACACACACTGCACGAAAAACGATGCACAGAAGACGACAAGTCGCGGCGGTTCCGCGGCGGATGCTTACCTTACGCGGCGGAAGCGCGGCGCCTTAGACGAGTTACTGTATCATTTTTCTTGGGTGTTCACAGAAAAGCCTGAGACGAATTTACATGTATAAATTTTTTCATTTTGAGCCAAAAAATTTTCAACAGAAACTCAGGTTTTGAAATTATCCGGTTTTGTGATTTTTTTCGGTTCCGAACTTCGTTACACCTTACTACCAAGCTAGTTTAAGTTTAGTTAGGCTCTGATACCACTGTAAGTCCATATTGCGACCCCCGGTTCTTACGGGGAGGCGGAAACGGTATAAAAATCAAATTTTTAGTGCAAGAAGCAACATGGACTAAACAAGGTCGGGATCGTGTCTAAACTAAACTAGCAAATACGCTAAAAGGAGTTAGCTACTCGGATGAGGGTTATACCTAAACTTGAACTCCTTCTTCTTGAAATCTTGTAGAGGTTGATGGTTCTCTTTTGTCGCCTTCTTCCGTCGAAGATGGATCCACCTCGAGGGTTCGACCTTGGGCTCTTTCTCGGACTTGGAGTGAACTAGAATCTCCGGTTTGCTAATCCTTTGATCCTAGGGTGAGTAGAGAGTGACTAGGGTTTGCTTTCCTTTTAAAAGAGAAGGATTCTCAACTCATGAGAGGGTTTCTCTTTACTAGAGGAAGAAGAAGATGAAGAGAGGAGAGAGAATGAGAATGATAGAATGAGCTATTATTTTCTCTTCTTGCAACCATAATGCAAAAGAATAATATTATCTAAATGATAATAATTGAAAATGAGAATAGTTGATGGTAGTGTTTGGAATGACCACAACCATGCTTCATTTAATAAAAAGTAAGCATGAATCAAGGAAGACTTTCAAGGCATGAAAGTGGTCAATGGTCAACAAGTCAACCAAGGTCAACAAGTCAACAAAGAACAACCATAACATAATTCTCATTTAATTATTATTATTAATAGATAATAAATAAATCCATTAGGGTTTGGAAAAAGAAGACTGTCAACTGTGCATACGCACCCGTTCCGAAACCCTAATGAAAAACCTCATTCTCCTCCTCAATCAACTGTGCATACACACCTGCATTCTCGTTCCGAAAAACAAGAATACCAAGATATAAAAGCAACCCCAAAACATATACCAGTATCTGGCTCAAACCAGAGCCTGCCAGTATAATCCGTCCGGACTCCAAACGTGCACAAGTGCGCGGATGAGAACGAACCCTGTCGCAAAACCATGCGACCTCTACTCTGTTTTGCCCAGAGGCGAATACCCTCTGTGTGGGACTCTAAAGACTCGACACTACGCTGGCAGTGGGTTTAACCACAGACCGCAAGCGGCACTAGCTGTGCGTAACGGTCCCCAGGTAGATGCCGACAAGAAGGCTGACGAGGTGAAACCCCATCTGAACTCCTACTGAGTCTGAATGTGACAGTCTCCGTACAGTCCGGTCTGTTCGTCTGATACATCGCATGGCGGGCCTAGGGGGTGGTAAACGTCAGTCCCCCAATAGCGGTACAAGTCGTGCCGGAGCGAAGCCCAAAACACCCTGAGATAACACTGGAAACCTACCAGTATATCTCGTTTGCCCTGGCCAGGGACTACTCGTGTAATGGCTCTCCTAGACACAGCGCGATGTCAACCCCCAATACCGGGAGAGACGAATCCTGTCTAACCGTCACTGCCTCCAAGTGCTTCGGGACTGCACCCAACCACCACCTGTTTGCACGACTCCTTTGAGCCGTGGTAGGGTAGTGATCAAAATGCAGTGGGAACACACTTGAGGTGAAGTGCCAGTGTCAAGTCAGCGGACTAAGCTGTACTCATGTCACCTGGGAACTGATAACTGACGATAGGTATAATACCAACCTGTCAGTTCCCGACGAGTCCTGTCCAGTGTACTCGTAACCCAACGAGCACCCGTATACTATCTCCAGTACGACGTACTGATGGCTGTGGGACAGACCATCTCCCACACTGGGATGAGAAGCGCATACGCTAGTCTACTCCGGAGTATCGATGCCCCGTCTCGATAGTCCTGCGACTAGGGACCTGTATAAGGATGTGCCTATAGATTACCCAGCCCCCACTTGTGTGACTGCCATCACAACGCTGGTAATCAAGCAAAGATCCTAAGGGCTCCACTAATGCGTATAAGTGATATACTGAAATAAACACAAGTACACATTGAAGTAGAAACAAACCAAGTAGCATACTACTATTTTGAGCAAGATTGTATATACAAGGTGAATATCCCAAGCATCCATTAAGTAATATACAAACTAGTATGATACAGTAATGGCCTCTAGGGCATATACACTAACAGACCTCACCCCCAATACCGGGAGAGACGAACCCCTGCAGATCCGCTCACTGCCTCCATGTGGCTCGGGACTGTACCCAACTAAAACCTGTTTGCACGTCTCCTTTGAGCGTGGTAGGGTAGTAATCAAAGTACAGTGGGAACTCACACAAGACAATAACGATCTCAGGTCGATGAACTAACCTGTACACATGTCACAAGGGAACTGCTATCTGACGTCAGGTATTGTTAGTTATATGTATGCCCTAGAGGCCATTACTGTACATTGGATGTGCATTGTAGTGGAAGCTTGGATATATATAGGGAAGACTTTCTTGCTCGACATGATAGTATGCTATCTGGTTGCTCTTTACCTTAACGTGTACACTGATTGTCTCTCTGTTTCATGTTGGTAAAGCCCTTAGGATGTGTACTTGACTACCTGGACTATGATGCGGATCATACTAGTGGGGACAAGGTAGTCCATAAGTACATCCTTCAAGGTCCCTAGTCGAGGGTATATCGAGACAGGGCATCGATATACCAGAGTAGACTAGCGTATACCTTCTCGACCCATACAGATGGGCGATGGATGATCCCATATCCATTGGTGTTTGACATCAGAGATGATATACGGGTGCTCAGTGGAAACTGGGTACACTGGACGGACTCGCCGAGAACTCCCAGATGGTATTATACCTTACGTCAGATGGCAGTTCTCTGGTGACACTGGTACAGAGTAGTCTGTTGACCCGAGATCGTCATAGAGTCTTGTGTGGTTCCCACTGTGCTTTGATTTCCATCTTACCACGTCCAAGAGGGCGTGCAAAACGGTGGTTTTTGGGTACAGTCCCGAGTCACATGGAGGCAATGAGCGATAGGAGGGGATTCGTCTCTCCCGGTATAGGGGGTTGATGTTGCGCTGTGTTCGATTGGTTATAACCGGAAATCCCTGGCTAGGGTTGCTGAGAATTACTGGTAAGTGTTACCTGTAGTTTCTCGAACTGTTATAGACCTCATATCGACACGACTTATCAAGTGTAACCCTTCGAAAATCGTTTAGGCAGTTTTTCGGTAATCGGCAAATTTTTCGGCTTTTTCCGTAAAAAGTCAAAATTGATTTTTTTCATTGTAGACCTAATTATACAAAATTTAGATAAGATATTACTATAATTTTGTCACTAAAATGTCACTTATAATTATCTAGTTAAATAAAAAAAAATTCGTAATTAATTAATTACGAATTTTTTTTTATTTAACTAGATAATTATAAGTGACATTTTAGTGACAAAATTATAGTAATATCTTATCTAAATTTTGTATAATTAGTTCTACAATGAAAAAAATCAATTTTGACTTTTTACGGAAAAAGCCGAAAAATTTGCCGATTACCGAAAAACTGCCTAAACGATTTTCGAAGGGTTACAATCTTCCCCCCTAAAAGAAATTCGGTCCCCGAATTTAGAATTTAACTACGCGTACCTTCAAAAAGATGGGGATATCTCTTCCTCATCTCGACCTCGGTCTCCCAGGTGACCTCCTCACTGTTTGGCCCACGCCAAAGGACCTTGACAGACGGTATGACTTTCGACCTCAATTTCTTCACCTGCCGATCCAAGATGACAACCGGCTGCTCGGTGAAAGAAAGATCACGCTCTAACTGGATCGTCTGGTGCTGAATCGCCTGGGAAGGATCATGAAGGTACTTGCGGAGCATCGAGACATGGAATACGGGGTGAACATCGGGGAAGCTGGGCGGAAGAGCTAACCGATAAGAGACTGGACCAACACGCTCTAGGATCTCGAAAGGACCAACATATCTAGGACTCAGTTTCCCTTTCCGCCCAAATCTCATCACACCCTTCATCGGAGAGACCTTCAGGAAAACATGATCGCCAACAGCGAACTCGAGTCGGCGACGGCGCCTGTCAGCATATGATTTCTGCCTGCTCTGTGCCGCTCTCATCCTGTCCCGAATCAGCTGTATCTTCTCGGTCGTCTCCTGTACAATCTGCGGCCCCAAAATACTGCTCTCCCTGAGCTCTGTCCAACATACAGACGATCGGCATCTCCTCCCATATAAAGCCTCAAAAGGTGCCATCTGAATCGTCTCCTGGAAGCTATTATTGTAGGAAAACTCGATCAAAGGCAAATGACGATCCCAGCTACCACCGAAATCTAAAACACAAGCTCTGAGCATGTCCTCAAGAGTCTGAATCGTACGCTCCGACTGACCGTCAGTCTGAGGATGAAAGGCTGTGCTAAAACTCAATCGGGTGCCCAAAGCTTCCTGTAGTCTGAAGATTAATTTTTTTATTATTTTAAGCCTTTTTAAATACATTTAATTAGGGATAAATACAAATTTAATTAGGTAAATTTCTTAATTAGGAGTCTTTATAAGCTAAAATATGGTGTTAATAAAATTATATCATGTCTTGCAAACTTTTGGTTTTAGAGTGGGAAAATTTGTGAAAAATGAGGTAAAAATGGGTTTTTTTGGAAAAAGGTTGACATGAAAGCATTAAATGATAATGTGGGGGTGTTTTAGACCTAGAATCTTCTCCAAATTTCCCAAACTCCCTCCTCATACCTGCAGCCGACCCCTCTTCCTGCAGATTTTCCCCACTTCATCACTTTATCTTGCTTCTTTTCTTGCTAAAAATCCATTTAAATTCACAAATTTCCACCTCCATTCAAAGCCTAACCCTAATCCCTTCTCTCTTCAACCCAAATTTGTTCAAAAACATGATGAAAGGAGGCTTCTTGGAGACTTGATCAAGCTAGGGTTCAAGCTTGAGAGGTGAAAATTTTAATCCTTTTGTTAACTTGTGGTTTAATTATGGTAGAATTGAAATTCTAAGTATTAATTTTGTGTAAATCCTTGTTCATGAAAAATCAAGAGAAGGTGTTGATTTTTAAAAATTAGGGTTTGTAGCCTAATGGTTGAATTATGTTAGGGATGGTTATCTAATTGATTAGAATGGTTAATGGTGAAATTATATGCTTGCTAAATCGACAAATTTCAATGTTTGCATTGAATCGGCGTTGAATTCGCTTACTAGATTTTTGTAGAAAATAGAATGCGGTCAATTTGCGTTAGGTTAGCAATATTATTAGCTTCGTATAGGATTATTAGAATGCGCGAACGCGGGGTTTCGTCTAGTCGGGTGGTAGTTTGTCGATTTCCCCGAAATGACGATTTTTGTTAAAGGATTGTGATTTTCATGCGTTTTTCCGCGCACTGAGTGCATGCTACGATTAATTTGAGAGCGTGGATAATTGTATGTTGTGACTTGCATTGTGTTAGGTTTTGTAATCTTATGCTTAATATTGTGCAAATATAGGATCGGTCGGGAAAACTTCGGATACGGCGCGAAAAGGCAAGGCGGTGGCCGGATCAGATTAGCGGGGATTTCAGGTGAGTAGATGTATTCATCTATGGGGGAATCGTCTGGATGGCGCGATGCGTCCCCCTAGTTAGGATTACCCTACTTTGTGCAAGATTCATATTGTTAGCTAGCTTATCCATTCATGTACACTGTATACCCTTATAGCGAACAGTATATTAGATTGCATGGAAATTCATCCATACTTATGCAATATCACTTTGTTGGACACGAACACCATTACCATTGGCATCTGTTGCACACGCATTATTCATGTGACACACACGCCTTTGGTAATTGCCATGCCACGTGCACGATAGAACCTGTTTATCTTAATATCGTCACCTGCATTCATTCTTGATATATGAAACTGCATCGCATGCACATATCTCGCATCATCATCATATTTACATAGAACTCTAGCCAAAATTTACATCATACACATTGATATCATAGACATTTGTCATATATATAACATGTGGACATTATGATTTTCTTGAGGATTTCAGTTTTGCTGGGATTTCTGGATTTTTGGGGAAAACCGCAAGAATTTAACAAAAGCTTATATTTATCATTTTTAAAACAAAGTTGCGGTTTTCTCGTGATGTATGTGTCGTCCACCATGAGTTTTCATGTTTTCTGTTGGATTTCGAGACCCGATTCGAGGAGTGGATGAACCGTCTCGGGTACATGGTGGGCCCGGTATGGTACCCCGGGGCAAGAAGATCGAGTTGTAGACGATGAGCCTGGCAAGGGAAGACTACCTACCGGTGATGTCTGGCGTGGCGGATATCCGGAGGATACCGACCGTTGTCGTGAGATTTATGATATGGGCCGATCCGGACTGACGGAGCCCGATATTGAGACAGATATGATTCCTATTTGGTGTCGATGCTTGACACGGGTTTTCAGATGATCTCTTGATGATATTTAGCTATTATACAGACATACACTTTCTAAAAGTTAAGAATGCAGTAACTTTAACATTCTAAACACTTAAAGAGTTAGAAAAGATAATGCATACATGTGCATGCATACTAGAGTTATTATATCACATATGGACATACATGTTGTTCCGCATTGCGTGCATTCTTACGATTGCCTTACTAGATGTTATATTCTACTCACGAGCTGGCAACTCACCCCCGTTGTGCCACAGTGTCTTGCAGGTCGGACCCGTCAGTCTTGTAGCGGCGGGCTATCTTGTCATCAGTTCCTTTTGCTCAGACTCGCGACATCGCCCGTAGGTGGGTTGCGAGTATACTTTATTCCTTTTTGCTTTATCATTGTATCTAGTATTCTCCATCTACCACTTGTATTGTATATGCGACCTAGTGATGAGACTGAGAGATTTGTATATTTGTGGTTTCTTTTGGGTCGAGCTCACTTGAGCCGACGTGTGTTTTCTGGTATTTGCATCTCTTTTATGCCCTTTTTCTTGATATTACTATTATATTGCATGTGGTTGTGATCCGCCTTGGGCGAAGGGCTAGCCCCAGCTTGGGGATGCCATTTTTATGTTTACAGGTTTATTATCTTGTTGTACCCATTTTGGGGGATAGAAAATACAGGGGAGACTCTGCCGAAATTTTCGGGAATTTTTGATGTTCTTTTTTGGATTCTATGCAACTTAATTGATTTCAAAACCGTTTTCATTTAAGGTTTTCCTTCACTCTCTTTTGATTTTGGGTTAGATTTCTGGGCTTTGGCTGACTTAGGTTACGGTACGCCTTTAGACGTCTCGTAATCTAAGTGCCAGTCACGTTCCGTACTTTCGGGTCGTGACATCAAGCTATTGGGGTCTGACGTTTACCACCCCTAGGCGAGATTTGCGATATATCAGACGATCAGACCGGACTGTAAGGTAAGTGTTACTGGTTGGATTCACAGGAGTGTGAGCGGGCTTGCTCGTCGATCTTCTGATCGCTCAATACCCGGGTGACCGTTACGTTTAGCAGACCGCTTGCGGCTTGTGGGTGTTTGATATGATCATCATCTGCTGCCAGCGTATTGACGAGTCTTTAGAGTCCTACACAGAGGTTTCCTGGCTCAAGAGAAACGAAATAGGAGCGCATATGAGATATGTGCGGGACCGAGAATAATGCGTGTATGTGATACCGTATTCTATTCTCGCGATGAATGTATTGATTGGTTGTATGCGATATAACCTAGTTATCGAATCAAGGATTGATTCGATAAGTCGATACATTGCATGTTAGTCGGTTATATGCGATATGACCGGATCGTTAAATCAAGTGTTGATTTAATGATTTAATGCATAATTATATATTTGATATATTACTTTGGATTAACTAGTATTAGTTCACTTTAAAAGGATTTTCTCACTTGATGTTCACAAGTTGTATATGTGATATACTTTTGTGAACTTGATTGTATCATGTATGATGATACATGTTAACTTGGTTAAGTGTGTGATTAAATCATGGTTAGTTAATGGTTAGGGTTTCATTTGATTTATTTATGCATTTATTTATTTTGTTTTGACAAAAGAAAAAGAGAAAATGGTTGCTTTAAAAGATGAAGCTTATTGAAGCTTCATGAAGGTTTGACTAAAGTGACCATTTTGTCTTCATGTCTTAACCCAACCATTCACTAATCCTAGTTAATTCTCTACACCTAACCATGGTTGTATTATGATAAGTATTGCTTTTCTTTTCTATTTTCAAATAACTTATCATAATATTATCATCTTCTTCTTCTTCCTTTTCAAGAAGAAAACCTAGACTTCATCAATGGTGACTTGATGAAATGAGTGAGAAATCCAATTCTAAAGTGAACCCACTTCCTATTTCTTCATCCTCTACCTCTTGCCAAGTAGTATAGGGTGTTTCCTTCACAAGTTTTCATGGCTTGGTGAAGGTGGAGCTTGATCTAGTGATGCCTCGACGTAGATCATCTTTGGCGTCGTAGTCGATGACCTAGCCCGTCCATTCTCCGATGAAGCCGACACTAGAGCCCGGGATCCGATGATCGCAGCGAGGAGACATCATCATGGAGCTATGGAGGTGGAGCACCAGATCTACAAAGGTTGTATTTCCGTTACACTTTAGTTAAGTTGTTAACTAGCTCGTTGTTTCGCCTAAAATTCTAGTTAACGATCCGTATTAGAGTTTCTCGGCACTTGTAAAATTTGAAATTGGCATGGTTGATGCCTTGTGAGACCTCTTGATAGTGCCTAGGAACCCTACAGTGGTATCAGAGCCTAGCTAGAGCCTTAGGCGAAGTCTAGACCGAATTAGAAGTCCGATCGAACCGAAAACCTAAAACCTAAATTGCTCTCTGTACATTTTTTAAAACAGTGAGATTTTCAATATTAAAAATATGCAGAAAAATCAGCAGGTATTTCTAAGAGTTACTGTAAAATTCGATGACCCAATTCCATTAAGCCGCCGCGGTTCCGCGGCACAAGCATGGCTTGTGCGGCGGTTCCGCGGCCGAATGGTCTCTTTGCCCAATTTGTTTTGCACAGTAACTCCTATTCTGTTGTTCTTGTTTTCCTGGGAATTTTTAATATTTATTCAAGAGTTGAATTTTCTGGGTTGTATTGGGGATTCTGAGATTCGATCGGACTGTCTAATTTTGTCTATGTGTTTTCCGGATAATTTTTAGATATGTTAAAAAGTTCGACCGGATATAAATACCCACCTTTTCCCCTGTCGGGAAATTTCCAAGTGTTGGATTTTTCCGTGGTTTAACGACGTTCTAAGTAGTGCAAGTAACGTGATGGTCCCTCTAGAAGACAACAAACCTTAACTCGATTATGTGACCGTCTTGAACCGCCCTTTGAACTTTCGGGTTTGGGGCAGTACGGCGTGCCACATGTGAGGCGTTGGCTTGACCCTTCTACGGCTGGACCGTTGGTACTGAGGCACGAACTGAATGTTTTTAGACTTGTTTCATGTGTTGATCTGTATCGGGAAAACTTGGGTGTTCGATTGTTCGATCGGAAAGTTTAACATTTTCTATTTTATTCGGAATGTGATACAATAATTGGAATTCACAAGAAGTTATGAGATAACTGAATGAATGTTATAAACATAGCAGTTTAGTCTCACTTGATCGGTTGCTACGGAATTTTGATGTGATCAAAAGTCCGTCGCAATCACGTAGCGTACGCGGATACTCGCCGGATAAACTTAATAGATAGCCTCACTCCATAGCCCCGACCAAGTGACTGTAGGAGAACCCCGTCGCCGAAAGCATCCGTTCGGGTGCTCGCGGTAGCAGTGTTCCGCCTTGGTGCACTTCGTCAACGGCGTCGTTGGTGCGGCCGTCTACTGAAGTTTGCGACGAGTATTCGATCAGGATGTCGGGAATCCTAATGAATTGCCTGACTTGATATTGAAAAGAGTTTTCGATAATGAGACTAAAATGCGAGGTTTATAATTGTTAGGCATGCGATGTCTAAGGAATTCATTTGATTAGGCATGCGATGTCTATGCAGGTTGCGGATTCCAACTGTTGTAGTTTTACACTTTCTTTTTTCTGTGACCGTAAGTGTAATATGTGATATCGCCGGTTTCGTTGCTATATGTCAACGACAATTGGGATGCGCATATTTACTTACGTTGATGACATGTGATGTTATGTGTTGCTGGATATGTTATACTGGATCGTCGTGTTTGAATAGCCGGGGGTTTTTATGTGAGATGAGTGTTTTTCATTTTCATTCATGTAAAAACTTGTATGTAATATTCTTTTATTGGGGCACTTCCAGGTTGCGGAAGATGTCACCGTTTGTATATTATTTACTTTTCCGCACTAGGATAGACCCAAGGAGGAGGGCACAAGTAACCGGGTTCTGGAGTCCAGTGGGAGACCAACTCGAGGAGTCGAGTCCGGGTCTCCTAACTCCAGAATTGGTAGGGTTGCTTGCCGCTCTCGTAGGGGTCTAGGGGTGTGGGTTTGGCTATTCATCACGACCGTGGAATCCGTGTTTTATACTGGCTCGTATTGAAAACACGGACGTCCTAGTATATCCAATATTTCATATGATTCTTCTGCTGCGATATCTGTGATGTGATCATGTGATGTTTTGTGATAGATACTGTATATAGTATATATGATATATTATATAGGCGTTAGTTATGTTTTACACCCGCGCTAGCCCTGCCCCGCTCTGCCGTTAGTTACCTAACCTAACGGTGCACGAGGGGACATCGAGGCGAATGCGGATGGCATAAGTGTACGTCGTATTTATCTGTGATGTTTAGGTACATTAAATGATGGGACTTCATTAATGTGATTAATGAAATAAAAGAAACCTAAGATGTTGTAGAATCGAATTTCAAAATAAAACAGGTAGCTACAGTTCTTGCTTTGCACAGAGGTATATATGATATATCCTGCACCTTATTCGATAAGGAAAGGACCGAGATCCCTTCATAGGGAGTGACTCCTTTAGCAATAACTGACAGATGCTACACACTCGGTTTGTCTTTTGATTGCTTTTAAGTGTTTTTGCTTTGCACAGTGATATATATGATATATCCCGCACCTCATTCGACGAGGAAAGGACCGACGATCCCTTTACCGGGAGTGACTCCTTTAGCAAAACTAGAAAAGCCTCAAAAACACTCTATTTCAAAATTCATTCGATCCTACAACGATATCAAGTTCATTACGCAATAGGTTTTCAGAAAAACCTGTCGTAGCCCTCCGTCATTTCAGATAAGTACTAGTTAGTATTCATGCTGCGGTAGTTTGGCATTCGTCAAGGCATAGTGTACGGTAGCTAACTAGTATTTATCTGCTTATGCATATGATGCAGATTGGATTAGGGTATTCGTACGGCGTTGTTTGGCATTCGTCAAGGGTCGTGCGGGTGGGTTTAATTCGATCAAGAAATGTACGGGTTGAACTTGACTAGTGGACTATTGGTTGTTTGGCATTCGTCAAGGTCATAGAACACTAGGGGTAAAATATTATCGGGAATTTCAAGTGTTGAAATTTGCAATGAGATTGCATACCTTCTATGAGATAGTTGGATCCCGATACCCGCTGCGAGTAAAAGTTACTTCTGGGAGAGTTTTATACATTACAATTAGCCGATCAAGTAGGTGTCTAGAAAGGTGTTAACGAGGTTATGCCTCTGAGAAAACGAGGTTTACATTAATTAGGTTCGTGCGAAAGCACGGGGGACTTCCCTCAAAGTACCGACACTGGCCTGGCTGAAAGATTGGCGAACTTGTAGTGTGTAATTAATCCCGGCTAGTCTTTCCTTTTAGTGTTTGAAGGAAGATTTGATAAAAAGCAGTGGGAGCCATCCTGATTAGATAAAATAATAACCAATCTATTCTTGCAAGAGCGCACGCTGAGTGTTTTCTTCTCTCTCTCTCCAGGTAGCGACCATATCACGCCTTAATCAAGAAAATAATAAAACGGATTATTGACCGAACCCGCTTGTTATACTGAGCTGGGGAACGTTGGTCCCACTCCAACTTATAATTGTTATAAGACAGAGCAGGAAATAAGGGGAATACCAGATTTCCCGTGCCGCCCAAACAAAGAGAGTACATACTGATGCATCATCTTCGAGTGTGTTCATTATACAGAACTGTTTCTCAGTATCCTCCGCATCCTGGGTATGTGATACCGGATCAGGATCCCAGATATGTAATCTGTTACATAGGGCTACAGAAAGGTAGAGAACTGAGAACGGGTGATAAGTTTCATGAGGCAGAAAACGGGGCAAGAGTTGCAGCCAAGTCTGTCGGTCACTGTCACCCTGTATTACCTATACATTGATTCTGAACGAATGTTATTAGATACCGAACCTGATATACAAAATTATATCAGTCTCTTTATTAGTAAAGAAATGATATAATTTTGTATTGTTGGATAATGTTTTGAACATTTCCTATATCAAAAGTTGATCGGTTCAGGCACGTTGTCTAAAATCATTTACGTTCTAAATCAAACTACAGTTCTTAGTATACATAACACACACAAGAGGAAGAGTTCAGAAATGAACGAATCCTTCTTGAGGTATTGTAGACTAGGTCAGATCAATGCGACCCGACTGGCTAGAGTTACATAAAGATGCATATTTAAATTAGTTTGAACTTACATCTTGTGAAACTCGCCAGTCATGTCACAAAGATAAGATGACCATAGCTCCGTTTACTGGAAACAGAGAAAGAGTTAGTGAACTCTTGGGATGATACATGTTGATGTATGTAGGTCCCCTGTCTACACATGCCAGGACTGGTTCTTTATACTTCATTATATTCTCTGATGATCTTTCGAGTTTTAGACCTATGTTCCTGTTGAAATACAAGTCCGAACCTTTTGAGATATTCACAGAATATAAGTTAGAAGTAGAGAACCAAAATACGGGTATAAGTATTATGTCCTTTGATGTGATCAAGGAGGAGAATACTTGAGCATGGAATTCCTGGATTATTCTAAAGGAGAATGAGATTCTCTCTCAGCATTACTCCTCTATATACACCATTGCACGATGGTATATCGGGGCGGAGCAATCACACCCTATATGATAAGGTGTGCTCTATGATGAGTACTACTGAGTTACCTTTTTCCTTTTGGGAGTTATGCACTTGAGAAGCTGCATACCTATTGAAAAAGGTTCAAATCAAATCAGTTGCCTACCACTTCATATGTGATATGGAAAGGGAAGAGCCCATGTCTTAAGTTAGTTAAGATTTGGGGTTGTCCGGCCTATGTCTAAAAGCAAAATCCGGACAATCTCGAGGCAAGGTTAGTTATGTAGAACTGGAAAGGTTCCAGCTATGCAAACTACAGAAGATGATTTGATAGAACCAAAGGATTCAATAGTTTCCAACGAACCTCAGCCTCTTCGTCGATCTAGTAGGCTTCCTCACCCACCTGAGAGATACTTTGGTTTCTCTATGACAGTGGGAGCGAGGTTGCATCATGAGATGATGACCAAACTAGTTTCGAGCTGGCCATCAGGAGTGAGACTCTGTAAGAATGGCTGGATGTTTATCGATCTGAGATGGAATCGTTATACACCAACAAAGTATGGACTTTGGTTGCTATATCTAAAGGGTTAAATCCCCATCAGGAGCAAGTATATCTTGAGAAGATTACTTGGTGTACATCGAAAAGTTGAGATTTTCAAAGCTAGACTTGTTAAAATTTTGCATCATTTACCAGGCGTGGATTATGATGAAACCTTTTTCAAGTAACCAAGCTTAAGTCCATCCAGATCCTACTTGCCACGGCTACATACCATGACTACGATATCTAGTGGTTGGGTGTCATGACAGCTTTTCTAAATGATGTTTTTGAAAAGGGCGTCTATAAGTACACAGCCAGAGGGCTTCATAGACAATGGGAGCAGCGGAAACGTGTACAGGATGCTTTATAGGATAAAGCAGGCATCACGGAGTTGGAACATCTGTTTTGATGAAGTAGTCAAAGAGTTTGACATCATCAAAATGGTAGATGAACCTTGTATATACAAAAAGGTAGTAGGGAGTATGGTGGTGATCCTCGTAGAGTACGTGGATGACATACTCTTGATAAGAAAGGAGTTTCTTATGCTACGCTCGATCAATCTCCGCTTATCACAATGATTCTCCACAGAGGATCAAAATGATACCTACTAAATCCTAAGCTTTGGATCTATGAGATAGATCTAACAGGATGTTAGGATACTCACTAGTTGTAGTGAGATGGTATCAATCGATCCTAGGGAGAATCACTGGAAAGGTTCCAGGGTGATAAAGACGACTGAATGTCAGTCACAGGCATTGTCTGTACCCTCAGTAAAGGGACGGTATGTTGGAAGAGTTCCAAGCTAAATACCGTGGCATACTAGACGATAAAGGCACGATACATCGCTACTTAAGATGCTACCAAAGAGGATGTTTGGGTGTATATTAGTTCATGAGATGAACTACATTCCACCCATTGTGTGACAATGGAGTTGTGGCTTATGCCAAGGAACGACTGTCTCATCAGTGATCCAGACATATTCTAAGGCAGTATCACCTGATCATGGAGATGGTTGATCTCTAAGGGATCGAGGTCAGGAGAGTAGACTCAGAGGACGACACGGCGGATCCACTCACGAAGGCCTATTCCCAGCGAGAGACTTTTATGGGATGGTTGAGTATGAGATACTACAACCATTGCTATCAGATGGCCCTAGTGCAAGTGGGAGATTGTTAGTTATATGTATGCCCTAGAGGCCATTACTGTACATTGGATGTGCATTGTAGTGGAAGCTTGGATATATATAGGGAAGACTTTCTTGCTCGACATGATAGTATGCTATCTGGTTGCTCTTTACCTTAACGTGTACACTGATTGTCTCTCTGTTACATGTTGGTAAAGCCCTTAGGATGTGTACTTGACTACCTGGACTATGATGCGGATCATACTAGTGGGGACAAGGTAGTCCATAAGTACATCCTTCAAGGTCCCTAGTCGAGGGTATATCGAGACAGGGCATCGATATACCAGAGTAGACTAGCGTATACCTTCTCGACCCATACAGATGGGCGATGGATGATCCCATATCCATTGGTGTTTGACATCAGAGATGATATACGGGTGCTCAGTGGAGACTGGGTACACTGGACGGACTCGCCGAGAACTCCCAGATGGTATTATACCTTACGTCAGATGGCAGTTCTCTGGTGACACTGGTACAGAGTAGTCTGTTGACCCGAGATCGTCATAGAGTCTTGTGTGGTTCCCACTGTGCTTTGATTTCCATCTTACCACGTCCAAGAGGGCGTGCAAAACGGTGGTTTTTGGGTACAGTCCCGAGTCACATGGAGGCAATGAGCGATAGGAGGGGATTCGTCTCTCCCGGTATAGGGGGTTGATGTTGCGCTGTGTTCGATTGGCTATAACCGGAAATCCCTGGCCAGGGTTGCTGAGAATTACTAGTAAGTGTTACCTGTAGTTTCTCGAACTGTTATAGACCTCATATCGACACGACTTATCAAGCTATTGGGGTCTGACATTTACCACCCCTAGGCGAGATATGCGACATATCAGACGATCATACCGGACTGTACGGTAAGTGTTACTGGTTGGATTCACAGGAGTGTGAGCGGGCTTGCTCGTCGATCTTCTGATCGCTCAATACCCGGGTGGCCGTTACATTTAGCAGACCGCTTGCGGCTTGTGGGTGTTTGATATGATCATCATCTGCTGCCGGCGTATTGACGAGTCTTTAGAGTCCTACACAGAGGTTTCCTAGCTCAAGCGAAATGAAATAGGAGCGCATATGAGATATGTGCGGGACCGAGAATAATGCGTGTATGTGATACCGTATTCTATTCTCGCGATGAATGTATTGATTGGTTGTATGCGATATAACCTAGTTATCGAATCAAGGATTGATTCGATAAGTCGATACATTGCATATTAGTCGGTTATATGCGATATGACCGGATCGTTAAATCAAGTGTTGATTTAATGATTTAATGCATAATTATATATTTGATATATTACTTTGCATTAACTAGTATTGGTTCACTTTAAAAGGATTTTCTCACTTGATGTTCACAAGTTGTATATGTGATATACTTTTGTGAACTTGATTGTATCATGTATGATGATACATGTTAACTTGGTTAAGTGTGTGATTAAATCATGGTTAGTTAATGGTTAGGGTTTCATTTGATTTATTTATGCATTTATTTATTTTTTTTTGACAAAAGAAAAAGAGAAAATGGTTGCTTTAAAAGATGAAGCTTATTGAAGCTTCATGAAGGTTTGACTAAAGTGACCATTTTGTCTTCATGTCTTAACCCAACAATTCACTAATCCTAGTTAATTCTCTACACCTAACCATGGTTGTATTATGATAAGTATTGCTTTTCTTTTCTATTTTCAAATAACTTATCATAATATTATCATCTTCTTCTTCTTCCTTTTCAAGAAGAAAACCTAGACTTCATCAATGGTGACTTGATGAAATGAGTGAGAAATCCAATTCTAAAGTGAACCCACTTCCTATTTCTTCATCCTCTACCTCTTGCCAAGTAGTATAGGGTGTTTCCTTCACAAGTTTTCATGGCTTGGTGAAGGTGGAGCTTGATCTAGTGATGCCTTGACGTAGATCGTCTTCGGCGTCGTAGTCGATGACCTAGCCCGTCCATTCTCCGATGAAGCCGACACTAGAGCCCGGGATCCGATGATCGCAGCGAGGAGACATCATCATGGAGCTATGGAGGTAGAGCACCGGATCTACAAAGGTTGTATTTCCGTTACACTTTAGTTAAGTTGTTAACTAGCTCGTTGTTTCGCCTAAAATTCTAGTTAACGATCCGTATTAGAGTTTCTCGGCACTTGTAAAATTTGAAATTGGCATGGTTGATGCCTTGTGAGACCTCTTGAGAGTGCCTAGGAACCCTACAGGTATAAGAACAACTAGCATGTTCCCGGCGAGTCCTGTCCGGTGTACCCATAACCCAATGAGCACCTGTATACATCTTAGGTGAACCAACTGACACCAGTGGCTTGTGAGACCGGCCACCGCCCCTCGTCGGGGTCTCGACTGTATACACTAGTCTACTCTGGAGTATCGATGCCCTGTCTCGAAACTCCCACTACTAGGGACCTTTTAAGGATTTTCTTATAGACCCCAGCTCCCACGTATATGATCGCCCTCATACTGCTGGCAGTCAAGCAAGAATCCTAGGGGCTCTATCAACGAGCAATAGTGACCTGTAAGGTCACCAAAGCAGTACACAATGATAAAGGTAAACCAAATAGCATACTATCATCTTGAGTAAGACTGTCCTACCGGCATAGGTCCTCCCTCAATCATTGCAATCACGTGCCTGTGATCCAATAATTGACTCTGAGGGCACTATATCCAACAATCTCCCACTTACACTCAAGGCTACTTATTGCGATGTCGCATACTCACAGCCCATGTGATACCGAACACCCAACTCCTCTACTAGTCAGTCTCACAAAGCTCGTTTGCGAAACTATTTCGTTCGAGGAATAGCCTCAGTGAGTGGATCAGCTCTAATGTTTCTTTCTATGTCTCTCTTTATCTCAAGTTCGCAGAGAAAACCATCTCCCGAAATGAGCAATACCTGTCTTAGAGTATGTCTGGATATCTGATAGGACCTAGTTTATAAATGAACTCCAAATCCAAACTTCTCAGACTGTATCGTCAACTGAACATAATCAGTATCCTGCGCCATGCCTTCCTCAGTATCCGCTTGGACCTCCTGTCCAAACTACTGCCCCTCGTCAGAGGGAAAACTATAACTCTGACAGTCACTCTGTCATCTAGGTCACCTTGGAAACCTGGAATGATAACTGTCTCCTAAAAGAGGCTGTTGTTTTTCATATCCCTAGAACATCCACTTATGTTATAAAACTGCTTCGAATGTTTCTCCAGGATTGGATCAATATCAACTTATTGCACCTACTACAAAAACAACATCTAGTGTGGTACTTGACATCTCATGATTGACTCAATTGCCTAAGCAAGTGATCTGCCAATCATGCACATCCCTCTCCCCTTTAGTCTGTAAGACTCCTTTATAGAGGGTGACTCCATCATCTGCAGGTATACTACCGTGCCAGGAGTCGTCCATTCTAAAAACTCTTAGAATGCTGTCTAAGTACCCTGATTGGGAAACCACCCAAATCTAGATCTATAGATCTAGTAACCAGAATGTCTTGATATTATATCCAAGTCCCATGTGGAGAAACCACTGTGTGATAACCAAAGTATAACCGATCGTAGTATAGGAATATCATTTCCTACTTTGTGTATGTCATCCAAATACCAGGACATCACACCCTACTACCTTCTTAACAGATCCATCCGCTTATTCTGATGAAGTCAAACCTATGACTATCATATCAGAAATAGATGATCTATCTCCGCTATGTCTGCTTTAATCTAGAAATAGACATAAGCAACTTGTCCACCATGCTTCCGCTGCTCCCATTGTTAGTTATATGTATGCCCTAGAGGCCATTACTGTACATAGGATGTATATTGTAGTGGATGCTTGGACATATATAGGGAGGACTTTCTTGCTCGACATGATAGTATGCTATCTGGTTGCTCTTTACCTTAACGTGTACACTGATTGTCTCTCTGTTACATGTTGGTAAAGCCCTTAGGATGTGTACTTGACTACCTGGACTATGATGCGGATCATACTAGTGGGGACATGGTAGTCCATAAGTACATCCTCCAAGGTCCCTAGTCGTGGGTGTATCGAGACGGGGCATCGATATACCAGAGTAGACTAGCGTATACCTTCTCGACCCATACAGATGGGCGATGGATGATCCCATATCCATTGGTGTTTAACATCAGAGATGATATACGGGTGCTCAGTGGAGACTGGGTACACTGGACGGACTCGCCGAGAACTCCCAGATGGTATTATACCTTACGTCAGATGGCAGTTCTCTGGTGACACTGGTACAGAGTAGTCTGTTGACCCGAGATCGTCATAGAGTCTTGTGTGGTTCCCACTGTGCTTTGATTTCCACCTTACCACGTCCAAGAGGGCATGCAAAATGGTGGTTTTTGGGTACAGTCCCGAATCACATGGAGGCAATGAGCGATAGGAGGGGATTCGTCTCTCCCGGTATAAGGAGTTGATGTTGCGCTGTGTTCGATTGGCTATAACCGGAAATCCCTGGCCAAGGTTGCTGAGATTTACTGGTAAGTGTTACCAGTAGTTTCTCGAACTGTTATAGACCTCATATCGACACGACTTATCGAGCTACTGGGGTCTGACGTTTACCACCCCTAGACGAGATATGCGACATATCAGACGATCAGACCGGACTGTACGGTAAGTGTTACTGGTTGGATTCACAGGAGTGTGAGCGGGCTTGCTCGTCGATCTTCTGATCACTCAATACCCGGGTGGCCGTTACGTTTAGCAGACCGCTTGCAGCTTGTGGGTGTTTGATATGATCATCACCTGCTGCCGGCGTATTGACGAGTCTTTAGAGTCCTACACAGAGGTTTCCTGGCTCAAGCGCAACGAAATAGGAGCGCATATGAGATATGTGCGGGACCGAGAATAATGCGTGTATGCGATACCGTATTCTATTCTCGCGATGAATGTATCGATTGGTTGTATGCGATATAACCTAGTTACCGAATCGAGGATTGATTCGATAAGTCGATACATCGGATATTAGTCGGTTATATGCAGTATGACCGGATCATTAAATCAAGTGTTGATTTAATGATTTAATGTATAATTATATATTTGATATATTACTTTGTATTAACTAGTATTGGTTCACTTAAAATGGATTTTCTCACTTGAAATACACAAGTTGTATATGTGATATACTTTTGTGCACTTGTTTGTATCATGTTTGATGATACATGCAAACTTGGGTTTGTGTAAAGAATTAAACCATGGTTATGTTAATGGTTAGGGTTTTGATTTACTTATCTATTCATTTATTTATTTATTCATTTTTGAAAGATAAGGAGAAATGGTGGCTTGATTTGTTTTCTAGTTGAAGCTTCATGAAGCTTTGAATAAGTCCACCATTTTTGTTTCATACTTAACCCTAACCATTCAACCTAACCTTAGTTAATTCTCTACACCTAACCATGGTTGTAAATATGATAAGTATCATTTTATTTCCTATTTTTCATATACTTATTATATTCTTTCTTCTTCTTCTTCTTCTTGAACAAAGAAAAAAGCTTGCTACCATTAATGGCAACTTGAGAAAAAGAGTGAGAAATCCAATTCTAAAGTGAACCCACTTCCTATTTCTTCATCCTCTACCTCTTGCCAAGTAGTATAGGGTGTTTTCTTCACAAGTTTCATGACTTGGTGAAGTGGGAGCTTGATCTTGTGTTGCCTCGACGTAGATCATCTTCGGCATCGAAGTCGACGACCTAGCCCGATCATTCTTTCGATGAAACCACCGCGAGAGTCCGGGATCTGATGGGTACAGCGGAGGGACTTCATCATGGAGCTATGGAGGTGGAGGTCCGGATCTACAAAGGTTGTATTTTCGTTCACTCTTAGTTAAGTTGTTAACTTGCTTGCATGTTTCGCCTAAACTCTAGTTAACGATCTAGTTTAGGGTTTCTTGGCACCGGAAATATTTGAATTTGGCGTGGTAGATGCCTTGTGAGACCTCATTAGTGTGCCTAGGAACCCTACAGTGGTATCAGAGCCTAGCTAGAGCCTTAGGCGATACGTAGATGGAGTTAGAAATCCGATCGAACCCGAAACCCTAATCTATGACCCCTCTCTGTACATTTTTTAAAAACTGGGTTTTTTCCAGATTAAAAATGCTTAAAAAATTCAACAGGAAATTCTAAGAATTACGGTGCAAAAACGAGCAAACGATATGCCCAAAGCGCGGTGGAACCGCGGCAGAAGCTTGGCTTCTGTGGCGGTTCCGCGGCCAAATGATGAGATCTGCCTTCAATTTTTGCACAGTAATTTGTGTCTTCAGGTATTGAGTTTTCTGGGAATTTTTAATTTGCACTCAAGAGTTGAGTTTTCTGGGATGCTTTAGGGCTTCGATGATTCGATCGGAATTTTTGACTTTGTCTATGTGTTTTTCTGGGTAACTTTAGAATATGTTAAAAAGTTCGACCGGATATAAATACCCACTTTTTCCTCTGCCGGAAAATTTCCAAGGGTTGGATTTTTCCGTAGTTTAATAACGTTCTAAGTAGTGCAAGTAACGCGATGGACCCTCTAGAAGACAACAAACCTCAACTCGATTATGTGACCGTCTTGAACTGCCCTTTGAACCTTAGGGTTTGGGGCCGTACGGCGTGCCACATGTGAGGCGTTGGCTTGACCCTTCTACGGCTGGACCGTTGGTACTGAGGCACGAAATGAATGTTTTTAAACTTATTTCATATGTTGAGCTATTTCGGGAAAACTTGGGTGTTCGATTGTTCGATCAGAAAGTTTAACATTTTCTATTTATCCGGAATGTGATACAATATTTAGAATCCACAAGTAGTTATGAGATAACTGAATGAATGTTATAAACATAGCAGTTTAGTCTCACTTGATCAGTTGCCACGGAATTTTGATGTGATCAAAAGTCCGTCGCAATCACGTAGCGTACGTGGATACTCGCCGGGTAAACTTAATAGACAGCCTCACCCCATAGCCCCGACCAAGTGACTGTAGGAGAACCCCGTCGCCGAAAGCATCTGTTCGGGTGCTCGCGGCAGCGGTGTTCCGCCTTGGTGCACTTTGTCGACGTCGTCGGGGGTGCGGCCGCCTACTAAAGTTTGCGACAAGCATTCGATCATGATGAAGGGAATCTTGTTTAATTGCCCGACTTGATATTGAAAAGAGTTTTCAATAATGAGACTAAAAAGTGGGGTTTATAATTGTTAGGCATGCGATGTCTAAGTATTTCATTTGATTAGGCATGCAATGTCTAAAGAGATTGCGGATTCCAACTGTTGTAGTTTTACACTTTCTTTTCTGTGACCGGAAGTGTAATATGTGTTGTCGCCGGTTTCGTTGCTATATGTCAATGACAATTGGGATTCGCATATTTACTTACGTTGATGACATGTGATGTTATGTGTTGCTGGATATGTTATATTGGATCGTCGTGTTTGAATAGCCGGGGTTTTTTATGTGAGATGGGTGTTTTTCATTTTCATTCATGTAAAAACTTGTATGTAATATTCTTTTATTGGGGCACTTCCAGGTTGCGGAAGATGTCACCTTTTGTATATTATTTACTTTTCCATACTAGGATAGACCCAAGGAGGAGGGCACAAGTAACCGGGTTCTGGAGTCCAGTGGGAGACCAACTCGAGGAGTCGAGTCCGGGTCTCCTAACTCCAGAATTGGTAGGGTTGCTTGCCGCTCTCGTAGGGGTCTAGGGGTGTGGGTTTAGCTATTCATCGCGACCGTGGAATCCGTGTTTTATACTGGCTCGTATTGAAAACACGGGCGTCCTAGTATATCCAATCTTTCATATATTTCTTCTGCTGCGTTATCTGTGATGTGATCATGTGATGTTCAGTGATAGATACAGTATATAGTATATATGATATATTATATAGACGTTACTTATGTTTTACACCCGCGCTAGCCCTGCCCTGCTCTGCCGTTAGTTACCTAACGGTGCACGAGAGGACATCGAGGAGAATGTGGATGGCATAAGTGTACGTCGTATTTATCTGTGATGTTTAGGTACTTTAAAATGATGTGACTTCATTAATATGATTAATGAAAGAAAAGAAACCTAAAGATGTTGTGGAATCGAATTTCAAAAATAAAACAGGTGGCTACAGTTCTTGCTTTGCACAGCGGTATATATGATATATCCTGCACCTTATTCGATGAGGAAAGGGCCAATGATCCCTTCACTGGGAGTGACCCCTTTAGCAATAACTGGCAGATGCTACACACTCGGTTTTTCTTTTGATTGCTTCTATAGTTTCTGCTTTGCACAGTGATATATATGATATATCCCGCACCTCATTCGACGAGGAAAGGGCCGACGATCCCTTCACCGGGAGTGACCCCTTTAGCAAAACTAGAAAAGCCTCAAAAACACTCCATTTTAAAATTCATTCGATCCTACAACGATATCAAGTTCATTACGCAACAGGTTTTCAGAAAAACCTGTCGTAGCCCTCCGTCATTTCAGATAAGTACTAGTTAGTATTCGTGCTGCGATAGTTTAGCCTCCGTCAAGGCGTAGTGTACGGTAGCTAACTAGTGCTTATCTGCTAGCATATGATGCGATTGGATTAGGGTATTCGTACGGCGTTGTTTGGCCTCCGTCAAGGGTCGTGCGGGTGGGTTTAATTCAATCAGGAAATGACGGGTTGAACTTGACTAGCGCACTATGGGTAGTTTGGCCTCCGTCAAGGTCATAGGACGCTAGGGGCAAAATTATCGGGAATTTGAAGTGTTGAAATTTGCAATGAGATTGCATACCTTCTATGAGATAGTTGGATCCCGATACCCACTGCGAGTAAGAGTTACTCCTGGGAGAGTTTTACACATTACAATTAGCTGATCAAGTAGGTGTCTAGAAAGGTGTTAACGAGGTTACGCCTCTGGGAAAACGAGGTTTATATTAATTAGGTTCGTGCGAAAGCACGGGGGACCTCCCTCAAAGTACCGACACTGGCCTGGCTGAAAGATTGGCGAACTTGTAGTGTGTAATTAATCCCGGCTAGTCTTTCCTTTTAGGGTTTGAAGGAATATTAGATAAAAAAACAGTGGGAGCCATCCTGATTAGGTAAAATAATAACCAATCTATTCTTGACAGAGCGCACGCAGAGTGTTTTCTTCTCTCTCTCTCCAGGTAGAGACCATATCACGCCTTAATCAAGATAATAATACGGATATATTGACCGAACATGCTTGTTATACTGAGCTGGGGAACGTTGGTCCCGCTCCAACTTATAATTGTTATAAGACAGAGCAGGAAATTGGGGATTACCAGAATTCCCGTGCCGCCCAAACGAAGAAAGTGCATATTGATGCATCATCTTCGGGTGTGTTCATTATACAGAACTGTTTCACAGTATTCTTTACGTCCTGAATATGAGATACCGGATCAGGATCCCGCATATGTAATTTGTTACATGGGCTACGGATAGGTAAAGAACTGAGAACGGGTGATAAGTTTCATGAGACAGAAAACGGGGCAAGTGTTGCAGCCAAGTCTGTTGGTCACTGTCACCCTGTATTACCAATACATTGATTCTGAACGAATGTTATTAGATACCGAACCTGATATACAAAATCATATCACTCTCTTTATTAGTAAAGAAATGATAAAATTTTGTATTGTTGGATAATGTTTTGAACATTTCCTATATCAAAAGTTGATCGGTTCAGGCACGTTATCTAAAAGCATTAATGTTCTAAATCAAACTACAGTTCTTAGTATACAGAACACACACAAGAGGAAGAGTTCAGAACTGAATGAATCCTTCTTGAGGTATTGTAGACTAGGTCATATCAATGCGACCCGACTAGCTGAAGTTACATATAGATGCATATTTAAATTAGTTTGAATTTACATCTTATGAAACTTGCCAGTCATGTCACAGAGATAAGATGACCACAACTCTGTTTATTGGAAACAGAGAAAGAGTTAGTGAACTCTTGGGATGATACATGTTGATGTATAATGGTCCCCTGTCTACACATGCCAAGACCGGTTCTTTGTACTTCATTACAATCTCTGAAGATCTCTCAAGATTCAGACATATGTTCCTGATGAAACACAAGTACGAACCTTTTAAGATATTCACGGAATATAAGTTAGAAGTAGAGAACCAAAATATGGGTATAAGTATTATGTCCTTTGATGCGATCAGGGAGGAGAATACTTGAGCACAGAATTCCTGGACTAATTTAAAGGAGAATGAGATTCTCTCTCAGCATTACTCCTCCGTATACACCATAGCACGATGGTATATCGGGATGGAGCAATAGCACCCTATATGATATGGTGTGCTCTATGATGAGTACTATAGAGTTTCCTATTTTCTTTTGGGAGTTATGCGCTTGAGAAGCTGCATACCTATTGAATAGGATTCCAATCAAATCAATTGCCTACCAGTTCATATGTGATATGGAAAGGGAAGAGTCTATATCTTAAGTTTGTTAAGATTTAGGGTTGTCCGGCCTATGTCTAAAAGCAATATCCGGACAAGCTCGAGGTAAGGTCAGTTATGTAGAACTGGAAAGGTTCCAGCTATGCAAACTATAGCTGATGATTTGATAGAACCAAAGGATTCAGTAGATTCCAACGAACCTCAGCCTCTCCGCCGATCTAGTAGGGTTCCTCACCCACCTGAGAGATACTTCGGTTTCTCTATGACAGTGGGAGCGAGGATTGCATCATGAGATGATGACCCAACTAGTTTCGAGCTGGCCATCAGGAGTGCGACTCTGTAAGAATGGCTGGATGCTTAGCGATCTGAGATGGAATCCATGTACACCAACAAAGTATGGACTTTGGTTGCTATATCTGAAGGGTTAAATCCCCATCAGGAGCAAGTATATCTTGAGAAGATTACTTGGTGTAGATGGAAAAGTTGAGAATTTCAAAGCTAGACTTGTTAAAGGTTTTCGTCATCAACCAGGCGTGGATAATGATGAAACCTTTTCTGGGGCCTATGCTTAAGTCCATCCAGATCCTACTTGCCACGGCTACATACCATGACTACGATATCTGGTGGTTGGGTGTCATGACAGCTTTTCTAAATGATGTTTTAGAAAAGGGCGTCTATAAGTACACAGCCAAAGGGCTTCATAAACAGTGGGAGCAGCGGAAACGTGTACAAGATGCTTTTGTTGGATATATATGCCCGAGAGGCCTACATTGTATAGGATGCTTGGGATATATATGTACATGACAGTCTTGCTTGATATGATAGTACGCTATTTGGTTTGACTTTGTCATAACGTATGATATTTTTTACTTGGTATTTATATATATATGTTGATAAAGCCCATAGGGTGTTTTGTCTGACTACCGGCGTTGTGATGGCAGTCATACTAGTGAGAGCTGGATAGTCAATAGGCACACCCTTAGATGTCCCTGGTCGCAGGAGTATCGAGATTGGGCATCGATACTCCGGAGTAAACTAGTGTATACATATCTAGACCCTGACGATGGGCAATGGATTGGTCCCGCAACCATTGGTGGTGTTCACCTAAGATTGTATACAGATGCTCACTGGGTGTGAGTACACCGGACAGGACTCGCAGAGAACTGACTGGATGGTATTATACCTAACGTCAGATAGCAGTTCTCAGGTGACATGTGTGCAGATAGTCCGTTGACTTAAGGTCATCATTTGTCTCGTGTGAGTTCCCACTGTGCTTTGATTACTGTAAGTGCACGGCGGCGCCCCGGCCATCAATCCGACGGCCAAATGCGGAAGCGGTGATAAACTTTAATTTTTCTTGAACTGGCAAACCGCCGCTCACTAATACCCGGATCGAACCATTAATTAGTCCTAGCTATCTACAAGAAAGGGAATAGAGATATACCGACGATCCAAGTCCTCCGGTCTTCTCGTCATCGTCCCGATCTCCTGCGGAATGTCCCGTCTCCTCCTCGTCGCCGGAAGCGCACCACATCGCCTACTTCTTTTACGGGCTCCCACCTCTATGCCGAGGCAACTCGGGCACGAAGCCGGCTACTCGACGTGCCCAAGATTTGCTGAAGAATATAATGTGGATTACATGTCTCATTTGGGGTTGTGGAGATGCCTTTGTGGTGGAGGAAAAAGAACTTGGAGAGAGGTGGGAGAAATGGAGCATACAAAGAAATGAGTGTCACATTTTTCTCTCAACTCATGAATATCAATTCCATTCTCCATGGAATGGCCGCCCCCCCCCCCCCCCTTTACCATGTGTGATTGGAGAGAGAAAGAACAAAGACAAGGGGGTGGTTGGAAAGCAAATGATGATGAGGAAAAATCAAATGATCACCACAAATCCAACACTCAAAGGCAACCATCATCTCATGCATGATGGCTTCAAAAATTCAAGCCATCATGAGAAGAAGAAGTCAAGTGATGGTGCTTATCATGAAAACCATCATGATAAAAATATAAGCAAAGAACCCCCTCCACTAATGCCTATTTGCAACAATGCAAATAAACCCTCCTCCACCAATCTTCGACCAATGAACGGAACAATGGAAATCGGCCGAAACGGAAAGCAAACTGGCAACTCCAGAAAACTGGTCCCGTAATAAATTACAGGAAAAACCCCGATACTGTGCATACACACCCGCATCTGTATTTCGACCGAAATACAAATGCAATGAGACAAAGTCTACACTGTACTATACTAGGATCCGGCTTAAACCAAAGCCGGCTAGTAATATCTGTTCGATCCTGATCCGTGCAATACCGCACGTATCTGATCGAACCCTGCCATATATCCATACGGCCTATAGTACAAACTGTCCGATCCTGATCCGTGCAATACCGCACGTATCTGATCGGACCTTGCCATATCTCCATACGGCCTCTACAACCTTTCGCCCGAAAGCTTGAGTAACTGAATGTGGGGGACTCTAAAGACTCATCAATACCTTGGTTGTGGATTTAACCACTAGCACGTTAGAGGTATAAGCCAATACATAACGGGCTACCAGGTATTGACCAAAAAGGACGTCTGTGAGCGAACTCAGCCTGACTCCCTACTGAGCCTGTCAGTGACAATATCCGTACAGTCCGGTCCGTTCATCTATGAGCATCGCATGGCGGGCCTAGGGGGTTGGTAAAAGTCAGACCCCCAAAAGCGGTACAAGTCGTGTCGGAGTGTAGCCCAGAACACCCTGAGATACTACTGGAATACCTACCAGTAAATCTCCTTGCCTCGGCCGAGGGCTTCATGTAATGGCTCTCCTAGACACAGCACGACCTCACCCCCAATACCGGGAGAGACGAACCCCTGAAGATACGCTCACTGCCTCCATGTGGCTCGGGACTGTACCCAACTAAAACCTGTTTGCACGACTCCTTTGAGCCGTGGTAGGGTAGTAATCAAAGTACAGTGGGAACTCACACGAGACAAATGACGATCCCCAGGTCGATGAACTAACCTGCACACATGTCACCAGGGAACTGCCATCTGACGTCTGGTATATGACCAACTAGCATGTTCCCGGCGAGTCCTGTCCGGTGTACTCATAACCCAATGAGCACCTGTATACATCTTAGGTGATCCAACTGACACCAGTGGCTTGTGAGACCGGCCACCGCCCCTCGTCGGGGTCTCGACTGTATACACTAGTCTACTATGGAGAATCGATGCCCTGTCTCGAAACTCTCACAACTAGGGACCATTTAAGGATATGCTTATAGACCCCCAGCTCCCACTTATATGATCGCCCTCATACTGCTGGTGGTCAAGCAAGAATCCTAGGGGCTCTATCAACGTGTAATAGCGACGTGTCAGGTCACTTAAAACAGTACACGATGATAAAGGTAAACCAGATAGCATACTATCATCTCGAGTAAGACTGTCCTACCGGGATAGGTCCTCCATCAATCATTGCAATCACGTACCTGTGACCTAATAATTGACTCTGAGGGCACTATCTCCAACAATTATTACCCTACCACGGCTCAAAGGAGTCGTGCAAACAGATTTCAGTTGGGCACAGTCCCGAGCCACGTGGAGGCAGTGAGCGACTGTTAGGGATTCGTCTCTCCCGGTATAGGGAGTTGATATCGCACTGTAGTCGGTTGGTCATTACCATAAGTCCCTGGCCTGGGCTGATTGAGAATTACTGATGGAATGATCAGTAGATTCTCGGGTGGTCTTGAACCATACCGACACGACTTGTACGGTTATTAGGGGTCTGACGTCCACCACCTCCCTAGACCATACATGCGATACTCTTAGACGAACAGACCGGATTGCGCGGATATTGTCACCGACAGGCTCAGTAGAATTTCAGATGGGTTACCTCATCAGCTTTCTTATCGACAACTACCTGGGGACCGTTACGTACAGCTAGTGCTGCTTGCGGTCTGTGGTTAAACCCACTGCCAGCGTAGTAGTTGATTCTTTAGAGTCCCACATAGAGATTTTCCAAACCCAGGCGAAAAGATATAGAGGTCGTATGGTTTTACGACAAAGGTTCGGACGCATACGTGTTTGAACGCACGTACGACATTCGGACAGTTTTTACTAGCCGGCTTTGGTTTAAGCCAGATTCTAGTATCAGGTTATTGGATTTATACAGTCTAAAGTTTTTCCGTGTTTTTACGGATGAGAGGGGCGTTCTCGTAATTTTCCGAGAAGCTTCTAGAAGGATGTGACATGGAGGGAGAGGTGGCATTTTCCTTTAATGATTTAGTGACTCATTGTGAGTGATTCATCATTTCATTAATGCATTATTAAATGCTTAATGACTCACATAATGAATCACCCACTTGCATTAATGAAACATGATGAATAATCTCATATTATTCATTTATTTTTATTCATTATGTTTCATATATCAAGTGAGAAGCTATTTCATTATTATTATTATTATCATTATCATCTTCTCACTCTCTCTCTTCAAGTTCTCTCTCCTTCACCAAACCTAATCCTACCCTCATGAGTTGAGAACAAGGATTAGGAAAGACTAATTACTCCATAACCTATCTCTACATCACTTTAGCTACTCTATTTAGCAACTAGAGAAACTAAGTAACCTCAAGTTTAGAGGTTATAGCTTGGATTAGGGTTCTCGGGTGGATCGTCTATCACGGAAGAAAGCCGAAGAGGACGTGGAGATCCAAAGAGGCCGTAGATAACATTAAGACGAAGAACTAGAACCGTTTGGTATAATCTCTTAACATAGTAGTTTAGAACTCTATAGTTTTTGTTAAAACTTGTTTAGCAAACGATTCATGCGGTTATTCGATGTTTAATCATAGAACAAGATTGTTATTAATATTTCCGCCTTCCCATAAGTATTGTGGTGTTGAACATCGACTTACAGTGGTATCAGAGCCTGGCTAAACAGTATTTAACACACTTGCAAATTTGTATGAATTTCGAACGGAAAAACAAACCGGAAAAACCCCGATATCATGAACTTTCTGTCGAATTTTAAATGAGGTCCAAAAATTTTTCAGGGACCTTCAGAATGACCTAAATGAATGTATAAGAACACCCAAGAAAATTGGGCTCATGAATCGGCCATAGCGCCGCGGAACCGCGGCCGATCCCACCGATCCGCCGCGATTCCGCCGCGCTTTGGACGATTCATCATCCCAAGTTTCTTGTGTTGTTTCTCTGTGATATTTGGTGTTTTCTGGTAATTTTTATTTTTGCTCAGGTTTCAGATTTACAGAGAAGTATTGGAGAAAAATTAAATGTGTTTAATCGATCGAAATTATACGGTATTTGCTTGTTTGATTATATCTGTGAAATGTTTTATGTGTTCGTAAACCTCCCCTAACTGCTAGTATGTCGGTTAGCAGGGGGTTGCATATATCTGTGATGTTATATATAACTGTTTGTGTATATAAACTGTATTGGACTGTTGTAGTGTTTAGCCGGGTTTTGTGATGGGTTTTTGTATTAATTCATTTGATGTAAATGTAATAAGTTGTAATATTATTTTGCGGGGCACATCCAGGTTGCGGTTGTAGCCACCGTTGTATTATTTCTTTTTACTGTTTTTGCTCCTAGGATAGACCCAAGGTGGGGTGCACAAACTACCGGGTATTTTGAAGTGTTGGGGCAGACCGCTTCACTTCTGGTACTTGGCGGGTAGTTTGCCGTACCTGTAGGGGTCTGGGGTGGGAAAATGGCTATTCATCACAACTGTGTAATCCTTCTTTCATTGCAGGCTCAAAAGAAATGCGGATTGCTTGCAAATCCAATATTGTTTATCTGTGATCTGGAATGCCTATTATTGCGTCTGACGAATGTACAATATCTATATATGATAGCTATTTAGACGTCGCTTATGTTTTACACCCACGCTAGTCCAGCCCCCGCTCTGTCGTTAGTTAAGTAACCTAACGGGTGATGACGGGACCCCGTGGCGAATGCGGATAGCATAAGAGGACGTTGTATTTTCGTTGTTATCTGTAATGATCGGTTAAAGATGGGACGCATTATTATTAATGCAAAGAAAATAAAACCTAAACTGAATCGTTGGAACAATTTCTAAAAACCACTCGGTTTTCTTGAAAAAGCAAATTTTAAATGCGGAGCTTAAACCACTCCTTTTAATAAAAGCTATCTTAGTTCCTTCGATCAAATCAAGTTCACTACGTTAACGGTTTTTTGCCAAAAACCAGCCGTAACCCTCCGTCGTTTCAGATAGACAGCACATCGTATTCATGCTATGCTTGTTGGCCTACGTCAAGGCATAGTGAATGGTAGCAGTGTGTGTGCCTATTTGTTGCATAGATAGATGCATTAGTTTAATACAGACGTACACCTTGTTGGCCTACGTCAAGGGCTTGTACGATGTATTTAAATTGATCAGGACAACGAAGGGTAGAACTTGACTTGCGTCTTATGACTTGTTGGTCTACGTCAAGGTCTATAAGAGCTTGGGGTAAAAATCACATCGGGAGTTTCAAACATAAAGGAAACTTGCAGATTTAGCTTACCTTCTGGAGTGTGGTGACTAGAGTGGCTTCCATCTAGGGCATCATGCAATGATAGTTGGATCCCGATCCCACTGATGAGTAGGATTACTCTCGGGAATTTCTCTCACTTAACAATCAATGCTATAAACCAAGTAGGTGCCTAAAAAGGTGTTAGAGGGGCTACACCTCCAGGGAAAAGAGGTTCTTTAATTAAGGAACTTCGCGAAAGCGTTGGAAAACCTCCCTCGAAGTACCAACACCAGCCTGGCTGAAAGGTTAAGCAAGAATTGTAACGTGTGATTAAATCCTGACTAGTTCTTCTTTTAGGTTTTGAAGAAGGATTTGAGGAAACAGTGGGAGCCATCCTGTTTAGATAAAATAATAACCAATCTAAACTTGCAAGAGCATATGCTGAGTGTTTTCTTTTCTCTCTCTCTGGCAGCTACCATGACTGGACTAAAACTATTACTTGAAAAGAATATACTGACCGAGCAGAACTATAAAGATTGGCTAAGGAACGTCAATATTGCGCTGACTTATGACAAAGTTGCATATGTTACCACCGCTGTTCCTCCCCTTATCCCAGGACCAGATTCCTCAGTTGCGGACAAGGAAGTTCGTAAAACCTGGGATCTAGACTATGAGCGAGCTAAGTGTATCGTGCTGGCGTCCATGAATAATGAACTCCAGAAACAGCACGAGAGTATGGATATTGTATCCATATTCCTCCATTGCAAGGAATTGTATGGTGAACACTCCCGTATCGCGAGGTACGAAACCTCAAGGAAACTCTTCCAGATGAGGTTAGCTCTAGGATCGCCTGTTGGAGAGCACGTCCTCAAAATGATCACCCTCATTGAGGAACTCGCAAACCTGGGATGCGTGCTAGAGAATGATTTGTATATCGACTTGATTTTGCAGTCCCTTCCCCACACCTTCTCTTAGTTCATGCTGAACTTCAACATGCACGAAATGGAAGCGGATCTTCCAAAGCTCCTCAATATGTTGAAGATAGCAGAGACCTCCTTGAAAAAGGAGAAGACCCCCGTTCTGTATGTTGGCCAATCATCTTCTTCTAAATCTAATGCGAAAGCTAAAGGGAAGAAGAAGATGAAAGCCACCAAACCGAAGGGTGGGGTCAAGAAGGTGCAGGGAACGAACAAGGCAGGAAGGGTGAAGGCAGAAAAGAACGAGTGCTTCTATTGTCACAAGCAAGGGCACTGGAAGAAGGACTGTTTGGCCTTTAAAGCCAAGGACATGAAGCAAGTTGTTGCTTCTGCTTCAGGTGTGTTCGTAATCGAAAATTGTCTTTCAGTAAACTCTACTTCATGGGTACTTGATACCGGTTCTGGTTCTCACATCTGTAATTCTTTACAGGATCTGAGAAATAGTAGAGTACTGGGGGCAGGTGATATGACTCTCCGGATGGGCAATGGAATGCATGTAGATGCAGTTGCAATATGGGAATATCATCTAGGGTTGAATAGTGGACACATTTTGGTATTGTATAGCTGTTTTTGTATTCCCAGTATGTTGTGTAATATTATATCAGTATCTTTGTTGTCTAATAAAGGATATAATTTTGTGCTTGAAAGAAATGTCATGAACATTCTCCTAAATCAAGAACTGATTGGGTTTGGCATACTGAAAAACGGCATATACATACTTAATCAACCTCAAATTTTCAATATTCAAAACACGCGTAAAAGAAAGGCTCCAGATTCGAATCAAGCCTTCCTATGGCATTGTAGACTTGGTCATATAAATGAAACAAGGTTGACTAAGTTACATAAAGATGGATATCTAGATCCGTTTGAATATTCATCATATGCAACTTGTCAATCATGTATCAAAGGAAAAATGACCAAATCTCCGTTCACCGGACACGGAGAAAGAGCCACTGAACTCTTGGGACTAGTACACTGTGATGTATGTGGTCCGATGTCTATACATGCACGAAGTGGTCACTCCTACTTCATCACTTTTACTGATGACTTCTCTAGGTATGGACATATGTTCTTAATAAAGCATAAATCCAAGGCTTTTGAGAAGTTTAAGGAGTATAAAAATGAAGTAGAGAAAGAAACTAGTAAAAGCATCAAGATACTTCGATCTGATCGAGGTGGAGAATACTTAAGTACCAGTTTCCTTGAATACTTAAAAGCGAATGGAATTCTCTCTCAGCTTACTCCACCTTATACACCTCAGCATAATGGTGTATCAGAAAAAAGGAATCGCACGCTATTAGATATGGTGCGTTCAATGATGAGTAGTGCTGAGTTGCCACTTTCCTTCTGGGGATTTGCTCTAGAATCAGCCGCATACCTATTGAATAGAGTTCCAACTAAGTCTGTACCTACCACTCCATATGAAATGTGGTGTGGGAAGAGACCATATCTCAAGTATATCAAGATATGGAGGTGTCCGGTATATGTTAAAAAGCATAGACCGGACAAGCTCGAAGCATGATCGGTTTTATGCAAGTTTGTAGGATACCCTAAGCATTCAAGCGGGTACATGGTCTACCACACTGAAGAACAAAAGGTGTTTGTCGCTCGTCACATTGTCTTCTTAGAAAGCGAATTTCTTGCAAAAGAAATTAGCGGGAGCGTGGTAGAACTGGAAGAAATTCCAGAACCTCAAACTGCAACCGAAGACTTAGAAGAATCTCAGATTTCAATAGAACATGGCGAACCAACGCCACTCCGCAGATCTAGTAGGCTTTCTCATCCTCCTGAAAGATACTATGGTTTTCTTCTTGATGGGGATCGAGAGGATTGCATCATCGATGATGATGAGCCTACTACTTTTCAGCAGGCTATCACGAGTAGCGACTCAGTGAAGTGGCTGGATGCAATGAGATTCGAAATGGAATCCATGTACAACAATAAATTATGGACTTTAGAAGTTGCTCCTCATGGGGTAAAACCAATTGGGTGCAAATGGATCTTCAAAAAGAAGATTGGTACATTTGGACAAGTGGAAACCTACAAAGCTAGACTAGTAGCAAAAGGTTTTCGTCAAGGACCAGGATTGGACTATGATGAAACTTTTTCACCAGTGGCTATGCTTAAATCCATTCGGATCATGCTTGCCATTGCTGCCTTCCATGACTACGAAATCTGGCAAATGGATGTAAAAACAGCTTTTCTAAATGGACATCTAGAAGAGAGTGTTTACATGGATCAACCAGAAGGTTTCTTAGACAATGGGAGCAGCGGAAGAGTGTGCAAATTGCTTAAATCCATTTATGGGTTAAAGCAAGCATCGCGGAGTTGGAACATCTGCTTTGATGAAACAGTCAAGGAATTTGACTTTATCAAAAATATAGATGAACCATGTATTTATAAGAAGATTGTAGAAGGAGCAGTAGTCTTCCTCGTTTTGTACGTTGACGACATACTACTGATAGGGAATGATATCCCTATACTACAATCAGTAAAGCTCTTCTTGTCACAGAAATTCTCCATGAAAGACTTGGGAGATGCATCATACATTCTGGGCATTAAGATCTATCGAGATAGATCTAATAGAATATTGGGACTTTCACAGTCCAGGTATATAGACACTATACTAAAGAGATTTAGTATGGAAGATTCCAAGCGTGGCAATATGCCCGCTTGTCACGGAATCACCCTCTCCAAAAAGATGTCTCCAAAGACTGATGAAGAGAGGGCTCGCATGGGCATTATACCCTACACTTCGGCGGTAGGATCAATAATGTATGCGATGTTATGTACCAGACCGGATGTAGCTTACGCACTTAATGTGGTAAGCAGGTATCAGTCTGACCTAGGTGAGAAACATTGGAGAGCGGTGAAGAACATTCTCAAGTACCTGAGAAGGACTAAGGAGATGTTCTTGATTTACGGTAATGGGGACCTCCAGGTAGAGGCTTTTACCGACTCCGGCTTCCAAAGTGACAAGGATGATTCTAAATCCATTTCGGGTTTTGTGTTTACCCTCAATGGAGGGGCGGTATGTTGGAAGAGTTCCAAACAAGATACCGTCGCAGACTCAACTATGGAGGCTGAGTATATAGCTGCTAGTGAAGCCGCAAAAGAGGCTGTCTGGATGAGGAAGTTCATTTCTGAACTTCAGGTGGTTCCGTCCATTGCCAATCCAATACCTTTGTATTGCGATAACAATGGCGCTGTAGCTTTAGCGAAGGAACCAAGGTCCCATCAGAAATCCAGGTATATCTTAAGGCGGTTTCACCTGATCAGGGAGATCGTGGATCGTCGGGAGATCGAGATACGGAGAGTGGACACAAAAGACAACACGGCAGATCCATTCACCAAGGCCATTCCTGAAGTACAGTTCGAGAGGCTTTTTGAGATGTTGGGCATGCGGTACGCAAGCAACTGGATCTGGTAGAGACAGTGGGTACTCATTGCGCCAATTATAGGCCTTAGTGCAAGTGGGAGATTGTTGGATATATATGCCCTAGAGGCCTACATTGTATAGGATGCTTGGGATATGTATGTACATGACAGTCTTGCTTGATATGATAGTACGCTATTTGGTTTGACTTTGTCTTAACGTATGATATTTTTTACTTGGTATTTATATATATATATGTTGATAAAGCCCATAGGGTGTTTTGTCTGACTACCGGCGTTGTGATGGCAGTCATACTAGTGGGAGCTGGATAGTCAATAGGCACACCCTTAGATGTCCCTGGTCGCAGGAGTATCGAGATTGGGCATCGATACTCTGGAGTAGACTAGTGTATACATATCTAGACCCTGATAAGGGGCAATGGATTGGTCCCGCAACCATTGGTGGTGTTCACCTAAGATTGTATACAGATACTCACTGGGTGTGAGTACACCGGACAGGACTCGCCGAGAACTGACTGGATGGTATTATACCAAACGTCAGATAACAGTTCTCAGGTGACATGTGTGCAGATAGTCCGTTGACTTAAGGTCATCATTTGTCTCGTGTGAGTTCCCACTGTGCTTTGATTATTACCCTACCACGGCTCAAAGGAGTCGTGCAAACAGGTTTCAGTTAGGCACAGTCCCGAGCCACGTGGAGGCAGTGAGCGACTGTTAGCGATTCATCTCTCCCGGTATAGGGAGTTGATATCGCACTGTGGTCGGTTGGTCATTACCATAAGTCCCTGGCCAGGGCTGATTGAAAATTACTGATGGAATGATAAGTAGATTCTCGGGTGGTCTTGAACCATGCCGACACGACTTGTACGGTTATTACGGGTCTGACGTCCACCACCTCCCTAGACCATACATGCGATACTCTCAGACAAACAGACCGGACTGCACGGATATTGTCACAGACAGGCTCAGTAGGATTTCAGATGGGTTACCTCATCAGCTTTCTTATCGACAACTACCTGGGGACCGTTACGTACAGCTAGTGCCGCTTGCGGTCTGTGGTTAAACCCACTGCCAGCGTAGTAGTTGAGTCTTTAGAGTCCCACATAGAGATTTCCCAAACCCAGGCGAAAAGATATAGAGGTCGTATGGTTTTACGACAAAGGTTCGGACGCATACGTGTTTGAACGCACGTACGACATTCGGACAGTTTTTACTAGCCTGCTTTGGTTTAAGCCAGATTCTAGTATCAGGTTATTGGATTTATACAGTCTAAAGTTTTTCCGTGTTTTCCCGGATGAGAGGGGCGTTCTCGTAATTTTCCGAGAAGCTTCTAGAAGGATGTGACATGGAGGGAGAGGTGGCATTTTCCTTTAATGATTTAGTGACTCATTGTGAGTGATTCATCATGTCATTAATGCATGATTAAATGCTTAATGACTCACATAATGAATCACCCACTTGCATTAATGAAACATGATGAATAATCTCATATTATTCATTTCTTTTTATTCATTATGTTTCATATATCAAGTGAGAAGCTATTTCATTATTATTATTATTATCATTATCATCTTCTCACTCTCTCTCTTCAAGTTCTCTCTCCTTCACCAAACCTAATCCTACCCTCATGAGTTGAGAACAAGGATTAGGAAAGACTAATTACTTCATAACCTATCTCTACATCACCTTAGCTACTCTATTTAGCAACTAGAGAAACTAAGTAACCTCAAGTTTAGAGGTTATAGCTTGGATTAGGGTTCTCGGGTGGATCGTCTATCACGGAAGAAAGCCGAAGAGGACGTGGAGATCCAAAGAGGCCGTAGATAACATTAAGACGAAGGACTAGAACCGTTTGGTATAATCTCCTAACATAGTAGTTTAGAACTCTATAGTTTTTGTTAAAACTTGTTTAGCAAACGATTCATACGGTTATTCGATGTTTAATCATAGAACATGATTGTTATTCATATTTCCGCCTCCCCATAAGTATTGGGGTGTTGAACATCGACTTACAGTGGTATCAGAGCCTGGCTAAACAGTATTTAACACACTTGCAAATTTGTATGAATTTCGAACGGAAAAACAAACCGGAAAAACCCCGATATCATGTACTTTCTGTCGAATTTTAAATGAGGTCCAAAAATTTTTCAGGGACCTTCAGAATGACCTAAATGAATGTATAAGAACACCCAAGAAAATTGGGCTCATGAATCGGCCATAGCGCCGTGGAACCGCGGCCGATCCCACCGATCCGCCGCGATTCCGCCGCGCTTTGGACTATTCATCATCCCAAGTTTCTTGTGTTGTTTCTCTGTGATATTTGGTGTTTTCTGGTAATTTTTATTTTTGCTCAGGTTTCAGATTTACAGAGAAGTATTGGAGAAAAATTAAATGTGTTTAATCGATCGAAATTATACGGTATTTGCTTGTTTGATTATATCTGTGAAATGTTTTATGTGTTCGTAAACCTCCCCTAACTGCTAGTATGTCGGTTGGCAGGGGGTTGCACATATCTGTGATGTTATATATAACTGTTTGTGTATATAAACTGTATTGGACTGTTGTGGTGTTTAGCCGGGTTTTGTGATGGGTTTTTGTATTAATTCATTTGATGTAAATGTAATAAGTTGTAATATTATTTTGCGGGGCACATCCAGGTTGCGGTTGTAGCCACCGTTGTATTATTTCTTTTTACTGTTTTTGCTCCTAGGATAGACCCAAGGTGGGCTGCATAAACTACCGGGTATTTTGAAGTGTTGTGGCAGACCGCTTCACTCTTGTACTTGGCGGGTAGTTTGCCGTACCCGTAGGGGTCTGGGGTGGGAAAATGGCTATTCATCACAACTGTGTAATCCGTCTTTCATTGCAGGCTCAAAAGAAATGCGGATTGCTTGCAAATCCAATATTGTTTATCTGTGATCTGGAATGCCTATTATTGCGTCTGACGAATGTACAATATCTATATATGATAGCTATTTAGACGTCGCTTATGTTTTACACCCGCGCTAGCCCAGCCCCCGCTCTGTCGTTAGTTAAGTAACCTAACGGGTGATGACGGGACCCTGTGGCGAATGCGGATGGCATAAGAGGACGTTGTATTTTCGTTGTTATCTGTAATGATAGGTTAAAGATGGGACGCATTATTATTGATGCAAAGAAAATAAAACCTAAACTGAATCGTTGGAACAATTTCTAAAAACCACTCGGTTTTCTTGAAAAAGCAAATTTTAAATGCGGAGCTTAAACCACTCCTTTTAATAAAAGCTATATTGGTTCCTTCGATCAAATCAAGTTCACTACGTTAACGGTTTTTTGCCAAAAACCAGCCGTAACCCTCCGTCGTTTCAGATAGACAGCACATCGTATTCATGCTATGCTTGTTGGCCTACGTCAAGGCATAGTGAAGGGTAGCAGTGTGTGTGCCTATTTGTTGCATAGATAGATGGATTAGTTTAATACAGACGTACACCTTGTTGGCCTATGTCAAGGGCTTGTACGATGTATTTAAATTGATCAGGACAACGACGGGTAGAACTTGACTTGTGTCTTATGACTTGTTGGCCTACGTCAAGGTCTATAAGAGCTTGGGGTAAAAATCACATCGGGAGTTTCAAACATAAAGGAAACTTGCAGATTTAGCTTACCTTCTGGAGTGTGGTGACTAGAGTGGCTTCCATCTAGGGCATCATGCAATGATAGTTGGATCCCGATCCCACTGATGAGTAGGATTACTCTCGGGAATTTCTCTCACTTAACAATCAATGCTATAAACCAAGTAGGTGCCTAGAAAGGTGTTAGAGGGGCTACGCCTCCAGGGAAAAAAGGTTCTTTAATTAAGGAACTTCGCGAAAGCGTTGGAAAACCTCCCTCGAAGTACCAACACCAGCCTGGCTGAAAGGTTAAGCAAGAATTGTAACGTGTGATTAAATCCTGACTAGTTCTTCTTTTAGGTTTTGAAGAAGGATTTGAGGAAACAGTGGGAGCCATCCTGTTTAGATAAAATAATAACCAATCTAAACTTGCAAGAGCATATGCTGAGTGTTTTCTTTTCTCTCTCTCTGGCAGCTACCATGACTGGACTAAAACTATTACTTGAAAAGAATATACTGACCGGGCAGAACTATAAAGATTGGCTAAGGAACGTCAATATTGCGCTGACTTATGACAAAGTTGCATATGTTACCACCGTTGTTCCTCCCCTTATTCCAGGACCAGATTCCTCAGTTGCGGACAAGGAAGTTCGTAAAACCTGGGATCTAGACTGTGAGCGAGCTAAATGTATCGTCCTGGCGTCCATGAATAATGAACTCCAGAAACAGCACGAGAGTATGGATATTGTATCCATATTCCTCCATTGCAAGGAATTGTATGGTGAACACTCCCGTATCGCGAGGTACGAAACCTCAAGGAAACTCTTCCAGATGAGGTTAGCTCCAGGATCGCCTGTTGGAGAGCACGTCCTCAAAATGATCACCCTTATTGAGGAACTCGCAAACCTGGGATGCGTGCTAGAGAATGATTTGTATATCGACTTGATTTTGCAGTCCCTTCCCCACACCTTCTCTCAGTTCGTGCTGAACTTCAGCATGCACGAAATGGAAGCGGATCTTCCAAAGCTCCATAATATGTTGTGGGTAGCAGAGACCTCCTTGAAAAAGGAGAAGACCCCCGTTCTGTATGTTGGCCAATCATCTTCTTCTAAATCTAAAGCGAAAGCTAAAGGGAAGAAGAAGATGAAAGCCACCGAACCGAAGGGTGGGGTCAAGAAGGTGCAGGGAACGAACAAGGCAGGAAGGGTGAAGGCAGAAAAGAACGAGTGCTTCTATTGTCACAAGCAAGGGCACTGGAAAAAAGGACTGTTTGGCCTTTAAAGCCAAGGACATGAAGCAAGCTGTTGCTTCTGCTTCAGGTGTGTTCGTAATCGAAAATTGTCTTTCAGTAAACTCTACTTCATGGGTACTTGATACCGGTTCTGGTTCTCACATCTGTAATTCTTTGCAGGATCTGAGAAATAGTAGAGTACTGGGGGCAGGTGATATGACTCTCCGGATGGGCAATGGAATGCATGTAGATGCAGTTGCAATAGGGGAATATCACCTAGGGTTGAATAGTGGACACATTTTGGTATTGTATAGCTGTTTTTGTATTCCCAGTATGTTGTGTAATATTATATCAGTATCTTTGTTGTCTAATAAAGGATATAATTTTGTGCTTGAAAGAAATGTCATGAACATTCTCCTAAATCAAGAACTGATTGGGTTTGGCACACTGGAAAACGGCATATACATACTTAATCAACCTCAAATTTTCAATATTCAAAACACGCGTAAAAGAAAGGCTCCAGATTCGAATCAAGCCTTCCTATGGCATTGTAGACTTGGTCATATAAATGAAACAAGGTTGACTAAGTTACATAAAGATGGATATCTAGATCCGTTTGAATATTCATCATATGCAACTTTTCAATCATGAATCAAAGGAAAAATGACCAAATCTCCGTTCACCGGACACGGAGAAAGAGCCACTGAACTCTTGGGACTAGTACACTGTGATGTGTGGTCCGATGTCTATACATGCACGAAGTGGTCACTCCTACTTCATCACTTTTACTGATGACTTCTCTAGGTATGGACATGTGTTCTTAATAAAGCATAAATCCAAGGCTTTTGAGAAGTTTAAGGAATATAAAAATGAAGTAGAGAAACAAACTGGTAAAAGCATCAAGACACTTCGATCTGATCGAGGTGGAGAATACTTAAGTACCAGTTTCCTTGAATACTTAAAAGCGAATGGAATTCTCTCTCAGCTTACTCCACCTTATACACCTCAGCATAATGGTGTATCAGAAAGAAGGAATCGCACGCTATTAGATATGGTGCGTTCAATGATGAGTAGTGCTGAGTTGCCACTTTCCTTCTGGGGATTTGCTCTAGAATCAGCCGCATACCTATTGAATAGAGTTCCAACTAAGTCTGTACCTACCACTCCATATGAAATGTGGTGTGGGAAGAGACCATATCTCAAGTATATCAAGATATGGGGGTGTCTGGTATATGTTAAAAAGCATAGACCGGACAAGCTCGAAGCACGATCGGTTTTATGCAAGTTTGTAGGATACCCCAAGCATTCAAGGGGGTACATGGTCTACCACACTGAAGAACAAAAGGTGTTTGTCGCTCGTCACATTGTCTTCTTAGAAAGCGAATTTCTTGCAAAATAAATTAGTGGGAGCGCGGTAGAACTGGAAGAAATTCCAGAACCTCAAACTGCAACCGAAGACTTAGAAGAATCTCATATTTCAATAGAACATGACGAACCAACGCCACTCCGCAGATCTAGTAGGGTTTCTCATCCTCCTGAAAGATACTATGGTTTTCTTCTTGATAGGGATCGAGAGGATTGCATCATCGATGACGATGAGCCTACTAGTTTTCAGCAGGCTATCAAGAGTAGCGACTCAGTGAAGTGGCTGGATGCAATGAGATCCGAAATGGAATCCATGTACACCAATAAAGTATGGACTTTAGAAGTTGCTCCTCCTAGGGTAAAACCAGTTGGGTGCAAATGGATCTTCAAAAAGAAGATTGGTACATTTGGACAAGTGGAAACCTACAAAGCTAGACTAGTAGCAAAAGGTTTTCGTCAAAGACTAGGATTGGACTATGATGAAACTTTTTCACCAGTGGCTATGCTTAAATCCCTTCGGATCATGCTTGCCATTGCTGCCTTCCATGACTATGAAATCTGGCAAATGGATGTAAAACAGCTTTTCTAAATGGACATCTAGAAGAGAGTGTTTACATGGATCAACCAGAAGGTTTCTTAGACAGTGGGAGTAGCGGAAGAGTGTGCAAATTGCTTAAATCCATTTATGGGTTAAAGCAAGCATCGCGGAGTTGGAACATCTGCTTTGATGAAACAGTCAAGGAATTTGACTTTATCAAAAATGTAGATGAACCATGTATTTATAGGAAGATTGTAGAAGGAGCAGTAGTCTTCCTCGTTTTGTACGTCGACGACATACTACTGATAGGGAATGATATCCCTATACTACAATCAGTAAAGCTCTTCTTGTCACAGAAATTCTCCATGAAAGACTTGGGAGATGCATCATACATTCTGGGCATTAAGATCTATCGAGATAGATCTAATAGAATATTGGGACTTTCACAGTCCAGGTATATAGACACTATACTAAAGAGATTTAGTATGGAAGATTCCAAGCGCGGCAATATGCCCGCTTGTAACGGAATCACCCTCTCCAAAAAGATGTCTCCAAAGACTGATGAAGAGAGGGCTCGCATGGGCATTATACCCTACACTTCGGCGGTAGGATCAATAATGTATGCGATGTTATGTACCAGACCGGATGTAGCTTACGCACTTAATGTGGTAAGCAGGTATCAGTCTGACCTAGGTGAGAAACATTGGAGAGCGGTGAAGAACATTCTCAAGTACCTGAGAAGGATTAAGGAGATGTTCTTGATTTACGGTAATGGGGACCTCCAGGTAGAGGCTTTTACCGACTCCGGCTTCCCAAGTGACAAGGATGATTCTAAATCCATTTCGGGTTTTGTGTTTACCCTCAATGGAGGGGCGGTATGTTGGAAGAGTTCCAAATAAGATACCGTCGCAGACTCAACTATGGAGGCTGAGTATATAGCTGCTAGTGAAGCCGCAAAAGAGGCTGTCTGGATGAGGAAGTTCATTTCTGAACTTCAGGTGGTTCCGTCCATTGCCAATCCAATACCTTTGTATTGCGATAACAATGGCGATATAGCTTTAGCGAAGGAACCAAGGTCCCATCAGAAATCCAGGCATATCTTAAGGCGGTTTCACCTGATCAGGGAGATCGTGGATCGTCGGGAGATCGAGATACGGAGAGTGGACACAAAAGACAACACGGCAGATCTATTCACCAAGGCCATTCCTGAAGTACAGTTCGAGAGGCTTTTTGAGATGTTGGGCATGCGGTACGCAAGCAACTGGATCTGGTAGAGACAGTGGGTACTCATTGCGCCAATTATAGGCCTTAGTGCAAGTGGGAGATTGTTGGATATATATGCCCTAGAGGCCTACATTGTATAGGATGCTTGGGATATGTATGTACATGACAGTCTTGCTTGATATGATAGTACGCTATTTGGTTTGACTTTGTCTTAACGTATGATATTTTTTACTTGGTATTTATATATATATGTTGATAAAGCCCATAGGGTGTTTTGTCTGACTACCGGCGTTGTGATGGCAGTCATACTAGTGGGAGCTGGATAGTCAATAGGCACACCCTTAGATGTCCCTGGTCGCAGGAGTATCGAGATTGGGCATCGATACTCCGGAGTAGACTAGGGTATACATATCTAGACCCTGACGAGGGGCAATGGATTGGTCCCGCAACCATTGGTGGTGTTCACCTAAGATTGTATACAGATGCTCACTGGGTGTGAGTACACCGGACAGGGCTCGCCGAGAACTGACTGGATGGTATTATACCTAACGTCAGATAGCAGTTCTCAGGTGACATGTGTGCAGATAGTCCGTTGACTTAAGGTCATCATTTGTCTCGTGTGAGTTCCCACTGTTCTTTGATTATTTCCCTACCACGGCTCAAAGGAGTCGTGCAAACAGGTTTCAGTTGGGCACAGTCCCAAGCCACGTGGAGGCAGTGAGCGACTGTTAGGGATTCGTCTCTCCCGGTATAGGGAGTTGATATCGCACTGTGGTCGGTTGGTCATTACCATAAGTCCCTGGCCAGGGCTGATTGAGAATTACTGATGGAATGATCAGTAGATTCTCGGGTGGTCTTAAACCATACCGACACGACTTGTACGGTTATTAGGGGTCTGACGTCCACCACCTCCCTAGACCATACATGCGATACTCTTAAATGAACAGACCGGACTGCGCGGATATTGTCACAGACAGGCTCAGTAGGATTTCAGATGGGTTACCTCATCAGCTTTCTTATCGACAACTACCTGGGGACCGTTACGTACAGCTAGTGCCGCTTGCGGTCTGTGGTTAAACCCACTGCCAGCGTAGTACTTGAGTCTTTAGAGTCCCACATAGAGATTTCGCAAACCCAGGCGAAAAGATATAGAGGTCGTATGGTTTTACGACAAAGGTTCGGACGCATACGTGTTTGAACGCACGTACGACATTCGGACAGTTTTTAGTAGCCGGCTTTGGTTTAAGCCAGATTCTAGTATCAGGTTATTGGATTTATACAGTCTAAAGTTTTTCCGTGTTTTCACGGATGAGAGGGGCGTTCTCGTAATTTTCCGAGAAGCTTCTAGAAGGATGTGACATGGAGGGAGAGGTGGCATTTTCCTTTAATGATTTAGTGACTCATTGTGAGTGATTCATCATGTCATTAATACATTATTAAATGCTTAATGACTCATATAATGAATCACCCACTTGCATTAATGAAACATGATGAATAATCTCATATTATTCATTTCTTTTTATTCATTATGTTTCATATATCAAGTGAGAAGCTATTTCATTATTATTATTATTATCATTATCATCTTCTCACTCTCTCTCTTCAAGTTCTCTCTCCTTCACCAAACCTAATCCTACCCTCATGAGTTGAGAACAAGGATTAGGAAAGACTAATTACTCCATAACCTATCTCTACATCACCTTAGCTACTCTATTTAGCAACTAGTGAAACTAAGTAACCTCAAGTTTAGAGGTTATAGCTTGGATTAGGGTTCTCGGGTGGATCGTCTATCACGGAAGAAAGCCGAAGAGGACGTGGAGATCCAAAGAGGCCGTAGATAACATTAAGACGAAGGACTAGAACCGTTTGGTATAATCTCATAACATAGTAGTTTAGAACTCTATAGTATTTGTTAAAACTTGTTTAGCAAACGATTCATACAGTTATTCGATATTTAATCATAGAACAAGATTGTTATTCATATTTCCGCCTCCCCATAAGTATTGGGGTGTTGAACATCGACTTACAGCTTTATAGGATAAAGCAGGCATCGCGGAGTTAGAACATCTGTTTTGATGTATTAGTCAAAGAGTTTGACATCATCAAAATGGTAGATGAACCTTGTATAAACAAAAGGGTAGTAGGGAGTATGGTGACGATCCTCGTAGAGTACGTGGATGACATACTCTTGATAGGGAAGGAGTTTCCTATGCTACGCTCGGTCAATCTCCGCTTATCACAAGGATTCTCCATATAGGATCAAAGTGATACCTACTAAATCCTGGGTTTTGGATCTATGTGATAGATCGAATTGGATGTTAGGATACTCAATAGTTGTAGTAAGAAGGTATCAATCGATCCTGGGGAGAATCGCTGGAAGGGTTCCAGGGTGATAAGGACGACTGAAAGTCAGTCACAGGCATTGTCTTTACCCTCAGTAAAGGGACGGTATGTTAGAAGAGTTCCAAGCTAAATACCGTGGCTTACTAGACGATAAAGGCTAGATACATCGCTACTTAAGATACTACCAAAGAGGCAGTCTGGATGTATATTGGTTCATAAGATGAACTTAGTTCCTCCCATTGTGTGACAATGGAGTTGTGGCTTATGCGTAGGAACGCCCATCCCATCAGTGATCCAGACATATTCTAAGGCAGTATCACCTGATCATGGAGATGGCTGATCTCCAAGGTGATCGAGGTAAGGAGAGAAGACTCAGAGGACAACACGGCGGATCCACTGACAAAGGCCTTTTCCCAGAGAGAGACTTTTTATGGGATGGTTGAGTATGAGATACTACAACCACTGCTATCAGATGGCCCTAGTGCAAGTGGGAGATTGTTAGTTATATGTATGCCCTAGAGGCCATTACTGTACATAAGATGTATATTGTAGTGGATGCTTGGACATATATAGGGAGGACTTTCTTGCTCGACATGATAGTATGTTATCTGGTTGCTCTTTACCTTAACGTGTACACTGATTATCTCTCTGTTACATGTTGGTAAAGCCCTTAGGATGTGTACTTGACTACCTGGACTATGATGCGGATCATACTAGTGGGGACATGGTAGTCCATAAGTACATCCTTCAAGGTCCCTAGTCGTGGGTGTATCGAGACGGGGCATCGATATACCAGAGTAGACTAGCGTATACCTTCTTGACCCATACAGATGGGCGATGGATGATCCCATATCCATTGGTGTTTGACATCAAAGATGATATACGGGTGCTCAGTGGAGACTGGGTACACTGGACGGACTCGCCGAGAACTCCCAGACGGTATTATACCTTACGTCAGATGGCAGTTCTCTGGTGACACTGGTACAGAGTAGTCTGTTGACCCGAGATCGTCATAGAGTCTTGTGTGGTTCCCACTGTGCTTTGATTTCCACCTTACCACGTCCAAGAGGGCGTGCAAAACGGTGGTTTTTGGGTATATTCCTGAATCACATGGAGGCAATGAGCGATAGGAGGGGATTCGTCTCTCCCGGTATAGGGAGTTGATGTTGCGCTGTGTTCGATTGGCTATAACCGGAAATCCCTGGCCAAGGTTGCTGAGATTTACTGGTAAGTGTTACCAGTAGTTTCTCGAACTGTTATAGACCTCATATCGACACGACTTATCGAGCTACTGGGGTCTGACGTTTACCACCCCTAGGCGAGATATGCGACATATCAGACGATCAGACCAGACTGTACGGTAAGTGTTACTGGTTGGATTCACAGGAGTGTGAGTGGGCTTGCTCGTCGATCTTCTGATCGCTCAATACCCGGGTGGCCGTTACGTTTTGCAGACCGCTTGCGGCTTGTGGATGTTTGATTTGATCATCACCTGCTGCCGGCGTATTGACGAGTCTTTAGAGTCCTACACAGAGGTTTCCTGGCTCAAGCGCAACGTAATAGGAGCGCATATGAGATATGTGCGGGACCGAGAATAATGCGTGTATGTGATACCGTATTCTATTCTCGCGATGAATGTATCGATTGGTTGTATGCGATATAACCTAGTTATCGAATCGAGGATTGATTCGATAAGTCGATACATCGGATATTAGTCGGTTATATGCAGTATGATCGGATCATTAAATCAAGTGTTGATTTAATGATTTAATGTATAATTATATATTTGATATATTACTTTGCATTAACTAGTATTGGTTCACTTAAAATGGATTTTCTCACTTGAAATACACAAGTTGTATATGTGATATACTTTTGTGCACTTGTTTGTATCATGTTTGATGATACATGCAAACTTGGGTTTGTGTAAAGAATTAAACCATGGTTATGTTAATGGTTAGGGTTTTGATTTACTTATCTATTCATTTATTTATTTATTCATTTTTGAAAGATAAAGAGAAATGGTGGCTTGATTTTTTTTCTAGTTGAAGCTTCATGAAGCTTTGAATAAGTCCACCATTTTTGTTTCATACTTAACCCTAACCATTCAACCTAACCTTAGTTAATTCTCTACACCTAACCATGGTTGTAAATATGATAAGTGTCATTTTATTTCCTATTTTTCATATACTTATTATATTCTTTCTTCTTCTTCTTCTTCTTGAACAAAGAAGAAAGCTTGCTACCATTAATGGCAACTTGAGAAAAAGAGTGAGAAATCCAATTCTAAAGTGAACCCACTTCCTATTTCTTCATCCTATACCTCTTGCCAAGTAGTATAGGGTGTTTTCTTTACAAGTTTCATGACTTGGTGAAGTGGGAGCTTGATCTTGTGTTGCCTCGACGTAGATCATCTTCGGCATCGAAGTCGACGACCTAGCCCGATCATTCTTTCGATGAAACCACCGCGAGAGTCCGGGATCCGATGGGTTCAGCGGAGGGACTTCATCATAGAGCTATGGAGATGGAGGACCGGATCTACAAAGGTTGTATTTTCGTTCACTCTTAGTTAAGTTGTTAACTTGCTTGCATGTTTCGCCTAAACTCTAGTTAACGATCTAGTTTAGGGATTCTCGGCACCGGAAATTTTTGAATTTGGCTTGGTTGATGCCTTGTGAGACCTCATTAGTGTGCTTAGGAACCCTACACCCACTGACTACGAAAACCCTCTGGCAGAGTCATATAGACGTACACTTCAAAAGCTAGTTTAGAATGACGTCGTACTCATTCTCCTGCCGGGTCTCACAATCTGGAACAACAGCAATGGCAAGTCTGGGTAAACAAGAACCTCCCTGTCACCGTCCTTGAGGTATACCGAAGTTCCTCTCGAGTGCCTGAGGTTACCCACCATATCTGCGGAGTGGCCAATGGAATGTCAAATCAGATTGAATCTTCAGGTTCTTATCAAATTTTCAGTAATCGTTTGCGGTTCTGGAATCACTTCCAGTTCTACCATACTCCTACTACTGTTTTCTGAAAAAATCCATTTTTATTAAAACTGTGGCGAGTCAAGAACAATATCACTATTGATCTTCCAGATGGTAGAAAGTCAACCCTCGTCATAGCCCGGGTCAACCCACAAACAGCCATTACAGAAACGTGCCTTGAGTTGTCCAGTGTCTGGTTTTAAGAATAAGCTGGACAACTCCCCGTACCTTAACAATGTCAAGATATGAACTATTCTATATCCAATATAGAAACAGAGGCACTGATTTAATTGAACCAGATTCAAATCATGCAGCTGTCTCCAGTGCATGTCAACTAAATGGAGAGAGACCGATCAGCGTTACTCAACTTAGGAGTACTTCCAATTATGAGTAACCTGAAAGAGAAGCAAGTTCTCTTAATCATTACTATCAACTGAATACCATACACAAGTTTCTACATCTTCGATCACTTTGAAGAATCCCGATAGTTGCAACACCTGGTCCTCTACATTATTCATATACCTATAACTTCTCAAACTTAGACCTTGTATTTCTACGAAACACATGTCTAAGAACTAGAGAAGTCACAAGTAAACAGAATATAGTACGAGGACCAACCCCTCTGTCCTAATGGACACTGGACAATATACAATACTCTGTATAAGTCCCCTGAGTCTAGTGACTCATTCACTGTGTGTCGTAGGTTGAAAACTGTACTTATGGTTAAGAAGAATTACACCGCTGTTCAATGCTCCTTACCTAACCATCCACTGATATAGGTAAATGTCATAGACATAATTTCAAAAAGGTATATCTCACTCTATAAAAATAGACGTACAGATATATCAATTTGAAATTGGTGCATAACAACGGATATTCAAAACCAAATATTTGTCGTCCTGCAAACAACCCAGGTGACTTCCTCAAATATCACCAATTATAACGAATCCCAATATAATAAGGATGATCACCTAATTCCCAATAACTTACTCCCACTCATCATCTGTAAAACCATACAGATATGAGAATCAAACCTGGTAAATACATACCCTGGAGTAAGTGTCTAATTGGGAAATCAGTTTTCTTTTAACAGTATACAGTGAAACTGAAACATTGAAATGTTTCGATGGGGTATCCTGGTATTCCTAGTAATGCCTCTTCCATTATCCAGATTCACAACTGTAACCGTATATTTCTTTGCCATCTCTCCAAATGCCTTTATATGTCTTTAGTCATTACCTTCTGTAGACCCTCTTAGGCTAAATGGTTTTCTTCCATCCCTACCGTTCGGCGCCAGCCTATAGTTTGGAAGAAGACTATCCAATAAGCATAATGGGTGTACTGTCCTAATCCTAGGAGCACTCGAATGCGAGAGAAGGTGAGGATAAAAGACAACCGAATAAAACTTATTCCTATTTCTCCTGAACCAGAATCCATCCCCGAACTGGAACAAGTTCATTTCGAGTTCGTATATAACCATACGATGGAGTATCCTGTAGGGTTCCTAGGCACACTCAAGAGGTCTCACAAGGCATCAACCATGCCAAATTCAAATTTTTCCGGTGCCGAGAAACCCTAATGCGATCGTTAACTAGAAATTAGGCGAAAACTAATGCAAGTAAACAGCTTTACTCTAAAGTGAATGGAAATACAACCTTTGTAGATCCGGTCCTCCACCTCCATAGCTCCGCGTTGATGTCCTTCCGCTGCGATCATCGGATCCCGGACTCTAGTAATGGTTTCGTCGAAGAAATGATCGGGCTAGATCGTCGACTTCGATGCCGAAGATGATCTACGTCGAGGCAACTCAAGATCAAGCTCCAACTTCACCAAGTCATGAAACTTGTAAAGAAAACACCCTATACTACTTGGCAAGTGGTAGAGGATGAATAAATAGGAAGTGGGTTCACTTTAGATTTGGGTTTCTCACTTGATTTCATCACTTGACATTTTTGTAGAAAGCTTTTCTTTCTTCATCTTAAAGAAGAAGAAGAAGGAGGATGAAAAAGAATAATCATCAATCATGAAAAATCAAGTGATGGTTATCATTTTGAAACCATGGGTGAGTGTAGAGAATAAACTATGGTTAAGTTGAATGGTTAGGTTAAAGGAAAGAAACAAAATGGTTACTTCTTCAAAGCTTCATGAAGCTTCAACAAAAGACAAAGCAAGCCACCATTTCATTTTCCTTTGCCAAAATGAATAAAGAGAATAAATAAATAAGTAAATCAAAACCCTAACCATTAACATAACCATGGTTTAATCATACACACCCAAGTTTACATGTATCATCAAACATGATACAAACTAGTGCACAAAAATATATCACATATACAATTGCACATTCAAGTGAGAAAATAATCTTAAGTGAACCATTACTAGTTAATGTAAAGTAATATATCAAATATATAATTATACATTAAATCATTAAATCAACACTTGATTTAACGATCCGGTCATATCGCATATGACCGACTAATATCCAATGTATCGACTTATCGAATCAATCCTTGATTCGATAACTAGGTTATATCGCATACAACCAATCGATACATTCATCGCGAGAATAGAATACGGTATCACATACACGTATTATTCTCGGTCCCGCACATATCTCATATGCGCTCCTATTTCATTTCGCTTGAGCCAGGAAACCTCTGTGTAGGACTCTAAAGACTCGTCAATACGCCGGCAGCAGGTGATGATCATATCAAATACCCACAAGCCGCAAGCGGTCTGCTAAACGTAACGGCCACCCGGGTATTGAGCGATCAGAAGATCAACGAGCAAGCCCGCTCACACTCCTGTGAGTCCAACCAGTAACACTTACCGTACAGTCCGGTCTCGTCGTCTGATATGTCGCATATCTCGCCTAGGGGTGGTAAACGTCAGAACCCAATAGCTCGATAAGTCGTGTCGATATGAGGTCCATAACAGTTCGAGAAACTACTGGTAACACTTACCAGTAAATCTCAGCAACCCTGGCCAGGGATTTCCGGTGGTAGCCAGTCGAACACAGCGCAACATCAACTCCCTATACCGGGAGAGACAAATCCCCTCCTATCGCTCATTGCCCCCATGTGATTCGGGACTGTACCCAAAAACCACCGTTTTTCACGCCCACTTGGACGTGGTAAGGTGGAAATCAAAGCACAGTGGGAATCACACAAGACTCTATGACGATCTCGGGTCAACAGACTACTCTGTACCAGTGTCACCAGATAACTGCCATCTGACGTAAGGTATAATACCATCTGGGAGTTCTCGGCGAGTCCGTCCAGTGTACCCAGTCTCCACTGAGCACCCGTATATCATCTCTGATGTCAAACATCAATGGATATGGGATCATCCATCGCCCATCTGTATGGGTCGAGAAGGTATACGCTAGTCTACTCTGGTATATCGATGCCCTGTGTCGATACACCCACGACTAGGGACCTTGAAAGATGTACTTATGGACTACTATGTCCCCACTAGTATGATCCGCATCATAGTCCAGGTAGTCAAGTACACATCCTAAGGGCTTTACTAACATGTAACAGCAATCAGTGTACACGTTAAGGTAAAGAGCAACCAGATAGCATACTATCATGTCGAGCAAGAAAGTCCTCCCTATATATGTCCAAGCATCCACAACAATATACATCCTATGTATAGTAATGGCTTCTAGGGCATACATATAACTAACAATCTCCTACTTGCACTAGGGCCATCTGATAGCAGTGCTTGTAGTATCTCATACTCAACCATCCCATAAAAGTCTCTCTCTGGGAAAAGGCCTTCGTGAGTGTGTTAGTGTATATGCCCTAGAGGCCATTACTGTATCATACTAGCTTGTATATTACTTAATGGAAGCTTGGGATATTCACAGTTGTATATACAATCTTGCTCGAAATGGTAGTATGCTACTTGGTTTGTCTATGCTTTAATATGTGCATGTGTTTCTTTTAGCATATTGCTGATATACATATTAGTAGAGCCCTTAGGATCTTTGCTTGATTACCAGCGTTGTGATGGCGCTCACACTCGTGGGAGCTGGGTGATCTATAAGCACATCCTTATACAGGTCCCTAGTCGTTGGACTATCGAGACAGGGCATCGATACTCCGGAGTAGACTAGCATATGCGCTTCTCATCCCAGCGTGGGAGACGGTCTGTCCCACAGCCGTCAGTACGTCGTACTTGAGATAGTATGCGGGTGCTCGTTAGGTTACGAGTACACTGGACAGGACTCGTCGGGAACTGTTGGTTGGTATTATACCTATCGTCAGTTATCAGTTCCCAGGTGACATGAGTACAGCTTAGTCCGTTGACTTGACACTGTCACTTCGCCTCGAGTGTGTTCCCACTGCACTTTGATTGCTACCCTACCACGACTCAAAGGAGTCGTGCAAACAGGTAGTTTTTGGGTGCAGTCCCGAAGCACTTGGAGGCAGTGACGGTTAGACAGGATTCGTCTCTCCCGGTATTGGGGGTTGACACCGCGCTGTGTCAAGGAGAGCCATTACACGTGTAGTCCCTGGCCAGGGCAAGAGAGATATACTGGTAGGTTTCCAGTGTTATCTCAGTGTGTTCTGGGCTACACTCCGACACGACTTGTACCGCTATTAGGGGACTGACGTTCACCGCCCCCCTAGGCCCGCCATGTGATGTATCAGACGAACAGACCGGACTGTACGGAGATTGTCACATACAGGCTCAGTAGGAGTTCAGATGGGGTTCACCTCGTCAGTCTTCTTATCGACATCTACCTGGGGACCGTTACGTACAGCTAGTGCCGCTTGCGGTCTGTGGTTAAACCCACTGCCAGCGTAGTGTCGAGTCTTTAGAGTCCCACACAGAGAGCTATTAGCCTTTAGGCAAAATGAGTAGACGTCGCATGGTTTTGCGACAGGGCTCGTTCACATCCGCGCACTTGTGCACGTTTGCTGTCCGGACAGCTTATACTAGCGGGCTTTGGTTTAAGCCGGATCCTAGTATATGATTTGGGATTGGTTTTTCTCATTGTATTCGTGTTCCTCGGATCACGAATACGGGTGCGTATGCACAGTTGCTTGAGACAGAGGGAGAGGACTTTGATTAGGGTTAATGACTATTGTCATTTTATTAACCCTAATGCTTATGTGTGTATTATTGTTAATTGATATTAGTTTAATAATTGTGCATGGTTATGGTTGTTGACCATTTGACCTTCTTGACTTGTTGACCTTGGTTGACACTTTGACCATCATCATTTCATTTGGAAGATGCTCTTTGATCCTTGCAATTTGCATTAAAAATGAAATGATAATGGTCATGTCTTGATTTAGCCATGACAATTATCTCACTAATTATCTAATTACAATAATTCACATATATGAGAGAATGCTTCATATTATTCTCTCATTTCTATTATTCACATTCTCTCTCTTGTTCTTCCTCTCCCTCAAGCTCTCCCCTCTCATGTGTTGAGAAACAATTGAGCTTGAGAAAAACCCTTTCTTAATAATCTCTACTCTCATCTAGGGTTCAAGGATTAGCACTTCTTGCACCCTAGTTACTTCTAGCTTGGAGTTGAAGCCAAAGGTCGAGGCTTTCGGGTGGATCTTTCTTCGACGTGAGAAGACGACTAAGGTGACCTCCTTCCACCACTCCAAGGAGCAAGGAGAGAAGGACATAAAGCCCAAGGTATAACCTTTCTAACACTTAGCTAGTTTCTAGTTAGCTTTAGCTTGTTTTTGTTTAGCAAAGATCCTTCATAGTCTAGTCCTTGTTGCCTAAGCTCATAAAAATTCGATTTTTATTCCGTTTTCCGCCTCCCCGCAAGCACCGGGATGGGCAACGTGGACTTACAGTGGTATCAGAGCCTAACTAAACATAAACTAGCTAGGTAGTTAAGTGTATCAAAGTTCGAACCGGAAAAATCGAAAAACCGAGTTTTCAAAACCCTAAGTTTCTGTTAAAAATTTTTCTGTTCAAAATAAAATTTGTCATACTCCAAAAATCATCTCAGGGTTTTGTGAAGAAAGCCACCAAAAACGATCCAAAGATTCGACCAAAGATCCGCGGTTCCGCGGCAATAGCAAGCTATTGCCGCACAACCGCGGCCATCTTAGCTCTTCTCTGGGTCGAGTTTGGTGCAGTGTCTTTCTGGCTTGGTTTTGGGATTTTTAAGATGGTTTATATGTGCCCAGATTTTCCAGAATAGAAATTTGTTTTTGAGGGCCTATAAATCCGTATTTTTTTCCGAACTTCAATACACTTTGACTAAAAGGTTATATCTGTGATTGATGATGGTATGTGTATATGAATGGGTTGGATTATCGCGGATGAATAGCCGGGGTGGATGTGAGATGAGTGTTGCTTTTTCTTTCATTCATTGTAATATGTAAATTGATGTAATATTATTATTTGTTTGGCCGCACAACCGGGTCGGGGTTGTAGCCGTCATTGTATAATTCTTTTTACTGTTTTTGCTCCTAGGATAGACCCAAAGAGGGGGTGCACAAACTACCGGGTATCTCGAAGTGCCGAGTGGCCTACTCACGGTGGTGAGGGAGGTTGCTTCGCTTCGGGTACTTGGCGGCTAGTTTGCTGCACCCGTAGGGGTCTTGGGTGGGGTATTGGCTATTCACCGCGACCGTGTAATCCGCTTTTCGTTGCAGGCTCGAACGGATTGCGGATTCCTAGTATATCCAATGTATTCATCTGTGATCTGTAATGTCTATCATTGCTATATATTTATATATGATAACTATTTAGGCGTTGCTTATGTTTTACAGCCGCGCTAGCCCAGCCCCCGCTCTGTCGTTAGTTAAGTAACCTAACGGGTGATGATGGGGCCCCATGGCGAATGCGAATGGCATAAGCGTACGTCATATTTTGGTTGTTTTCTGCAATGGTAGGATTAAATGATGGGACGCATTAAAAGAACTAATGCAAGAAAATAAACCAAGTAAAAGTCGATTGGAACACTTTGAAAACCACTCGGTTCTTTTCAAAAATAAACTTTTAAATGCGGAGCTTGAACCACTCCTTTTAAAAGCTATCTTGTTCCATCGATTATATCAAGTTCACTACGTTCACAGTTTCGCCAAAACCATTCGTAGCCCTCCGTCATTCCACATGAATGGTCAAAAAGTATTCAAGCTATGTATTTTGACCAAAGTCAAGGCATAGTGATTGGTAGCTATTGGGTATTCATGTGCAGCATAGATAGATGCGTTGGTTTGGGACAGTCGTGCTGCCATTTTGGCCAAAGTCAAGGGTAGGTACGGGTGGGTCCAAATTAACCAGGAGAATGACGGGTAGAACTTGACATGTGACTTATGATATTTTGGCCAAAGTCAAGGTCATAAGAGCATGGGGCAAAAATCCACATCGGGAGTTTCATAAGTACAGAAACTTGCTAGCGCTGCATACCATTTGGAGTGTGATAATTCTGGTAGGATTCCTTCGGTTTTATCACGCGATGATATTTGGATCCCGATCCTACTGTGAGTATATGCTGTAAGTGCACGGCGGCGCCCCGGCCGTCAATCCGACGCCGGAATGCGGAAGCGGTGAATAACTTAAATTTTGCGGACTTTGCAAACCAGCACCACCGCGCACTATCACCCGGATCGTTACCATTAACTAGTCTAAGCTACTTAACAAGATGGGTTAGAGATATACCGACGATCCAAGTCCTCCGGTCTTCATCTCCACTCCGATCTCCTCGCGGGATCTCCGTCCGTCTCCTCCTCGTCGGAAAGGGCACCACGAAGCCGGGTACTTTTACGGGCTCCCACCTCAATACCGAGGCAACTCGGGCACGAAGCCGGCTACTCGACATGCCCAAGATTCGCTGTAGAATGTGTAGTGAGCTATTGTCTCTTTTCGGGTTCATGGAGGTGCCATATGGTGGAGGGATGAAACAAGAACAATGTGGAGGAGCTAGTGGGTATTTTGGAGCATGATATGAACCAAAAATACCCACACCCAATTTTGGACAGCCCCTATAGGACTTGGCCGGCCACCACTAGAGAGGAATGGAGAGAATGAAATGGGAGAGGCCAATGAAAAATGAAAGACCATCTCCATAATACAAGGGAGAGAGAGAGAAGGCTATCATGCAAAAGGAAATCATGAGAACCAATGATGACAAGGCAAAACCAACACTCAACTCAACCATCATCAACATGCATGATGGCTTCCAAAGTCATGCCATCATGACAAGAAGAAGTCAAGGTCAATGATGGTGCACATCATGAAAGCCATCATGATGCATCAAGATGCAAAAAACCCCTCCACAAATGCCTATTTGCAACAATGCAAATAAGCCCTCCTCCACCAATCTTCGGCCAATGAACGGAACAAAGGAAATTGGCCGAAACGGAAAGCAAACTGGCAACTCCACAAAACTGGTCCCGTAATAAATTACAGGAAAACCCCGATACTGTGCATACACACCCGCATTTGTATTCCGACCGAAATACAAATGCAATGAGACAAAATCTACACTGTACTATACTAGGATCCGGCTTATACCAAAGCCGGCTAGTAATATCCGTTCGATCCTGATCCGTGCAATACCGCACGTATCTGATCGAACCCTGCCATATAACCATACGGCCTATAGTACAGACTGTCCGATCCTGATCCGTGCAATACCGCACGTATCTGATCGGACCCTGCCATATCTCCATACGGCCTCTACAACCTTTCGCCCGAAAGCTGAGTAACTGAAATGTGGGGGACTCTAAAGACTCGTCAACACCTCGGTTGTGGATTTAACCACTAGCACGTCAGAGGTATATGCCAATACGTGACGGGCCACCAGCTATTGACCAAAAGGGACGTCGATGAGGAAGCTCACCCCGACACCCAACTGAGCCTGTCAGTGACAATATCCATGCAGTCCGGTCCGTTCGTCTATGAGCATCGCATGGCGGGCCTAGGGGGTTGGTAAAAGTCAGACCCCCAAAAGCGGTACAAGTCGTGTCGGAGTGTAGCCCAGAACACCCTGAGATACTACTGGAATACCTACCAGTAAATCTCCTTGCCTTGGCCAAGGACTTTGTGTAATGGCTCTCCTAGACACAGCACGACCTCACCCCCAATACCGGGAGAGACGAACCCCTGAAGATACGCTCACAGCCTCCATGTGGCTCGGGACTGTACCCAACTAAAACCTGTTTGTACGACTCCTTTGAGCCGTGGTAGGGTAGTAATCAAAGTACAGTGGGAACTCACACGAGACAAATGACGATCCCCAGGTCGATGAACTAACCTGCACACATGTCACCAGGGAACTGCCATCTGACGTCTGGTATATGACCAACTAGCATGTTCCCGGCGAGTCCTGTCCGGTGTACTCATAACCCAATGAGCACCTGTATACATCTTAGGTGATCCAACTGACACCAGTGGCTTGTGAGACCGGCCACCGCCCCTCGTCGGGGTCTCGACTGTATACACTAGTCTACTAATGGAGTATCGATGCCCAGTCTCGAAACTCCCACGACTAGGGACCTTTTAAGGATAAGCTTATGGACCCCCAGCTCCCACTTATATGATCGCCCTCATACTGCTGGTGGTCAAGCAAGAATCCTAGGGGCTCTATCAACGTGTAATAGCGACGTGTCATGTCACCTAAAGCAGTACACGATGATAAAGGTAAACCAGATAGCATACTATCATCTCGAGTAAGACTGTCCTACCGGGATAGGTCCTCCCTCAATCATTACAATCACGTACCTGTGACCTAATAATTGACTCTGAGGGCACTATCTCCAACAATCTCCCACTTGCACTCAAGGCTAATTATTGCGATGACGCATACTCACAGCCCGTGTGATACCGAACATCCAACTCCTCTACTAGTCAGTCTCACAAAGCTCGTTTGCGGAACTATTGCGTTCAAGGAATAGCCTTAGTGAGTGGATCCGCTTAGTTGTCTCTTTCCATGTCTCTCTAAATCTCAAGTTCGCGGAGAAACCCATCTCCCGAAATGAGCAATACCTGTCTTAGAATGTGTCTGGATGTCTGATTGGACCTAGCTCATAAATGAACTCCAAATCCAAACTTCTTAGACTGTATGGTCAACTGAACTTAATCAGTATCCTGCGCGCCATGCCTCCCTCAGTATTGCCTTGGACCACCTGTCCAAAATACTGCCCCTTATCAGAAGGAAAACTATAACTCTGACAACCTCCTTGTCGTCCATGTCACCTTGGAAGCCTGGAATGATAACTGTCTCCTGAATGAGGCTGTCGTTATCATATCCCTAGAACATCCACTTATGTTCTAAAATTGCTTCCAACTGTTTCTCCAGGATTGGATTAATGTCAACTTATTGCATCAAGTGCAAGAACAATATCTGGTGTGGTACTTGACATCTCATGATTGACTCAATTGCCTAAGCAAGTGATCTGCCAATCATGCTCATCCCTTTCCCCTTTAGTCTGTAAGACACCTTTAGAGAGGGTGACTCCATTACCTGCAGGTACACTACCGTGCCAGGAGTCGTCCATCCTAAATACTCTTAGAATGCTGTCAAGTACCCTGATTGGGAAACCACCCAAATCTAGATCTAAGACCATAGATCTAGTAACCAGTATGTCTGATATAAAATCCATTTCCTTTGTGGAGAAACAACTGTGTGACGACCAAAGTATAACCGATCGTAGTGTAGGAGTTTCTTTTCCTACTTGGTGTATATCATCCAAATACCAGGATATCACACCCTACTACCTTCTCAACAGATCCATCCCCTATTCTGATGAAGTCAAACCCATGACTGTCACGTCAGAAACAGATGATCTATCTCCGCTACATCTGCTCTAGTCTATAAATAGACATAAGCAATCTGTCCACCAATGCTTCCGCTGCTCCCACTGACTACGACAACCCTCTGGCAGAGTCATATAGACGTACACTTCTAAAACTGGTTTAGAACGACGCTATACTCATCCTCCCGCCGGGTCTCGTAACCTGGAACAACAGCAATGGCAATTGTGGGTAAACAAGAACTTCCCTGTCACCGTCCTTGAGGCTACCGGAGTACCTCTCGGGTGCCTGAAGTTACCCACCTTATCTGCGGAGTGGCCAATGGAATGTCAATTCAGATTGAATCTTTAGGTTCCTTATCAAATCTTCAGTAATCGTTTGTGGTTCTGGAATCACTTCCAGTTCTACCATACTCCCACTACTGTTTTTCTGAAAAAATCCATTTTTAATAAAACTGTGGCGAGTCTAGAACAATATCGCTATTGTTCATCCAGATGGTAGAAAATCAACCCGCGTCATAGCCTGGGTCAACCCACAAACAGCCATTACAGAAACGTGCCTTGAGTTGTCCAGTGTCTGGTTTTAATCATAAACCGGACAACTCCCCGTACCTTAACATCGTTAAGACATGAACTGGTCTATATCCAATATAGAAACAGAGGCACTGATTTAATTGAACCAGATTCAAATCATGCAGCTGTCCCCAGCGCATGTCAACTAAATGGAAGGAGGCCGATCAGCGTTACTCAACTTAGGAATACTTCCAATTATGAGTAACCTGAAAGAGAAGCAATTTCTCTTAATCATTACTATCAACTGAACACCATACACAAGTATCTACATCTTCGATCACTTTGAAGAATCCCGATACTTGTGACACCTGGTTCTCCACTCTATTCAAATACCAATAACTTCTCCAAATTCGGACCCTGTGTTTCCACGAAACACCTGTTTAAAAACTAGAGAAGTCATAAGTAAACTGAATGTAGTACGAGGACCAACCCCTCTGTCCTGATGGACCCTGGACAACATACAATACTCTGTATAAGTCCCTTGAGTCTGATAACTCATTCACTGTGTGTCGTAGGTTGAAAACTGTACTTATGGTTAAGAAGAATTACACCGCTGTTTAATGCTCCTTACCTAACCATCCACTGATATAGGTAAATGTCATAGACATAATTTCAGAAAGGTATATCTCACTCTATGAAAATAGACGTACAGATATATCAATTTGAAATTGGTGCATAACAGCGGATATTCAAAACCAAATATTTGCCGACCGGCAAACAGCCCAGGTGATTTCCTCAAATATCACCGATTACAACGAATCCCGATATAATGAGGATGATCACCCAATTCCCAATAACTTACTCCCACTCATCATCTGTAAAACCATACAGATATGAGAATCAAACCTGGTAAATACATACCCTGGAGCAAGTGTCTAATCGGGAAATCAGTTTCCTTTAACAGTACATAGTGAGACTGAAACATTGAAATGTTTCGATGGGGTATCCTGGTATTCTTAGTAATGCCTCTTCCAGATTCACGACTGTAACCGTATAGTTCTTTGCCACCTCTCCAAATCCCTTCATATGTCTTTAGTCTTTACCTTCTGCACACCCCTTTAGGCCAAATGGTTTTCTTCCTTCCCTACCGTTCGGCACCAGCCTATGGCTTGGAAGAAGACTATCCAATAAGCATAATGGGTGTACTGTCCCAATCCTAGGAACACTCGCAATGAGAGAGGGTGAAGATAAAAGACAACCGAATAAACCTTATTCCTATTTCTCCTGAACCAGAATCCATCCCCGAACTGGAACAAGTTCCATTCGAGTTCGTATATAACCATACGATGGAGTATCCAAATAAACTGTGGATCTTCGTAGTGATACGGAGTGTCCTGGAGAAATACAAAGGTGATTTGGGAGTGGTAATGAAATACCTGGTTTGGTCGTGAATATCTGTTGCAATTTACTTTGCCCTCTTACTAATCCCTTGCTTTGTCTGAACTTAATACCTTCTGCACACCATCGTTATGCTAATTGGTTTTCTTCATTCCCTACCGGTCGGCACCAGCCTAAGGTTTGGAAGAAGACAATCCAATTTGCGTAATAGGTGTACTACCCCTAAACCAAGGAGTACTCGTAACCTGAGAGAGGGTAAAAGGAAAAGACAACTGAATAATCCTATCCGTTTTCTCCAGAACCGGAAACCATCCTCGAATTAATTCCTTCGAGTTCGTATCTAACCATACGATGGTTTTGTCCAATGGAAGTGGACGTTCGTAGTAATACGGGGTGTCCTGGAGAAAAAGGGTAAAAGTAGGAGTGGCAATGAGGTCTGCAACTCTGACAATCCAAAAGCCGGTGTTTAAGAAGGTTCGGTCAACTTGGTCACTGAGTCAAAGTCTTAGGGTCGGGTCAATGGTCGCTGCCAAAGAGAGAGAGAAAAGAAACACTCAGCGTGCACTCTAACCTAGATCAGAATGGTTACCAATTTATCTAATCTGGAATCCTCCCACTGTACCTCAAATTCTCCTCCAAACCTGAAAGAAGAATTAGTCGGGGTTACCCGAGGAGTATACCAACTCATCAGTGGGAATCGGGATCCAACTATCATTGCATGATAACGTGACGGAATCCGCTCACGCTATCACACTCCAGAAGGTATGCGCATATCTGGCAAGTTTCAGTTCTTTTGAAACTCCCGATGTGATTTCTGCCCCATGCTCTTATGACCTTGGCGTGAGGTCAAAATATCATAAGTCACATGTCAAGTTCTGCCCATCATTATCCAGGTTAATTTGAATCCACCCGTACATACCCTTGACGTAGGCCAAAATAGTAGTACGACTGTCCCAAACCAACGCATCTATCTATGCAACAGATAAATACCCGGCAGCTACCAAACACTATGCCTTGGCGTGAGGTCAAAATACATAGCTTGAATACTACCGAATATTTAACTGAAATGATGGAGGGCTACGAATGGTTTCTGGCGAAAACCTTTAACGTAATGAACTTGATATCGTTGAAGGAACGGATAGCTTTTTGAAAATATAGTGACGAAAACCGTTGCTAAAGAGGTCACTCCCGGTGAAGGGATCTCGGCTCTTTCCCCGTAGAATGGGGTGCAGGATATTCCAACTGAATACCGCGATGCAAAGGAAAAGTAATCGGCTATAGTGAAGTTAATGCCCTGACGCAAACTTCTGTCCAAGGGGTCACTCCCGGTGAAGGGATCTCGGCCCTTGCCTCGTCGACTGAGGAGCAGGATATTCCAATGAATACCACGATGCAAAACAAAAGTAAACGTCCTTGCAATAACAGCCTTTTGAAAAGTGTTCCAACAACATCAGATTAGGTTTGTTTTTAACTTTGCATTGATCCGAATCAATGCAGTCCCATCAATTGATCACGCCAAAAAGAACGAAAATATACTGATGTACGTATATGCCATCCGCATTCGCCACTGGGTCCCGTCATTACCCGTTAGGTTAGCTAACTAACGACAGAGCGGGGACTGGACTAGCGCGGATGCAAAACATATACAACATCTACTAATATATATACCAATATATTATATTCGCTCAAGGCGTGAATAAAATGCAACATCACAGAGAATGAACAGCATCACAGAAACAATACAGATATCTGGGATCCCCGGGTTTCACAGAGCCGCTGAAACCCGACGTTCCCCTGGTCGTGTGGATAGCCTGTGCAATGTAATCCTAGACCCCTACGGACGCGGCAAGTCACCCGCCAAAACCTGAAGCGAGGCAGCCCCCTTCAGCACCGTGAATGGACCACCCAGCACTTCACGGAATCCGATAACTTGGGCACCCCTCCTGGGTCAAACCTGTACCCCCTACGAGTGCGGCGAATAGCCTGCCAATCCTAGAGTGAAGCCCCCTCCGTCCCAATGCCATGAGATGCGGGCTTGCTGCCCTCTAGAACCCGGCTATCCGTGCACCCCTCCGTGGGGTATCCTAGTACAGAAAGTAAAATATACATACAACGGGTACATCGACCGCAACCAGGTCGTGCCCCAAAAGAATAATACAAACAGGCAGTGACGGCAGTCCACATGTCGGACGCTCGCCCCGCAATATCAAATGTACATAATACTACCACAACTGTACTAGCATTGCATCCAGGCTATCCCCACGACCGATCCGCAACATCACAGCAAAAACAGAACATCAACGTGAAAGTCACGTTCGCAAATCCGTCTAACCGGGCTATAGCAGTTAGACCGGATTTACCGATCGAGTGACATTCACGGTCGCAGATATAATGTAAATACTGTGAAAAATGTGTTTAAAATTTTTCCGATCGATCAAACAATTAACAAGTGGGCCCCAAAGAAAACTGTAGCACTCACAGAAACAATTGGCCCAATTTTAATATTCTAAAACCCATAATTTAAGCCCAGAAAGCCTCTGGAAAAAAATGGTGCAGTGATTGCTACAGGATGCGGCGGAAGGGCGGCATAAAGTGGGATAACGCGGCGCTTCCGCGCTCAGAATATGGTATCACTTCATCAAATTTTTACAGAGTGCTTATATTTTTCAGTACATCAATATTTTACAACCTGAAAAAATTTTCGACACTAAAAATTTCCAACAGAAAACTGATGCGACAAAATACGGGTTTTTGGACTTTTTGATCGATCGGAAATGCAAACACATTACACAAAGCTAGACTAAGTTAATGGGGAGGCTCTGATACCACTGTAAGTGCACGGCGGCGCCCCGGCCGTCAATCCGACGCCGGAATGCGGAAGCGGTGAATAACTTAAATTTTGCGGACTTTGCAAACCAGCACCACCGCGCACTATCACCCGGATCGTTACTATTAACTAGTCTAAGCTACTTAACAAGATGGGTTAGAGATATACCGACGATCCAAGTCCTCCGGTCTTCATCTCCACTCCGATCTCCTCGCGGGATCTCCGTCCGTCTCCTCCTCGTCGGAAAGGGCACCACGAAGCCGGGTACTTTTACGGGCTCCCACCTCAATACCGAGGCAACTCGGGCACGAAGCCGGCTACTCGACGTGCCCAAGATTCGCTGTAGAATGTGTAGTGAGCTATTGTCTCTTTTGGGGTTCATGGAGGTGCCATATGGTGGAGGGATGAAACAAGAACAATGTGGAGGAGCTAGTGGGTATTTTGGAGCATGATATGAACCAAAAATACCCACACCCAATTTTGGACAGCCCCTATAGGACTTGGCCGGCCACCACTAGAGAGGAATGGAGAGAATGAAATGGGAGAGGCCAATGAAAAATGAAAGACCATCTCCATAATACAAGGGAGAGAGAGAGAAGGCTATCATGCAAAAGGAAATCATGAGAACCAATGATGACAAGGCAAAACCAACACTCAACTCAACCATCATCAACATGCATGATGGCTTCCAAAGTCATGCCATCATGACAAGAAGAAGTCAAGGTCAATGATGGTGCACATCATGAAAGCCATCATGATGCATCAAGATGCAAAAACCCCCTCCACAAATGCCTATTTGCAACAATGCAAATAAGCCCTCCTCCACCAATCTTCGGCCAATGAACGGAACAAAGGAAATTGGCCGAAACGGAAAGCAAACTGGCAACTCCACAAAACTGGTCCCGTAATAAATTACAGGAAAACCCCGATACTGTGCATACACACCCGCATTTGTATTCCGACCGAAATACAAATGCAATGAGACAAAATCTACACTGTACTATACTAGGATCCGGCTTATACCAAAGCCGGCTAGTAATATCCGTTCGATCCTGATCCGTGCAATACCGCACGTATCTGATCGAACCCTGCCATATAACCATACGGCCTATAGTACAGACTGTCCGATCCTGATCCGTGCAATACCGCACGTATCTGATCGGACCCTGCCATATCTCCATACGGCCTCTACAACCTTTCGCCCGAAAGCTGAGTAACTGAAATGTGGGGGACTCTAAAGACTCGTCAACACCTCGGTTGTGGATTTAACCACTAGCACGTCAGAGGTATATGCCAATACGTGACGGGCCACCAGCTATTGACCAAAAGGGACGTCGATGAGGAAGCTCACCCCGACACCCAACTGAGCCTGTCAGTGACAATATCCGTGCAGTCCGGTCCGTTCGTCTATGAGCATCGCATGGCGGGCCTAGGGGGTTGGTAAAAGTCAGACCCCCAAAAGCGGTACAAGTCGTGTCGGAGTGTAGCCCAGAACACCCTGAGATACTACTGGAATACCTACCAGTAAATCTCCTTGCCTTGGCCAAGGACTTTGTGTAATGGCTCTCCTAGACACAGCACGACCTCACCCCCAATACCGGGAGAGACGAACCCCTGAAGATACGCTCACTGCCTCCATGTGGCTCGGGACTGTACCCAACTAAAACCTGTTTGCACGACTCCTTTGAGCCGTGGTAGGGTAGTAATCAAAGTACAGTGGGAACTCACACGAGACAAATGACGATCCCCAGGTCGATGAACTAACCTGCACACATGTCACCAGGGAACTGCCATCTGACGTCTGGTATATGACCAACTAGCATGTTCCCGGCGAGTCCTGTCCGGTGTACTCATAACCCAATGAGCACCTGTATACATCTTAGGTGATCCAACTGGCACCAGTGGCTTGTGAGACCGGCCACCGCCCCTCGTCGGGGTCTCGACTGTATACACTAGTCTACTAATGGAGTATCGATGCCCAGTCTCGAAACTCCCACGACTAGGGACCTTTTAAGGATAAGCTTATAGACCCCCAGCTCCCACTTATATGATCGCCCTCATACTGCTGGTGGTCAAGCAAGAATCCTAGGGGCTCTATCAACGTGTAATAGCGACGTGTCATGTCACCTAAAGCAGTACACGATGATAAAGGTAAACCAGATAGCATACTATCATCTCGAGTAAGACTGTCCTACCGGGATAGGTCCTCCCTCAATCATTACAATCACGTACCTGTGACCTAATAATTGACTCTGAGGGCACTATCTCCAACATATGCTACTCCTCGGGAAAACTCTCACTTAACGATCAATGCTATAAACTTAGTAGGTGTCTAGAAAGGTGTTAGCGGGGCTACGCCCACGGGGAAAAGAGGTACTTAATTAAGGAACTTCGCGAAAGCGTTGGAAAACCTCCCTCGAAGTACCGACACTGGCCTGGCTGAACGGTTATACAAGTATTGTACGGTGAGATTGATCCTGACTAATCCTTTCTTTACGGTTTGAGAAGGGATTCGAGAGACGGTGGGAGCCATCCAGTTTATACAAACTAAAAACCACTCTAAACTTGCAAGAGCATCATGCTAAAGTGTTTCTTTTCTCTCTCCTAATTGCAGCGACCATTCAACATGACCGGACTTAAGTTATTACTAGATAAAAACATATTGACAGGGCCAAACTACAAAGATTGGCTCAGGAATGTCAAGATGGCAATCACTTACGACAAGTTGGGGTATGTCCTTACCACCAAAGCTCCCCCTGTCCCAGGTCCCAAAACCAGTGTCGTAGATAGGGAAATCTACAAGACCTGGGAAATAGATTGTGCGAAGGCCAGATGCCTCGTACTAGCCTCGATGGACAACGAACATCAGAGGAGGCACGAGAATATGGACCTAGAGTCCATATTTCTTCATACAAAAGAACTGTATGGAGAGCAGTCTCCTATCGCAAGATACGAAGTGTCGAAGAAGTTGTTTTCGGCAAGGTTGGCCGTCGGATCATCGGTAGCGGAACACGTGCTTAAGATGATTGGCTACATAGAAGAGCTCGCGGACCTTGGGACCACGTTGGAGAATGAACTCTATACTGATTTGATTCTCCAGTCCCTTCCTTCCACTTACGCCCAGTTTATTCTTAACTTCAACATGCAAGGAAAGGAGGTTGAACTTTCCGAGCTTCTGAACATGTTGAGGAGTGCTGAGGGCACCCTACAGAAGGGTAGGGAGACATCCACTTTGTTTGTAGGAGGATCATCCTCTTCTAGGTCCAGGGCGAAAGCCAAGGGCAAGAAGAAGAAAGCCCCCGCCAAACCAAGAGGCGGTGTCGGTAAAGTGGATACGAAGGGAAAAGGAAAAGCAACAAAGGTAGCGGGAAAGCTGGTGGGGAAGGAAGAATGCTTCTATTGTCACAAAAGTGGTCACTGGAAACAGGATTGCAAGGCTTGGAAGGCCAGAACACAGGATTTGAAGCGAGTTGCGGCTTCAGCTTCAAGTGTGTATGTTATTGAAAACTGTCTATCGATAAACTCTACATCCTGGGTATTGGATACCGGATCAGGATCTCATATCTGTAATTCTTTGCAGGCGTTGAGAAAGCGTAGAGTTTGGAAGGCAGGTGACATGACCCTCAGAGTTGCAAACGGTGCTAGCATGGATGCTGAGGCCGTGGGGGACTATCACCTGGGATTGTCGGATGGACACTTTTTGGTTTTACGTAGTTGTTATTATGTACCAAATGAAACCTGTAATATCATTTCTGTATCTTTATTATCTAAAGAAGGTTATGAATTTGCATTTGTAAGTAATGTAGTGAACATTCATCTTAATCAAGTTTTTATTGGGTCAGGTACATTGAACAACGGTATATACGTATTAAACCAACCACAGATTTTCAATGTCCAGAATACACACAAAAGAAAGTCTCCAGAAATCAATAAAACTTTCTTATGGCATTGTAGACTGGGTCACGTCAATGAGAGAAGGTTGACTAAGTTATATACAGAAGGATATTTGGATCCGTTCGAATATCAATCGTATGCAACTTGTCAATCCTGTCTCAAGGGAAAGATGACAAAGACTCCGTTCACTGGACACGGAGTAAGAGCGAGGGAGCTCTTGGGACTCGTACACAGCGACGTGTGCAGTCCAATGTCTACACATGCACGAAGCGGTTATTCTTACTTCATTACTTTTACGGATGACTTTTCAAGGTACGGTTATGTCTTCTTAATGAAACATAAATCCGAGGCTTTTGAAAAATTCCAGGAATATAAGAATGAAGTAGAAAAACAAACAGGCAAAAGTATCAAGGCACTGAGATCTGATCGAGGTGGTGAATACTTGAGTGCCGAGTTCCTGGGTTACTTAAAAGAGAATGGAATTCTCTCTCAGCTTACTCCTCCATACACTCCGCAACATAACGGTGTATCGGAGAGACAGAACCGAACCCTATTGGATATGGTACGGTCCATGATGAGTAACGCTGAGATACCGCGATCGTTCTGGGGATATGCGCTAGAATCAGCTGCATACCTTTTGAACCGAGTTCCAACTAAGACTGTGCCTACTACACCATATCAGATGTGGTGTGGGAAGAGACCCTATCTTAATCACATTAAGATATGGGGATGTCCAGCTTTTGTAAAAAAGCAGCATGCGGACAAGCTCGAGGCACGCTCAGTACAGTGCAAGTTTGTGGAATATCCATAGAACTCCAAGGGATATTTCTTCTATTGCGAAGAGGAACAAAAGGTGTTTGTTTCTCGCCATGCCCACTTTCTAGAACACCAGTTCATAGAAAAAGAATTAAGTGGGAGCGCAATAGAACTGGAAGAAATTCCAGAACCACGAGCTATTACTGAAAGCTTGGTAGAACCAGAGGGTTCGAAAGATCAGGACATTCCCACGCCACTCCGCAGGAGTAGAAGGCAGTCTCATCCGCCCGAGAGATACTACGGTTTTCTCATTGACGGGGATAGAGAAGATTGCATCATAGACTTTGATGAGCCTACTAGCTTCCAGCAAGCCGAGCGTCGACTCGGTAAAATGGCTGGATGCAATGCGGACCGAAATGGAGTCCATGTACACCAACAAAGTATGGACGTTGGACATTGCTCCAGATGGGGTAAAACCCGTAGGATGCAAGTGGATCTTCAAAAGGAAGATTGGTATAGATGGACAGGTTGAGACCTATAAAGCTAGACTGGTAGCAAAGGGTTTTCGTCAGCGACCTGGTTTGGACTATGACGAAACCTTTTCTCCAGTAGCTATGCTGAAATCCATTCGGATCCTTCTTGCCATTGCTTCCTTCCACGATTATGAGATTTGGCAGATGGACGTAAAGACAGCTTTTCTAAATGGACATTTAGAGGAGTGTGTCTAGATAGATCAGCCAGAGGGTTTCATTCAGAGTAGGAGCAGCGGAAAGGTGTGCAAGTTTCTTAAGTCCATTTATGGACTAAAGCAGGCATCGCGGAGTTGGAACATCTGTTTTGATGAGACGGTCAAGGAATTTGGCTTTATCAAAAATCCTGATGAACCATGCATCTATTGTAGATTTGTAGCGAGAACTGTTGTATTCCTCATTTTATACGTGGATGGCATTCTCTTAATAGGAAATGACATTCCTATGCTACAATCTGTCAAGGGGTTCTTGTCACACAGGTTCTCCATGAAAGACCTGGGTGATGCCTCATACATTCTGGGTATCCGGATCTACCGTGACAGATCCAAGAGAATATTAGGACTTTCACAGTCCAGGTACATCGACACCATACTGAAGAGATTCAGTATGGAAAATTCCAAGCGCGGTAATCTACCGACTTGTCACGGGATCACCCTCTCCAAAGAGATGTCTCCCAAGACTGATTTAGAGAGGGATCGCATGTCTATTATACCCTACGCTTCTGCGGTAGGCTCTATAATGTATGCGATGTTGTGTACCAGACCGGATGTGGCTTATGCACTGAGTGTGGTAAGCAGGTATCAGTCAAACCCTGGAGAGAAACATTGGATAGCAGTAAAGAACATTCTCAAGTACCTGAGAAGGACTAAGGAGATGTTCTTGGTGTATGGCAGAAAAGACCTCCAGATTGAGGCCTTTGCTGACTCCAGCTTCCAAAGTGACAAGGATGATTCCAAGTCCATGTCGGGTTTTGTCTTTACCCTCAATGGAGGGGCGGTGTGTTGGAAGAGCTCCAAACAGGAAACCGTTGCTGACTCGACTATGGAAGCGGAATACATCACTGCATCTGATACCACAAAAGAAGCTGTCTGGATGAGGAAGTTCTTGAGAGAACTTCAGGTGGTTCCGTCCATTGTTGACCCAATACCACTGTATTGCGACAACAACGGGGCTATAGCTTTAGCGAAGGAACCCAGGTCCCATCAGAAATCCAGACACATCTTGAGGCGGTATCACCTGATCAGGGAGATCGTGGATCGCCAGGAGATCGAGGTTCGGAGGGTTGCTTCAGAAGATAACACAGCAGATCCATTCACCAAGGCCTTGCCCCAGACTCAGTTCGAGCGGCTGATCGAGATGATAGGTCTTCGATACGCCAGTACATGGCCTTAATGCAAGTGGGAGATTGTTAGTATATATGCCCTAGAGGCCATTACTGTATCATACTAGTTTGTATATTACTTAATGGAAGCTTGGGATATTCACAGTTGTATATACAATCTTGCTCGAAATGGTAGTATGCTACTTGGTTTGTCTCTGCTTTAATATGTGCATGTGTTTCTTTTAGCATATTGCTGATATACATATTAGTAGAGCCCTTAGGATCTTTGCTTGATTACCAGCGTTGTGATGGCGCTCACACTCGTGGGAGCTGGGTGATCTATAAGCACATCCTTATACAGGTCCCTAGTCGTTGGACTATCAAGACAGGGCATTGATACTCCGGAGTAGACTAGCGTATGCGCTTCTCATCCCAGCGTGGGAGACAGTCTGTCCCACAGCCGTCAGTACGTCGTACTTGAGATAGTATGCGGGTGCTCGTTAGGTTACGAGTACACTGGACAGGACTCGTCGGGAACTGTTGGTTGGTATTATACCTATCGTCAGTTATCAGTTCCCAGATGACATGAGTACAGCTTAGTCCACTGACTTAACACGGTCACTTCGCCTCGAGTGTGTTCCCACTGCACTTTGACTGCTACCCTACCACGGCTCAAAGGAGTCGTGCAAACAGGTAGTTTTTGGGTGCAGTCCCGAAGCACTTGGAGGCAGTGACGGTTAGACAGGATTCGTCTCTCCCGGTATTGGGGGTTAACATCGCGCTGTGTCCAGGAGAGCCATTACACGAGTAGTCCCTGGCCAGGGCAAGCGAGATATACTGGTAGGTTTCCAGTGTTATCTCAAAGTGTTCTGGGCTACACTCCGACACGACTTGTACCGCTATTAGGGGACTGATGTTCACCGCCCCTTAGGCCCGCCATGCGATGTATCAGACGAACAGACCGGACTGTACGGAGATTGTCACATACAGGCTCAGTAGGAGTTCAGATGGGGTTCACCTCGTTAATCTTCTTATCGACATCTACCTCGGGACCGTTACGTACAGCTAGTGCCGCTTGCGGTCTATGGTTAAACCCACTGCCAGCGTAGTGTCGAGTCTTTAGAGTCCCACACAGAGAGCTATTCGCCTTTTGGCAAAATGAGTAGAGGTCGCATGGTTTTGCGACAGGGTTCGTTCACATCCGCGCACTTGTGCACGTTTGCTGTCCGGACAGCTTATACTAGCGGGCTTTGGTTTAAGCTGGATCCTAGTATATGATTTGGGATTGGTTTTTCTCATTGTATTCGTGTTCCTCGGATCACGAATATGGGTGCGTATGCACAGTTGCTTGAGACAGAGGGAGAGGACTTTGATTAGGGTTAATGACTATTCTCATTTTATTAACCCTAATGCTTATGTGTGTATTATTGTTAATTGATATTAGTTTATGTAGGGTTCCTAGGCACCCTAATGAGGTCACACAAGGCATCAACCATGCCAATTTCTAATTTTAACGGTGCCGAGAAACCCGACTACGGATCGTTGGCTAGAAAACTAGGCGAAACAAAACTAGTTAACACTTAACTATAAGAATACGGAAATACAACCTTTGTAGATCTGGTGCTCCACCTCCACGGCTCCGCAACGAAGTCCCCTCGCTGTCCTAGTGAATTCCCGGGCTCTAGCGTCGGCTTCGTCGGAGAAATGGCGAGCTAGGTCGTCGATGTCCATGCCGAAGATGATCTACGTCGAGGCATCGCTAGATCAAGCTCCACCTTCACCAAGCTATGAAACTTGTGAAGGAAACACACTCTACTACTTGGCAAGAGGTAGAGGATGAAGAAATAGAAAGTGGGTAGACTTTAGAATTGGATTTCTCACTCATTTCCATCAATCACCATTGATGGAGCTTGCTTTCTTCAAGTGAAGAAAGGAAGAGGAAGAAGAATTATGTTATGATAAGTTAATTAAAAAAGAAAAGAATAATCAATCCTTATCATAACATGACCATAGTTAAGTGTAGAGAACTAATCATGGTTTAATGCAATGGTTAGGGTTAAGCTAAAAACAAAATGGTCATCAAGTCAAAGCATTCATGAAGCTTCATGAATGAACAAAAGAAATGCCACCATTTTATCATTTCATTTCCTTTTTCCAATAAGAAAAAGATTAATAAATAAATGAATAAAATGAATAAGCAAATAGTAAACCCTAAACATTCCATTAACTAAGGTTTAATTCTATACACTTAATTAAAAAGGCATGTATCATCAAACATGATACAAGCATGTGCACAAAATCATATCGCATATGCAATGCGCACTCCCGAGCGAGAAAATCCATTTAAAGTGAACCGATACTAGTTAATGCAAAGTAATATATTAAATATATAATTATGCATTAAATCATTAAATCAACACTTGATTTAACGATCCGGTCATATCGCATATAACCGACTAGTATCATTAGTAACAACTTATCGAATCAACACTTGATCCGATAACCCGGCTATATCGCATATAACCGATCAATGTCACATCGCGAGAATCGAATACAGTATCACATACTGGTATTATTCTCGGTCCCGCACATATCTCATATGCGCTCCTATTTCGTTTTGCTTGAGCCAGGAAACCTCTGTGTAGGACTCTAAAGACTCGTCAATACACCGGCAGCAGATGATGATCATATCAAGCATCCACAAGCCGCAAGCGGTCTGCTAAACGTAACGGCCACCCGGGTATTGAGCGATCAGAAGATCGACGAGCAAGCCCGCTCACACTCCAATGAATCCAACCAGTAACACTACCGTACAGTCCAGTCTGATCGTCTGATATGTCGCATATCTCGCCTAGGAGTGGTAAACGTCAGACCCCAATAGCTCGATAAGTCGTGTTGATATGAGGTCTATAACAATTCGAGAAACTACTGATAACACTTACTAGTAAATCTCAGCAACCCTGGCCAGGGATTTCCTGTTATAGCCAATCGAACACAGCGCAACATCAACCCCCTATACCGGGAGAGAAGAATCCCCTCCTATCGCTCATTGCCTCCATGTGACTCGGGACTGAACCCAAAAACCACAGTTTTGCACGCCCTCTTGGACGTGGTAAGATGGAAATCAAAGCACAGTGGGAACCACACAAGACTCTATGACGATCTCGGGTCAACAGACTACTCTGTACCAGTGTCACCAGAGAACTGCCATCTGACGTGAGGTATAATACCATCTGGGAGTTCTCGGCGAGTCCGTCCAGTGTACCTAGTCTCTACTGAGAACCCGTATATCATCTCTGATGTCAAACACCAATGGATATGGGATCATCCATCGCCCATCTGTATGGGTCGAGAAGGTACGCGCTAGTCTATTCTGGTATATCGATGCCCCGTCTCGATACACCCTCGACTAGGGACTTTGAAGGATGTACTTATGGACTACCATGTCCCCACTAGTATGATCCGCATCATAGTCCAGGTATTTAAGTACACATCCTAAGGGCTTTACCAACATGTAATAGAGAGACAATCAGTGTACACGTTAAGGTAAAGATCAACCAGATAGCATACTATCATGTCGAGCAAGAAAGTCCTCACTATATATGTCCCAGCATCCACTACAATATACATCCTATGTATAGTAATGGCCTCTAGGGCATACATATAACTAACAATCTCCCACTTGCACTAGGGCCATCTGTAGCAGTGGTTTGAAGTATCTCATACTCAACCATCCCATAAAAGTCTCTCTCTGGGAACAGGCCTTTGTGAGTGGATCCGCTGTGTTGCCCTCTGAGTCTACTCTCCTGACCTCGATCCCCTGGAGATCAACCATCTCCATGATCAGGTGATACTGCCTTAGAATATGTCTGGATCACTGATGGGACCGGCGTTCCTCGGCATAAGCCACAACTCCATTGTCTCACAATGGTAGGAACGTAGTTCATCTCATGAACCAATATACACCCAAACAGCCTCTTCGGTAGCATCTTAAGTAGCGATGTATCCTGCCTTTATCGTCTAGTATGCCACGGTATCTAACTTGGAACTCTTCCAACATACCGTCCCTTTACTGAGGGTATAGACAATGCCTGTGACTGACATTCAGTCGTCTTTATCACCCTGGAACACTTCCAGTGATTTTTCCCAGGATCAATTGATACCATCTCACTACAACTAGTGAGAATCCTAACATCCATTTAGATCTATCTCATAGATCCAAAATCCAGGATTTAGGAGGTATCACTTTGATCTTATATGGAGAATCATTGTGATAAGCAGACATTGATCGAGCGTAGCATAGGAAACTCTTTTCCTATCAAGAGTATGTCATCATCCACGTACTCTACGAGGATCATCACCATACTTCCTACTACCTTTTTGTTTATACAAGGTTCATCTACTATTTTGATGATGTCAACTTCTTTGACTAATCCATCAAAATAGATGTTCCAACTCCGGGATGCCTGCTTTATCCTATAAAACATCTTGCACACGTTTCCGCTGCTCTCACTGTCTACGAAGCCCTCTGGCTGTGTACTTATAGATGCTTTCTTCCAAATCATCATTTAGAAAAGCAGTCATGACACCCAACCACCAGATATCGTAGTCATGGTATGTAGCCGTGGCAAGTAGGATCTGAATGGACTTAAGCATAGATACTGGAAAAATGTTTCATCATTATCCACGCCTGGTCAATGACGAAAACTTTAACAAGTCTAGCTTTGAAAGTCTCAACTTTTCCATCTACACCAAGTAATATTCTCAAGATATACTTGCTCCTGATGGGGATTTAACCTTTCAGGTATAGCAACCAAAGTCCATACTTTGTTGGTGTATAAGGATTCCATCTCAGATCGATAAACATCCAGCCATTCTTACAGAGTCTTACTCCTGATGGCCAGCTCGAAACTAGTTGGGTCATCATCTCATGATGCAATCCTCGCTCCTACTGTCATAGAGAAACCGAAGTATCTCTCAGGTGGGTGAGGAACCCTACTAGATCGGCGGAGAGGTTGAGATTCGTTGGTAACTATTGAATCCTTTGGTTCTTTCAAATCATCAGCTGCAGTTTGTATAGCTGGAACCTTTCCAGTTCTACATAACTGACCTTGCCTCGAGCTTGTCCGGATTTTGCTTTTCAGACATAGGCTGGACAACCCCAAATCTCAACTAACTTGAGAGATGGGCTCTTCCCTTATCATATCAAATATGAAGTGGTAGGCAACTGATTTGATTTGAACCCTATTCAATAGGTATGCAGCTTCTCAAGTGCATAACTCCCAAAAAGGAAATAGGTAACTCAGTAGTACTCATCATAGAGCACACCTTATCATATAGGGTAAGATAGCTCCGCCCCGATATACCATCGTGCTATGGTGAATACAGAGGAGTAATGCTGAGAGAGAATCTCATTCTCCTTTAGAATAGTCCAGTATTTCCGTGCTCAAGTATTCTCCTCCTTGATCACATCAAAGGACATAATACTTATACCCGTATTTTGGTTCTCTACTTCTAACTTATATTCTGTGAATATCTCAAAAGGTTCGGACTTGTGTTTCAACAGGAACATAGGTCTGAAACTCGAAAGATCATCAGAGAACGTAATGAAGTATAAAGAACCAGTCCTGGCATGTGTAGACAGGAGACCTTACATACATCATCATGTATCAGTCCCAAGAGTTCACTAACTTTTTCTCTGTTTCCAGTAAACGGAGCTATGGTCATCTTATCTCTGTGACATGACAGGCATGTTTCACAAGATGTAAATTCAAACTAATTTAAATATACATCTAAATGTAACTTCAGCTAGTCGGGTCACATTGATCTGACCTAGTCTACAATACCTCAAGAAGAATCCGTTCATTTCTGAACTCTTCCTCTTGTGTGTGTTCCATATACTAAGAACTGTAGTTTGATTTAGAACATCAATGCTTTTAGATAACGTGCCTGAACCGATCAACTTTTGATATAGGAAATGTTCAAAACATTATCCATCAATACAAAATTATATCCTTTCTTTTCTAACAAAGAGAGTGATATGATTTGGTATATCAGGTTCGGTATCTAATAACATTCGTTCAGAATCAATGTATTGGTAATACAGGGTGACAGTGACCGACAGACTTGGCTGCAACTCTTGCCCCGTTTTCTGTCACATGAAACTTATCACCCGTTCTCAGTTTTTCTACCCTTTTGTAGCCCTATGTAATAGATTACATATCTGGGATCCTGATCCGGTATCATATACCCAGGATGTGGAGGATACTGAGAAACAGTTCTGTATAATGAACACACCCGAAGATGATGCATCAGCATGCACTCTCTTCGTTTGGGCGGCACGGGAAATCTGGTATTCCCCAATTTCCTGCTCTGTCTTATAACAATTATAAGTTGGAGCGGGACCAACGTTCCCCAGCTCAGTATAACAAGCGGGTTCGGTCAATATTCCGTATTATTATCTTGATTAAGGCGTGATATGGTCGCTACCTGGAGAGAGAGAGAAGAAAACACTCAGCGTGCGCTCTTGCAAGAATAGATTGGTTATTATTTTATCTAATCAGGATGGCTCCCACTGCTTTTTATCAAATCTTCCTTCAAACCCTAAAAGGAAAGACTAGCCGGGATTAATTACACACTACAAGTTCGCCAATCTTTCAGCCAGGCCAGTGTCGGTACTTTGAGGGAGGTCCCCCGTGCTTTCGCACGAACCTAATTAATGTAAACATCGTTTTCCCAGAGGCGTAACCTCGTTAACACCTTTCTAGACACCTACTTAATCGGCTAATTGTAATATGTAAAACTCTCCCAGGAGTAATTCTTACTCGCAGCGGGTATCGGGATCCAACTATCTCATAGAAGGTATGCAATCTCATTGCAAATTTCAACACTTGAAATTCCCGATAATATTTTGCCCCAAGCGATCTATGACCTTGACTGAGTCAACAAATCATAGACCACAAGTAAAGTTCAACCCGTCATTTCTCGATTGAATTAAACCCACCCGCACGACCCTTGACTGAGTCAACAAGGCCGCACGACTACCCTAATCCAATCGCATCATATGCTTTGCAAATAAACAATAATCAGCTACCGCACACTACGCCTTGACTGAGTCAACAAACGCAGCACGAATACTAACTATTACCTATCTGAAATGACGGAGGGCTACGACAGGTTTTTAAGAAAACCTTTTGCGTAATGAACTTTATATCGTTGTAGGATCGAATGAATTTTGAAATGGAGTGTTTTTTAGGCTTTTCTAGTTTTGCTAAAGGAGTCACTCCCGGTGAAGGGATCGTCGGTCCTTTCCTCGTCGAATGAGGTGCGGGATATACCATATATATCACTATGCAAAGCAAAAACTCTTAAAAGCAATCAAAAAGCAAACCGAGTGTGTAGCATCTGTTAGTGTATATGCCCTAGAGGCCATTATTGTATCATACTAGATTGTATATTACTTAATGGAAGCTTGGGATATTCACAGTTATATATATACAGTCTTGCTAAAAATGGTAGTATGCTACTTGGTTTATGTCTACTTTAATATGTGCATATGTTTCTTGTGACGTATCACTTATACATATTAGTAGAGCCCATAGGATCTTTGCTTGACTACCAGCGTCGTGATGGCAGTCACACTAGTGGGGGCTGGGTAGTCTGTAAGCAACATCCTATACAGGTCCCTGGTCATTGGATTGTCGAGATAGGGCATCGATATTCCGGAGTAGACTAAGTGTATACTCTTCTCATCCCAGTTGGGGAGATGGTCTGTCCCACAGCCATCAGCACGTCGTACTAGAGATAGTATACAGGTGCTCGTTAGGTTAAGGGTACACCGGACAGGACTCGCCGAGGAACTGATTGGTTGGTATTATACCCATCGTCAGTTATCAGTTCCCAGGTGACATGAGTACAGCATAGTCCACAGACTTGACACTGCTACTTAGCCTCAAGTGTGTCCCACTGTTCTTAGATTGTTACCCTACAACGGCTCAAAGGAGTCGTGCAAACAGGTAGCAGTTGGGTGCAGTCCTGAGCACTTGGAGACAGTGGCGGTTAGATAGGATTCGTCTCTCCCGGTATTTGGAGTTGATATCGCACTGTGTCAGAGAGCCATTGCGCAAAGTCCCTGGCCAGGGCAAGCGAGATATACTGGTAGGTTCCAGTAGCTTCTCAGGGCGTAATGGGCTTCGCTCCGACACGACTTATACAGCTATTAGGGGACTGACGCATGCCGCCCCCTAGGCTTGATATGCGATAGTCTTAGACGAACAGACCGGACTGTACGGAGATTGTCACATCAGGCTCAGTGGGAGTTCGGATGATTTACCTCATCGGCCTTCTTATCGACAACTACCTGGGGACCATTACGTACAGCTAGTGCCGCTTACGGTTTGTAGTTAAACCCACTGCCAGCGTAGTAGTCGAGTCTCTAGAGTCCCACACAGAGAGTTTCCTATTCCAGGCGAAACGATATAGAGGTCGTATGGTTTTACGACAAGGGTTCGGACGCATACGTGTGTTTACGCACGTACGACTTTCGGACAGTTTTTACCAGTCGGCTTTGGTTTAAGCCAGTTACTGGTATCCGGTTATTGGATTTTTATAGTCTAAAGTTTTTCCGTATTTTTGCGGAAAGGAGGGGCGTTCTCGTAATTATGCGGGAAGCTTCTAGAAGGTGGTGACTAAGGAGGTTAAGGTGGCATATGAAATGATTGTGATTAGTGAGTCACCTTGATGATTCATAGAAGTCTTTTGTCATTATAATGAATCATCACTAGATATTTTCAAGCATGGTTGCTAAATTCTTTTCTTATTCTTTTCTTCAAAAAAGAAATGCTTGATATATATCTTCTTGACTCACTATTCTATTATCATTATCATCTACACATTCTCTCTCCTCAAGCTCTCTCTCTTCAAAAGACTAATCCCCCCCTCTCATGAGTTGAGTACAAGGGTTAGTAAGACTAATCAATCCATAACCATCACTCTATTTCATTCTATCTTCTTTGATTAGCAATCCAAGAAGGTTAGTTGCCTCAAGTTTAGAGGTTTAGCTTGGAGTTTTGCTCTCGGGTGGATCGTCTACTACCTAGAGAAGGCCGAGGAGGACAAGGAGATCGTAAAGACGAAGGAGTTGGTTCAATAGGTATAATCCCTAAACACAATAGTTTAGAAACGCTTTGTGTACGGTTATTTATAGTTTAGCTTCGATTTAAGCGGTTAGTCGATGTTCGTTCACTAAACAAGATCGTTTTTGAAAATTCCGCCTCCCCACAAGTTCTGGGGTGTAGTACATCGACTTACAGTGGTATCAGAGCCTCGCTAAACAATAAATAACTTTATTGCAAATTTGTACGAATTTTGAACGGAAAAACGAAGCCGGAAAACCCTAAAAATATCAGTTTTCTGTCGATTTTAAAATGAAGTCTAAAAATTTTTCAGGGTTGCTCAGAAAGCTTGAAAAGGGTCCAGGAGAACACCCATGAAATTTGAGCCCATGAATCGGCTAAAGAGCCGCGGAAGCGCGGCGGATCCCACCGATCCGCCGCGGTTCCGCGGCCGAGTTGCCGAGTCATGGACTCATTTTTCATGTGTGGGTCCTCTCTGGTATTTGGTGTTTTCTGGAATATTTTAATTTTGCTCAGGTTTCCAGTTTACAGAGCAGTATTGGAGCAATGTTAAATGCGTTTAATCGATCGAAATTGTACAGTATTTGCATATTTGATTATATCTGTGATTGTATAATGTGTTCGTAAACCTCCCCTAACTGCTAGTATGTCGGTTGGCAGGGGGTTGCACATTTCTGTAATGGATTTTATCTGTTTGTGTATATAAACTGTATTGGACTGTTGTGGTGAATAGCCGGGTTTTGTGATGGGTTATTGTATTAATTCATTCGATGTAATTGTAATAAGTTGTAATATTATTTTGCGGGGCACATCCAGGTTGCGGTTGTAGCCACCGTTGTATTATTTCTTTTTACTGTTTTTGCTCCTAGGATAGACCCAAGGTGGGGTGCACAAACTACCGGGTATTTTGAAGTGTTGAGGCGGACCGCTTCACTTCTGGTACTTGGCGGGTAGTTTGCCGTACCCGTAGGGGTCTGGGGTGGGGTAATGGCTATTCATCACAACTGTGTAATCCGTCTTTCATTGCAGGCTCAAAAGAAACGCGGATTACTTGCATATCCAATAAAGTTTATCTGTGATCTGGAATGCTTATTATTGCGTCTGACGAATGTACAATATCTATATATGATAGCTATTAGACGTCACTTATGTTTTACACCCGCGCTAGCCCAGCCCCCGCTCTGTCGTTAGTTAAGTAACCTAACGGGTGATGACGGGACCCCGTGGCGAATGCGGATGGCATAAGAGGATGTGGTATTTTCGTTGTTTTCTGCAATGATAGGTTAATGATGGGACGCATTATTTATAATGCAAAGAAAATAAACCAAAGTTTACATCGTTGGAACAAATTTAAAAGAAACCACTCGGTTATTTTAAAAGAGCAGAATTTTTTAATTGCGGAGCTTTAACCACTCCTTTTAAAAAGTATCAGGTTCCTTCGATTATATCAAGTTCACTACGTTTACGGTTTTGCCAAAACCATTCGTAGCCCTCCGTCATTTCATATAGATAGTCAATAGTATTCAAGCTGTGTTTGTTGACTAAAGTCAAGGCACAGTGTTTGGTAGCTGTTGGATATTTATATGTTGCATAGATAGATACGTTGGTTTGGGACAGTCGTATTACCTTGTTGAGTAAAGTCAAGGGTATGTGCGGGTGGGTTCAAATTAACCTGGACAATGACGGGTAGAACTTGACATGTGACTTATGATTTGTTGACTAAAGTCAAGGTCATAAGAGCATGGGGCAAAAATCCACATCGGGAATTTCTAAAGAAACTGAAATTTGCAGAGAGAGCATACCATCTTGGAGTTTGATGAATGTTGGTAAGGATTCCTTCAACATTATCATACGATGATATTTTGGATCCCGATCCTACTGTGAGTACATGCTACTTATCAGGAGATTCGTCACTTAACGATCAATGCTATAAACCAAGTAGGTGCCAAGAAAGGTGTCAGCAGGGTTACGCCCCCAGAGAAAAGAGGTTATTTAATTAAGGAACTTCGTGAAAGCGTTGGAAAACCTCCCTCGAAGTATCGACACTGGCCTGGCTGAACGGTTAAGCAAGTATTGTACGGTGAGAATTGTCCTGGCTAATTCTTCTTTTATGGTTTGAGGAGGGATTCGAGAAACAGTGGGAGCCATCCTGTTTAGATAAATTAAACCACTCTAAACTTGCAAGAGCATCATGCTAATAGTATCTTCTTCTCTCTCTCTTAAATTACAGCGACCCTATGACCACACATAGGTTACATCTAGATAACAATTTGACTGAATCTGACTTATATGACTGGCAAAAGTCTGTCCAGATGTCCATTGCCTATGACAAGCTGGACCACCCTATTGAGGGAAATTCCTATTGCTATAGGATTGGGCATTGGCAGAGTGATTACAGGGCTTTAGAAGCCAGTAGCCAGGATACAAAACATGTTGTGGCTTCGACTTCGGGTGTGTTTATGATAGAAAACTGTATGTCAGTTAACCCTACTTCCTGGGTATTGGATACCGGATCAGGAACTCACATCTGTAATTCATTACAGGCTCTGAGAAATCGTAGGGTTATCGGGATAGGTGATATGACCCTCACAGTTGCTAACGGAATGAGCATGGACGCTGAATCCGTAGGGGAATATCATCTTGGAATGACAACTGGGCAGATATTGATTCTACGTAACTGTTTTTATGTACCAGGTACGACTTGTAATATCATATCCGTACCCTTACTTTCTAAGGAAGGATATGATTTTGCTTTTACAAGAGATGTGGTTCACATCCACCTAAATCAAGATTTGATTGGGTCAGGTACATTAGAAAACGGAATATACGTATTGAATCAAGCTCAGATTTTCAGTGTCCAGAACACACTTAAAAGAAAGTCTCCGGAATTAAATCAGGCTTTCTTATGGCATTGTAGACTAGGTCACATCAATGAGAAAAGGTTGACTAAGTTACATAGAGAAGGATATTTGAATCCATTCGAATATCAATCTTATGCTACTTGTGAATCTTGTCTCATAGGAAAGATGACAAAGACTCCGTTTACTGGACACGGAGTAAGAGCGAGCGAGCTCTTGGGACTCGTACAAAGTGATGTGTGCGGTCCAATGTCTACACATGCGCGAAGTGGTTATTCTTACTTCATTACTTTTACGGATGATTTCTCTAGGTATGGATATATCTTCTTAATGAAACATAAATCCGAGGCCTTCGAAAAATTCCAAGAATACAAGAATGAAATAGAAAAACAAACAGGCAAGAGTATAAAAACACTGAGATCTGATCGAGGTGGTGAATACTTAAGTGCCGAGTTCCTGGGTTACTTAAAAGAGAATGGAATTCTCTCTCAGCTTACTCCTCCGTACACACCACAACATAACGGTGTATCGGAAAGGAGGAATCGAACCCTATTGGATATGGTTCGTTCCATGATGAGTAACGCTGAGTTACCGCGATCATTCTGGGGATATGCGCTAGAATCAGCGGCATATCTCTTGAACCGAGTTCCAACCAAGACTGTGCCTACCACACCATATCAGATGTGGAGTGGGAAGAAACCTAGTCTTAAGTATCTTAAGACATGGGGATGTCCAGCTTTTGTAAAGAAGCAGCATGCGGACAAGCTTGAGGCACGCTCAGTACAGTGTAAGTTTGTGGGTTATCCAAAGAACTCCATGGGATATTGTTTCTATTACGCAGAGGAACAAAAGGTTTTTGTTTCTCAACATGCCCGCTTCTTGGAAACTGAGTTTTTAGAAAATCAGAAGAGTGGGAGCGCAATAGAACTGGAGGAGATTCCAGAACCACAAACTATTACTGAAACCTTGGTAGAACCAGAGGGTTCAGGAGAACAGGACATCCCGACGCCACTCCGCAGGAGTAGTAGGCAATCTCATCCGCCCGAGAGATACTACGGTTTTCTCATAGACGGGGATAGAGAGGATTGCACTATTGACTATGATGAGCCTACTAGCTTCCAGCAAGCCATTCAGAGCGGTGACTCGGTAAAATGGCTAGATGCAATGCGGACCGAAATGGAGTCCATGTACACCAACAAAGTATGGACTTTGGACATTGCTCCAGATGGGGTAAAACCCGTAGGATGCAAATGGATCTTCAAAAAGAAGATTGGTGTAGATAGACAGGTTGAAACCTATAAGGCTAGACTTGTTGCAAAGGGTTTCCGTCAAAGACCTGGTTTGGACTATGACGAAACCTTTTCTCCAGTGGCTATGCTTAAATCTATTCGGGTCCTTCTTGCTATTGCTGCCTTCTACGATTATGAAATCTGGCAGATAGACGTAAAGAAGGCCTTTCTAAATGGTAATTTGGAAGAGAGCGTCTATATGGATCAGCCAGAAGGATTCATTCAGAGTGGGAGCAGTGGTAAAGTATGCAAGTTGCTTAAGTCCATTTATGGACTAAAACAGGCATCACAGAGTTGGAACATCTGTTTTGATGATGCTGTCAAAGAATTTGACTTTATCAAAAATCCAGATGAACCATGCATATACAGTAAGATTGTAGGGAGAGCTGTAGTATTCCTCGTCTTGTACGTGGATGACATTCTCCTAATAGGAAATGATATTCCTATGTTACAGTCAGTCAAAAGATTCTTGTCACATAAATTCTCCATGAAAGACTTGGGTGATGCCACCTACATTCTAGGGATCCGGATCCATCGTGATAGATCAAAGAGGATATTGGGACTTTCACAGTCCAGGTACATAGACACCATAGTGAAGAGATTCAGTATGGAAGATTCTAAGCGCGGTAACCTACCGGCTTGTCACGGAATCACCCTCTCCAAAGATATGTCTCCCAAGACTGATTTGGAAAGGGATCGCATGTCAATTATACCCTACGCTTCTGCGGTAGGCTCTATAATGTATGCGATGTTATGTACCAGACCAGATGTAGCATACGCATTGAGCGTAGTAAGCCGGTATCAAGCAAACCCAGGGGAGAATCACTGGATAGCAGTAAAGAACATTCTCAAGTACCTAAGGAGGACTAAGGAGATGTTCTTGGTATATGGCGGAAAAGACCTTCAGATGGAGGCCTTTGCCGACTCCGGCTTCCAGAGTGACAAAGATGACTCCAAGTCCATGTCGGGTTATGTCTTTACCCTCAATGGAGGGACGGTCTGTTGGAAGAGTTCCAAACAGGAGACCGTTGCTGACTCAACGATGGAAGCAGAGTACATAGCTGCTTCCGATGCCGCAAAAGAAGCAGTCTGGATGAAGAAGTTCCTCACAGAACTTCAAGTGGTTCCTACCAGTGTTGGTCCAATACCTCTGTATTGTGACAACAACGGCGCTATAGCTTTAGCGAAGGAACCCAGGTCCCATCAGAAGTCCAGACACATCTTAAGGCGGTATCACCTGATCAGGGAGATCATAGATCGCCGGGAGATCGAGGTGAAGAGAGTAAAGACGGAGGATAACGTTGCTGATCCATTCACAAAGGCCATTCCTCAGACGCAGTTCGAGAGGCTATTCGAGATGATAGGTCTACGATATGCCAGCTCATGGCCCTAGTGCAAGTGGGAGATTGTTAGTGTATATGCCCTAGAGGCCATTATTGTATCATACTAGATTGTATATTACTTAATGGAAGCTTGGGATATTCACAGTTATATATATACAGTCTTGCTAAAAATGGTAGTATGCTACTTGGTTTATGTCTACTTTAATATGTGCATATGTTTCTTGTGACGTATCACTTATACATATTAGTAGAGCCCATAGGATCTTTGCTTGACTACCAGCGTCGTGATGGCAGTCACACTAGTGGGGGCTGGGTAGTCTGTAAGCAACATCCTATACAGGTCCCTGGTCGTTGGATTGTCGAGATAGGGCATCGATATTCCGGAGTAGACTAAGTGTATACGCTTCTCATCCCAGTTGGGGAGATGGTCTGTCCCACAGCCATCAGCACGTCGTACTAGAGATAGTATACAGGTGCTCGTTAGGTTACGGGTACACCGGACAGGACTCGCCGAGGAACTGATTGGTTGGTATTATACCCATCGTCAGTTATCAGTTCCCAGGTGACATGAGTACAGCATAGTCCGTAGACTTGACACTGCTACTTAGCCTCAAGTGTGTCCCACTGTTCTTAGATTGTTACCCTACCACGGCTCAAAGGAGTCATGCAAACAGGTAGCAGTTGGGTGCAGTCCCGAGCACTTGGAGGCAGTGGCGGTTAGATAGGATTCGTCTCTCCCGGTATTGGGAGTTGATATCGCACTGTGTCAGAGAGCCATTGCGCAAAGTCCCTGGCCAGGGCAAGCGAGATATACTGGTAGGTTCCAGTAGCTTCTCAGGGCGTAATGGGCTTCGCTCCGACACGACTTATACAGCTATTAGGGGACTGACACATGCCGCCCCCTAGGCTTGATATGCGATAGTCTTAGACGAACAGACCGGACTGTACGGAGATTGTCACATCAGGCTCAGTGGGAGTTCGGATGATTTACCTCATCGGCCTTCTTATCGACAACTACCTGGGGACCGTTACGTACAGCTAGTGCCGCTTACGGTCTGTGGTTAAACCCACTGCCAGCGTAGTAGTCGAGTCTCTAGAGTCCCACACAGAGAGTTTCCTATTCCAGGCGAAACGATATAGAGGTCGTATGGTTTTACGACAAGGGTTCGGACGCATACGTGTGTTTACGCACGTACGACTTTCGGACAGTTTTTACCAGTCGGCTTTGGTTTAAGCCAGTTACTGGTATCCGGTTATTGGATTTTTACAGTCTAAAGTTTTTCCGTATTTTTGCGGAAAGGAGGGACGTTCTCGTAATTATGCGGGAAGCTTCTAGAAGGTGGTGACTAAGGAAGTTAAGGTGGCATATGAAATGATTGTGATTAGTGAGTCACCTTGATGATTCATAGAAGTCTTTTGTCATTATAATGAATCATCACTAGATATTTTCAAGCATGGTTGCTAAATTCTTTTCTTATTCTTTTCTTCAAAAAAGAAATGCTTGATATATATCTTCTTGACTCACTATTCTATTATCATTATCATCTACACATTCTCTCTCCTCAAGCTCTCTCTCTTCAAAAGACTAATTCTCCCCTCTCATGAGTTGAGTACAAGGGTTAGTAAGACTAATCAATCCATAACCATCACTCTATTTCATTCTATCTTCTTTGATTAGCAATCCAAGAAGGTTAGTTGCCTCAAGTTTAGAGGTTTAGCTTGGAGTTTTGCTCTCGGGTGGATCGTCTACTACCTAGAGAAGGCCGAGGAGGACAAGGAGATCATAAAGACGAAGGAGTTGGTTCAATAGGTATAATCCCTAAACACAATAGTTTAGAAACGCTTTGTGTACGGTTATTTATAGTTTAGCTTCAATTTAAGTGGTTAGTCGATGTTCGTTCACTAAACAAGATCGTTTTTGAAAATTCCGCCTCCCCACAAGTTCTGGGGTGTAGTACATCGACTTACAGCATCTGCCAGTTATTGCTAAAGGAGTCACTCCCGGTGAAGGGATCTCAGTCCTTTCCTCATCGAATAAGGTGCAGGATATATCACATATACCTCTGTGCAAAGCAAGAACTGTAGCTACCTGTTTTATCTTGAAATTCGATTCTACAACATCTTAGGTTTCTTTTATTTCATTAATCGCATTAATGAAGTCCCATCATTTAAATACCTAAACATCACAGATAAATACGACGTACACTTATGCCATCCGCATTCGCCTCGATGTCCCCTCGTGCACCGTTAGGTTAGGTGACTAACGGCAGAGCGGGGCAGGGCTAGCGCGGGTGTAAAACATAAGTAACGTCTATATAATATATCATATATACTATATACTGTATCTATCACAGAACATCACATGATCACATCACAGATATCGCAGCAGAAGAATCATATGAAATATTGGATATACTAGGACGTCCGTGTTTTCAATACGAGCCAGTATAAAACACGGATTCCACGGTCGTGATGAATAGCCAAACCCACACCCCTAGACCCCTACGAGAGCGGCAAGCAACCCTACCAATTCTAGAGTTAGGAGACCCGGACTCGACTCCTCGAGTTGGTCTCCCACTGGACTCCAGAACCCGGTTACTTGTGCTCCCCTCCTTGGGTCTATCCTAGTGCGGAAAAGTAAATAATATACAAACGGTGACAACTTCCGCAACCTGGAAGCGCCCCAATAAAAGAATATTACATACAAGTTTTTACATGAATGAAAATGAAAAAACACTCATCTCACATAAAAACCCTGGCTATTCAAACATGACGATCCAATATAACATATCCAGCAACACATAACATCACATGTCATCAACGTAAGTAAATATGCGCATCCCAATTGTCGTTGACATATAGTAACGAAACCGGCGATATCACATATTACACTTACGGTCACAGAAAAGAAAGTGTAAAACTACAACAGTTGGAATCCACAACCACCTCAGATATCGCATGCCTGACCAAATGAATTACTTAGACATCGCATGCCTAACAATTATAAACCCCGTATTTTAGTCTCAAAATCGAAAACACTTTTCAATATTAAGTCGGGCAATTCAACAAGATTCCCGACATCCTGATCGAATGCTCGTCGCAAACTTCAGTAGACGGCCGCACCCCCGATACCTTCGACGAAGTGCACCAAGGCGGAACACCGCTACCGCGAGCACCCGAACGGATGCTTTCAGCGACGGGGTTCTCCTACAGTCACTTGGTCGGGGCTATAGAGTGAGGCTGTCTATTAAGTTTACCCGGCGAGTATCCGCGTACGCTACGTGATTGCGACGGACTTTTGATCACATCAAAATTCCGTGGCAACCGATCAAGTGAGACTAAACTGCTATGTTTATAACATTCATTCAGTTATCTCATAACTTCTTGTGAATTCCAATTATTGTATCACATTCCGGATAAATAGAAAATGCTAAACATTCCGATCGAACAATCGAACACCCAAGTTTTCCCGAAACAGGTCAACACATGAAATAAGTCTAACAACATTCAGTTCATGCCTCAGTACCAACGGTCCAGCCGTAGAAGGGTCAAGCCAACGCCTCACATGTGGCACGCCGTACTGCCCCAAACCCGAAGGTTCAAAGGCAGTTCAAGACGGTCACATAATCGAGTTAAGGTTTGTTGTCTTCTAGAGGGTCCATCGCGTTACTTGCACTACTTAGAACGTCGTTAAACTACGGAAAAATCCAACACTTGGAAATTTCCCGACAGGGGAAAAATTGGGTATTTATATCCGGTCGAACTTTTTAACATATTCTAAAAATACCCGGAAAAGCACACCGACAAAAATTAGACAGTCCGATCGAATACACCGAGTCCCCAATACAACCCAGAAAATACAACTCTAGAATAAATATTAAAAACATCCAGAACACACAAGAAACACCAACAGAAACAACTGAAGAAAACACACATCCTAATCATCACAGACGGCCGCGGAACCGCCGCAAAAGGGGGGTCAACGCCGCGGTTCCGCGGCCGTACTGTTGAATTAGGTTGTCGTTTTCTCCAGTTTTTCTTAGAATTTCCTGCACATTTCTCTGCATATTTTTAATTCCAAAAAATCCACATTTTACAGAAATGTCCAGAGAGCATGTTAAGGGTTTGGGTTTCGGGTCGATCGGACTTCAAATTCCGTCGGGACTTCGCCTAAGGCTCTAGCTAGGCTCTGATACCACTGTAGGGTTCCTAGGCACCCTAATGAGGTCACACAAGGCATCAACCATGCCAATTTCTAATTTTAACGGTGCCGAGAAACCCGACTACGGATCGTTGGCTAGAAAACTAGGCGAAACAAAACTAGTTAACACTTAACTATAAGAATACGGAAATACAACCTTTGTAGATCCGGTGCTCCACCTCCACGGCTCCGCAACGAAGTCCCCTCGCTGTCCTAGTGAATTCCCGGGCTCTAGCGTCGGCTTCGTCGGAGAAATGGCGAGCTAGGTCGTCGATGTCCATGCCGAAGATGATCTACGTCGAGGCATCGCAAGATCAAGTTCCACCTTCACCAAGCCATGAAACTTGTGAAGGAAATACACTCTACTACTTGGCAAGAGGTAGAGGATGAAGAAATAGGAAGTGGGTAGACTTTAGAATTGGATTTCTCACTCATTTCCATCAATCACCATTGATGGAGCTCGCTTTCTTCAAGTGAAGAAAGGAAGAGGAAGAAGAATTATGTTATGATAAGTTAATTAAAAAAGAAAAGAATAATCAATCCTTATCATAACATGACCATAGTTAAGTGTAGAGAACTAATCATGGTTTAATGCAATGGTTAGGGTTAAGCTAAAAACAAAATGGTCATCAAGTCAAAGCATTCATGAAGCTTCATGAATGAACAAAAGAAATGCCACCATTTTATCATTTCATTTCCTTTTTCCAATAAGAAAAAGATTAATAAATAAATGAATAAAATGAATAAGCAAATAGTAAACCCTAACCATTCCATTAACCAAGGTTTAATTCTATACACTTAATTAAAAAGGCATGTATCATCAAACATGATACAAGCATGTGCACAAAATCATATCGCATATGCAATGCGCACTCCCGAGCGAGAAAATCCATTTAAAGTGAACCGATACTAGTTAATGCAAAGTAATATATCAAATATATAATTATGCATTAAATCATTAAATCAACACATGATTTAACGATCCGGTCATATCGCATATAACCGACTAGTATCATTAGTAACAACTTATCGAATCAACACTTGATCCGATAACCCGGCTATATCGCATATAACCGTTCAATGTCACATCGCGAGAATCGAATACAGTATCACATACTGGTACTATTCTCGGTCCCGCACATATCTCATATGAGCTCCTATTTGTTAGTTATATGTATGCCCTAGAGGCCATTACTATACATAGGATGTATATTGTAGTGGATGCTGGGACATATATAGTGAGGACTTTCTTGCTCGACATGATAGAATGCTATCTGGTTGAACTTTACCTTAACGTGTACGCTGATTGTCTCTCTATTACATGTTGGTAAAGCCCTTAGGATGTGTACTTAACTACCTGGACTATGATGCGGATCATAATAGTGGGGACATGGTAGTCCATAAGTACATCCTTCAAAGTCCCTAGTCAAGGGTGTATCGAGATGGGGCATCGATATACCAGAGTAGACTAGCGTGTACCTTCTCGACCCATACAGATGGGCGATGGATGATCCCATATCCATTGGTGTTTGACATCAGAGATGATATACGGGTGCTCAGTAGAGACTGGGTACACTGGACGGACTCGCCGAGAACTCCCAGATGGTATTATACCTCACGTCAGATGGCAGTTCTCTGGTGACACTGGTACAGAGTAGTCTGTTGACCCGAGATCATCATAGAGTCTTGTGTGGTTCCCACTGTGCTTTGATTTCCATCTTACCACGTCCAAGAGGGCGTGCAAAACGGTGGTTTTTGGGTACAGTCCCGAGTCACATGGAGGCAATGAGCGATAGGAGGGGATTCGTCCCTCCCGGTATAGGGGTTGATGTTGCGCTGTGTTCGATTGGCTATAACAGGAAATCCCTGGCCAGGGTTGCTGAGATTTACTGGTAAGTGTTACCAGTTGTTTCTCGAATTGTTATAGACCTCATATCGACACGACTTATCGAGCTATTGGGGTCTGACGTTTACCACCCCTAGGCGAGATATGCGACATATCAGACGATCAGACCGGACTGTACGGTAGTGTTACTGGTTGGATTCACTGGAGTGTGAGCGGGCTTGCTCGTCGATCTTCTGATCGCTCAATACCCGGGTGGCCGTTACGTTTAGCAGACCGCTTGCGGCTTGTGGGTGATTGATATGATCATCACCTGCTGCCGGCGTATTGACGAGTCTTTAGAGTCCTACACAGAGGTTTCCTGGCTCAAGCGAAACGAAATAGGAGCGCATATGAGATATGTGCGGGACCGAGAATGATACCAGTATGTGATACTGTATTCGATTCTCGCGATATGTGACGTTGATCGGTTATATGTGATATAGCCGGGTTATCGGATCAAGTGTTGATTCGATAAGTTGTTACTGTTGATATTAGTCGGTTATATGCGATATGACCGGGTCGTTAAATCAAGTGTTGATTTAATGATTTAATGCATAATTATATATTTGATATATTACTTTGCATTAACTAGTATTGGTTCATTTAAAATGGATTTTCTCACTCGGGTGTGCGCATTGCATATGCGATATGATTTTGTGCACTTGCTTGTATCATGTTTGATGATACATGCCTTATTTGTTAAGTGTATAGAATTAAACCTTGGTTAATGGAATGGTTAGGGTTTACTATTTGATTATTCATTTTTATTCATTTGTTTATTCTTTTTGGAAAAGAAAAAGAGCATGATAAAATGGTGGCATTTTTGTTTTGTTCATAAAGTTTCTTGAACACTTTGACTTTGTAACCCTTTTGTCTCATGCTTAAACCTAACCACTTCATTTAACCCTAATTAGTTCTCTACACTTAACCATGGTCATGTTATGATAAGAATTGATTTCTTTTCTTTTTTGATAATAACTTATCATAACTTTCTTCTTCTTCTTCTTCATATCTATCATGAAGAAAGCTTAGGTCATCAATGGTGATTGATGATAAAGAGTGAGAAATCCAATTCTAAATTGATCCCACTTCCTATTTCTTCATCCTCTACCTCTTGCCAAGTAGTAGAGTGTGTTTCCTTCACAAGTTTTCATGACTTGGTGAAGTTGGAGCTTGATCTAGCGATGCCTCGACGTAGATTATCTTCGGCATGGACATCGACGACCTAGCTTGCCCATTCTCCGACGAAGCCGACGCTAGAGCCCGGGAACTCATTTGGACAGCGAGGAGACTTCGTTGCGGAGCTATGGAGGTGGAGCACCGGATCTACAAAGGTTGTATTTCCGTATTCTTTATAGTTAAGTTGTTAACTAGTTTCTAGTTTCGCCTAAACTTTAGCCAACGATCCGTATTAGGGTTTCTCGGCACCTAGATTTTTTGAAATTGGCATAGTTGATGCCTTGTGAGACCTCTTGAGAGTGCCAAGGACACCTACAGTGGTATCAGAGCCTAGCTAGAGCCTTAGGCGAAGTCTAGACGGAGTTTGAAATCCGAACGAACATCGAAACCCATTCCCAAAATGCTCTCTGGAAATTTTCTAAAATTTTGGATTTTTGTCAATTAAAAATATGCAGAAAAATAAGCAGGGTGTTATTTGAATTACTGTGAAATTCGAGGGCCTAAATCGACTTTTCCACCGCGGAACCGCGGCACGTGATATGCATGGTGCGGCGGTTCCGCGGCCGTACTGTTCCCTTGTATGATGATTTCTGCACAGTAACTCATATAATTTAATGCTGTATTTTCTGGGGTATTTTTATTGTGACTCTACAGAAGAGTATTCTGGGGTTGTATTGGGAATCAAACATTCGATCGGATTATCAAATTTTGTCAGTGTGGCTTTCCGGATAAATTTTTGAATATGTTAGAAAGTTCGACCGGATATAAATACCCAATTTTTCCCCTGTCGGGAAATTTCCAAGTGTTGGATTTTTCCGTAGTTTAACGACGTTCTAAGTAGTGCAAGTAATGCGATGGTCCCTCTAGAAGACAACAAACCTTAACTCGATTATGTGACCGTCTTGAACTGCCCTATGAACCTTCGGGTTTGGGGCAGTACGGCGTGCCACATGTGAGGCGTTGGCTTGACCCTTCTACGGCTGGACCGTTGGTACTGAGGCACGAACTGAATGTTGTGTTGCGCCACGGCAGCGCCCCGGCCACGTACTCGAGGCCAAAATGCGGAATCAAAATTTTGCGAACTTTGCAAAACGGCGCTACCGCGGACAATGAAAACCCGGATCGTAAACCATTAACCTATACTAGCTAACAAGAGATGGGGTGAGAGATATACCAATCGATCCGTGTCCTTCAGTCTTCGTCTCCACTCCGATCTCCCGCGGAATCTCCGTCACCTCCTCGCTCGTCGGAAAGGGCACCACGTAGCCGGAATCTTTTACGGGCTCCCGCCTCTTGACCGAGGCAACTCGGGCGCGAAGTTGGCTAGCCGACGCGTCCAAGGCTTGCTATAGAATAGTGTAGTGAACTTGTCTCTTTAGGGTTCTTGAAGTTGCCATGGATGGAGGTGGTGATGAGAGAAAAAGCTTTGGAGGAATATGATGCTCTCAACTTAGCAAAGGAAATAATGATATGAACAAAGTTTTTCCTCCTCCCAAAAGAACTCACCCCCTCTCCTCTCTTAATGTGGCCGGCCCCTTCTCTCATGAATGGGATCGGAGAGAGAAAAAGAAATGCAAGAAAGAATATATAACAACAATAGAAATTAGTCACTCTCATTTCATTTCTAAATCCTTTCTACCATCCATCACAATGAAAGCAAGTGAGAAGACCAAAAAAGGATCTCATCATGAAATAGCAATCATGATGCCACAAATATGCAAAGAAACCCCTCACAAAGTGTTAATTGCAAACTTGCAATTAACACCCTCCATCACAAAGTCCGGCCGAGAAGGAATGAAAGAAAACCGGCCGGAACGGAATGCAAACTGGCAACTTCAGAAAACCGATCCCGTAATAAATTACAGGAAAACCCCACTGCTGCAAATACATGCCCGCATTTGTATTCCCACTGAACACAAATGCAAAGAGACAAAACTACACTATCAAATACTAGAATCCGGCTTAAGCCAAAGCCGGCTAGTAAAAACTGTCCGATCACGATCCGTGCAATACCGCACGTATCTGATCGAACCCTGCCATATCTCCATACGGCCTCTACAGCGTTTCGCCCGAAACTTGAGTAACTGAGTGTGGTGGACTCTAAAGACTCGTCAATACCTTGGCTGTGGATTTAACCACTAGCACGTCAGAGGTATAAGCCAATACGTGACGTGCCACCAGCTATTGACCAAATGGGACGTCGATGAGGAAGCTCACCCCGACACCCAACTGAGCCTGTCAGTGACAATAGCCGTACAGTCCGGTCCGTTCGTCTATGAGTATCGCATGGCGGGCCTAGGGGGTTGGTAAAAGTCAGACCCCCAAAAGCGGTACAAGTCGTGTCGGAGCGTAGCCCAGAACGCCCTGAGATACTACTGGAATACCTACCAGTAAATCTCCTGCCTCGGCCGAGGGCTTTGCGTAATGGCTCTCCTAGACACAGCGCGACCTCACCCCCAATACCGGGAGAGACGAACCCCTGCAGATCCGCTCACTGCCTCCATGTGGCTCGGGACTGTACCCAACTAAAACCTGTTTGCACGACTCCTTTGAGCCGTGGTAGGGTAGTAATCAAAGCACAGTGGGAACTCACACGAGACAAATGACGATCTCAGGTCGATGAACTAACCTGTACACATGTCACCAGGGAACTGCTATCTGACATCTGGTATAAGACCAACTAGCAGGTTCCCGGCGAGTCCTGTCCGGTGTACTCATAACCCAATGAGCACCTGTATACATCTTAGGTGAACCAACTGACACCAGTGGCTTGTGAGACCGGCCACCGCCCCTCGTCGGGGTCTCGACTGTATACACTAGTCTACTAACGGAGTATCGATGCCCTGTCTCGAAACTCCTACGACTAGGGACCTTTTAAGGATGTGCTTATAGACCACCAGCTCCCACGTATATGATCGCCATCATACTGCTGGCAGTCAAGCAAGAATCCTAGGGGCTCTATCAACGTGTAATAGCGACATGTCAGGTCACCTAAAGCAGTACACGATGATAAAGATAAACCAGATAGCATACTATCATCTCGAGTAAGACTGTCCTACCGGGATAGGTCCTCCCTCAATCATTGCAATCACGTGCCTGTGATCCAATAATTGACTCTGAGGGCACTAACTCCAACAATCTCCCACTTGCACTCAAGGCTAATTATTGCGATGTCGCATACTCACAGCCCGTGTGATACCGAACATCCAACTCCTCTACTAGTCAGTCTCACAAAACCCGTTTGCGAAACTATTGCGTTCGAGGAATAGCCTCAGTGAGTGGATCCGCTGTGATGTTTCTTTCTATGTCTCTCTATATCTCAAGTTCGCGGAGAAAGCCATCTCCCGAAATGAGCAATACCTGTCTTAGAATGTCTGGATGTCTGATGGGACCTAGCTCATAAATGAACTCTAAATCCAAACTTCTTAGACTGTATCATCAACCGAACTTAATCAGTATCCTGCGCCATGCCTCCCTCAGTATTGCCTTGGACCACCTGTCCAAAATACTGCCCCTCGTCAGAGAGATAACTATAACTCTGACAACCTCCTTGTCGTCCATGTCACTTTGGAAGCCTGGAGTGATAACCGTCTCCTAAAAGAGGCAGCCGTTATCATATCCCTAGAACATTCACTTATGTTCTAAAACTGCTTCCGACTGTTCCTCCAGGATTGGATCAATATCAACTTATTGCATCTAGTGCAAGAACAACATCTGGTGTGGTACTTGACATCTCATGATTGACTCAATTGCCTAAGCAAGTGATCTGTCAATCATGCATATCCCTCTCCCCTTTAGTCTGTAAGACACCTTTAGAGAGGGTGACTCCATTACCTGCGGGTACACTACCATGCCAGGAGTCGTCCATTCTAAATACTTATAGAATGCTGTCAAGGTACCCTGATTGGGAAACCACCCAAATCTAGATCTAAAACCATAGGTCTAGTAACCAGTATGTTTGATATAATATCCAAGTCCCATGTGGAGAAAACACTGTGTGACGACCAAAGTATAACCGATCGTAGTATAGGAATATCACTTCCTACTACCTTCTCAACAGATCCATCCCCTATTCTGATGACGTCAAACCCATGACTGTCACATCAGAAACAGATGATCTATCTCCGCTGTATCTGCTTTAGTCTATAAATAGACATAAGCCTGATGTCCACCAATGCTTCCGCTGCTCCCACTGACTATGACAACCCTCTGGCAGAGTCATATAGACGTGCAGTTCCAAAGCTAGTTTAGAACGATGCTATACTCATTCTCCTGCCGGGTCTCGCAGCCTGGAACAATCAGCAATGGTAAGTGTGGGTAAACAAGAACTTCCCTGTCACCGTCCTTGAGGCTACCGGAGTACCTCTCGGGTGCCTGAAGTTACCCACCGTATCTGCGGAGTGGCCAATGGAATGTCAAACCAGATTGAATCTTTAGGTTCCTTATCAAATCTTCAGTAATCGTTTGTGGTTCTGGAATCACTTCCAGTTCTACCATACTCCCACTACTGTTTTTTGAAAAAATCCATTTTTAATAAAAACTGTGGCGAGTTTAGAACAATATTTCTACTGTTCATCCAGATGGTAGAAAATCAACCCTCGTCATAGCCTGGGTCAACCCACAAACAGCCATTACAGAAACGTGCCTTGAGTTGTCCAGTGTCTGGTTTTAAGCATAAGCCGGACAACTCCCCGTATCTTAACATCGTTAAGATATGAACTGTTCTATATCCAATATAGAAACAGAGGCACTGATTTAATTGAACCAGATTCAAATCATGCAGCTGTCTCCAGTGCATGTCAACTAAATGGAAGGAGGCCGATCAGCGTTACTCAACTTAGGAATGCATCCAATTATGAGTAACCTGAAAGAGAAGCAAGTTCTCTTAATCATTACTATCAACTGAATACCATACATAAGTATCTACATCTTCGATCACTTTGAAGAATCCCGATACTTGCTATACCTGGTTCTCTACTTTATTCAAATACCTATAACTCCTCAAAACTTAGACCCTGTGTTTCCATGAAACACATGTCTAAGAACTAGAGAAGTTAAAAGTAAATAGAATATAGTATGAGAACCAACCCCTCTGTCCTAATGGACACTGGACAGCATACAATACTCTGTATAAGTCCGCTGAGTCTAACAACTCTTTCACTGTGTGTCGTAGGTTGAAAACTGTACTTATGGTTAAGAAGAATTACACCGCTGTTTAATGCTCCTTACCTAACCATCCACTGATATAGGTAAATGTCATCGACATAATATCAAAAGGCATATCTCACTCTATGAAAATAGACGTACAGATATAACAATTTGAAATTGGTGCACAACAGCGGATATTCAAAACCAAATATTTGCCGACCGGCAAACAACCCAGGTGACTTCCTCAAATATCACCGATTGCAACGAATCCCGATATAATGAGGATGATCACCCAATTCCCAATAACTTACTCCCACTCATCATCTGTAAAACCATACAGATGTGAGAATCATACCTGGTAAATACATACCCTGGAGTAAGTGTCTAATCGGGAAATCAGTTTTCTTTTAACAGTACACAGTGAAACTGAAACATTGTAATGTTTCAATGGGGTATCCTGGTATTCCTAGTAATGCCTCTACCATTATCCAGATTCACAACTATAACCGTATAATTCTTTGCCACCTCTCCAAATCCCTTTATATGTCTTTAGTCAATACCGTCTGCACACCCCTTTAGGCCAAATGGTTTTCTTCTTTCCCTACCGTTCGGCACCAGCCTATGGTTTGGAAGAAGACTATCCGAAAGGCATAAAGGGTGTACTGTCCTAATCCTAGGAGCACTCGCAATGCGAGAGAAGGTGAAGATAAAAGACACCTGAATGTACTTTATTCCTATTTCTCCTGAACCAGGATCCATCCCCGAACTGGAACAATTTCCTTTCGAGTTCGTATATAACCATACGATGGATTATCCAATAAAATGGGATCTTCGTAGTGATACGGAGTGTCCTGGAGAAATACAAAGGTGATTTAGAATTGGCGAAGAAATACTTGGTTTGGTCGTGAATAGTAGTCGCAACTTACTTTGCCCTCTTACTAATCCCTTGCTTTGTCTTAACTTAATACCTTCTGCACACCATCGTTATGCTAATTGGTTTTCTTCATTCCCTACCCGTCGGCACCAGCCTATGGTTTGGAAGAAGACTATCCAATTTGCGTAATAGGTGTACTACTCCTAAACCAAGGAGTACTCGCAACCTGAGAGAAGGTGAAAAGAAAAGACAACTGAATAAACCTATTCGTTTTCTCCAGAACCAGAAACCATCCTCGAAGTCCTTCGAGTTCGTATCTAACCATACGATGGTTTTGTCCAATGGAAGTGGACGTTCGTAATAATACGGGGTGTCCTGGAGAAAAGGGTAAAAGTAGGAGTGGCAATGAGGTCTGCAACTCTGACAATCCAAAAGCCAGTGTTAAGAAGGTTCGGTCAACTTGGTCACTGAGTCATAGTCCAGGGTCGGGTCAATGGTCGCTGCCAGAGAGAGAGAAAAGAAACACTCAGCGTGCACTCTAACCTAGATCAGAATGGTTATCACTTTGTCTAATCTGGAAACCTCCCACTGTACCTCAAATTCTCCTCCAAACCTAAAAGAAGAATTAGTCGGGATCACCCGAGGAGTAAACCAACTCATCAGTGGAAATCGGGATCCAACTATCATCGCATGATAACTTGACGGAATCCACTCAAGTCACCACACTCCAGAAGGTATGCGCATGCCTGGCAAGTTTCAGTTCTTTTGAAACTCCCGATGTGATTTTTACCCCTAGGACCCAAGTGACCTTGACGAATAATCAACAAATCAAAAGGTCCTAGTCAAGTTCAACCCGTCATTATCTTGATTGTGTTAAACCCACCCGCACGACCCTTGACGAATAATCAACAAAGTCGCACGACTGTCCTAACCAATCCACATATCCATGCGACAGAAAGCATTACAGAGCTACCGCACACTACGCCTCGGCGAATAGCAACGACAAACGTAGCGCGAATACTATGCAATACTAATCCGAAATGACGGAGGGCTACGAATGGTTTCTGGCGAAAACCTTTAACGTAATGAACTTGATATCGTTGAAGGAACTGGATAACTTTTATAAAAATATAGTGACGAAAAACCTTTACTAAAGAGGTCACTCCCGGTGAAGGGATCTCGGCTCTTTCCCCGTAGAATGAGGTGCAGGATATTCCAACTGAATACCACGATGCAAAGCAAAAGTAATCGGCTATAGTGAAGTTAATGCCCTGACGCAAACTTCTGTCCAAGGGGTCACTCCCGGTGAAGGGATCTCGGCCCTTGCCTCGTCGACTGAGGAGCAGGATATTCCAAATGAATACCACGATGCAAAACAAAAGTGAACGTCCTTGCAATAACAGCTTTTTGAAAAATGTTCCAACAACATCAGATTAGGTTTGTTTATCTTGCATTGATCCGAATCAACGCAGTCCCATCAATTGATCACACCACAAAGAACGAAAATATACTGACGTACGTATATGCCATCCACATTCGCCACTGGGTCCCGTCATCACCCGTTAGGTTAGCTAACTAACGGCAGAGCGGGGACTGGACTAGCGCGGATGTAAAACATATACAACGTCTACTAATATATATACCAATATATAGTATTTCGCTCAAGGCGTGAATGAAAAGCAACATCACAGAAATATACAGCATCACAGAACAATACAGATATCTGGAAACCCCGGGTTTCACAGAGCCGCTGCTGAAACCCGACGTTCCCCTGGTCGTGTGGATAGCCTGTGCAATAAAATCCTAGACCCCTACGGTCGCGGCAAGTCACCCGCCAAAACCTGAAGCGAGGCAGCCCCCTTCAGCTCCGTGAATGGACCACCCAGCACTCCACGGAATCCGGCAACTTGGGCACCCCTCCTGGGTCAACCTGTACCCCCTACGAGTGCGGCGAATAGCCCGCCAATCCTGGACTGAAGCCCCTCCGTCTCAATGCCCTGAGATGCGGGCCCGTTGCCCTCCAGAACCCGGCTATCCGTGCACCCCTCCGCGGGGTAATCCTAGTACAGAAAGTAAAATATACATACACCGGGTACATCGACCGCAACCAGGTCGTGCCCCAAAATAATAATACAAACAGGCAGTGACGGCAGTCCACATGTCGGACGCTCGCCCCGCAATATCAAATGTACATAAAACACCAAAACTGTACTAGCATTGCAACCAGGCTATCCCCACGACCGATCCGCAACATCACAGCATACACATAGAACATCAACGTGAAAGTCACGTTCGCAAATCCGTCTAACCGGGCTATAGCAGTTAGACAGGATTTACCGATCGAGTGACATTCACGGTCGCAGATATAATGTAAATACTGTGAAATAATATGTTTCAAATATCCGATCGATCAAACAATTAACAAGCGGGCCCCAAACCAATACTGTAGCAGTTACAGAAAACCTGGGCCCAAATTTAATATCCCAAAACCCTCAAAATTAGCCCAAAAGCCCACTGTAAAATTTTCACAGTGTGAGCACAGTAGACTGCGGCGGAAGCGCGGCCCAAAGTGGGGTTTGGCCGCTCTTCCGCGGTCAACTGTACGACTGACACTGTCGAATTTTTACAGTGGTCTTAGAATTTCGTGCACATTATTTTTCTGTAACCTGAAAAATTTTTAGACACCAAAAAATTCCAACAGAAAACTGATGTGAACAAAATACGGGTTTTTGAGATTTTGGACGATCGGATAAGTAAAACGCATTAGAACAAGCTAGGTAAGGTTAATGGCGTGGCTCTGATACCATGTTGCGCCACGGCAGCGCCCCGGCCACGTACTCGAGGCCAAAATGCGGAATCAAAATTTTGCGAACTTTGCAAAACGGCGCTACCGCGGACAATGAAAACCCGGATCGTAAACCATTAACCTATACTAGCTAACAAGAGATGGGGTGAGAGATATACCAATCGATCCGTGTCCTTCGGTCTTCGTCTCCACTCCGATCTCCCGCGGAATCTCCGTCACCTCCTCGCTCGTCGGAAAGGGCACCACGTAGCCGGAATCTTTTACGGGCTCCCGCCTCTTGACCGAGGCAACTCGGGCGCGAAGTTGGCTAGCCGACGCGTCCAAGGCTTGCTATAGAATAGTGTAGTGAACTTGTCTCTTTAGGGTTCTTGAAGTTGCCATGGATGGAGGTGGTGATGAGAGAAAAAGCTTTGGAGGAATATGATGCTCTCAACTTAGCAAAGGAAATAATGATATGAACAAAGTTTTTCCTCCTCCCAAAAGAACTCACCCCCTCTCCTCTCTTAATGTGGCCGGCCCCTTCTCTCATGAATGGGATCGGAGAGAGAAAAAGAAATGCAAGAAAGAATATATAACAACAATAGAAATTAGTCACTCTCATTTCATTTCTAAATCCTTTCTACCATCCATCACAATGAAAGCAAGTGAGAAGACCAAAAAAGGATCTCATCATGAAATAGCAATCATGATGCCACAAATATGCAAAGAAACCCCTCACAAAGTGTTAATTGCAAACTTGCAATTAACACCCTCCATCACAAAGTCCGGCCGAGAAGGAATGAAAGAAAACCGGCCGGAACGGAATGCAAACTGGCAACTTCAGAAAACCGATCCCGTAATAAATTACAGGAAAACCCCACTGCTGCAAATACATGCCCGCATTTGTATTCCCACTGAACACAAATGCAAAGAGACAAAACTACACTATCAAATACTAGAATCCGGCTTAAGCCAAAGCCGGCTAGTAAAAACTGTCCGATCACGATCCGTGCAATACCGCACGTATCTGATCGAACCCTGCCATATCTCCATACGGCCTCTACAGCGTTTCGCCCGAAACTTGAGTAACTGAGTGTGGTGGACTCTAAAGACTCGTCAATACCTTGGCTGTGGATTTAACCACTAGCACGTCAGAGGTATAAGCCAATACGTGACGTGCCACCAGCTATTGACCAAATGGGACGTCGATGAGGAAGCTCACCCCGACACCCAACTGAGCCTGTCAGTGACAATAGCCGTACAGTCCGGTCCGTTCGTCTATGAGTATCGCATGGCGGGCCTAGGGGGTTGGTAAAAGTCAGACCCCCAAAAGCGGTACAAGTCGTGTCGGAGCGTAGCCCAGAACGCCCTGAGATACTACTGGAATACCTACCAGTAAATCTCCTGCCTCGGCCGAGGGCTTTGCGTAATGGCTCTCCTAGACACAGCGCGACCTCACCCCCAATACCGGGAGAGACGAACCCCTGCAGATCCGCTCACTGCCTCCATGTGGCTCGGGACTGTACCCAACTAAAACCTGTTTGCACGACTCCTTTGAGCCGTGGTAGGGTAGTAATCAAAGCACAGTGGGAACTCACACGAGACAAATGACGATCTCAGGTCGATGAACTAACCTGTACACATGTCACCAGGGAACTGCTATCTGACATCTGGTATAAGACCAACTAGCAGGTTCCCGGCGAGTCCTGTCCGGTGTACTCATAACCCAATGAGCACCTGTATACATCTTAGGTGAACCAACTGACACCAGTGGCTTGTGAGACCGGCCACCGCCCCTCGTCGGGGTCTCGACTGTATACACTAGTCTACTAACGGAGTATCGATGCCCTGTCTCGAAACTCCTACGACTAGGGACCTTTTAAGGATGTGCTTATAGACCACCAGCTCCCACGTATATGATCGCCATCATACTGCTGGCAGTCAAGCAAGAATCCTAGGGGCTCTATCAACGTGTAATAGCGACATGTCAGGTCACCTAAAGCAGTACACGATGATAAAGATAAACCAGATAGCATACTATCATCTCGAGTAAGACTGTCCTACCGGGATAGGTCCTCCCTCAATCATTGCAATCACGTGCCTGTGATCCAATAATTGACTCTGAGGGCACTAACTCCAACATGTTGTTGGACTCATATTTCATGTGTTGATCTGTATCGGGAAAACTTGGGTGTTCGATTGTTCGATCGGAAAGTTTGACATTTTCTATTTATCCGGAATGGGATACAATAATTGGAATTCACAAGAAGTTATGAGATAACTGAATGAATGTTATAAACATAGCAGTTTAGTCTCACTTGATCGGTTGCCACGGAATTTGGATGTGATCAAAAGTCCGTCGCAATCACGTAGCGTACGCGGATACTCGCCGGGTAAACTTAATAGACAGCCTCACTCCATAGCCCCGACCAAGTGACTGTAGGAGAACCCCGTCGCCGAAAGCATCCGTTCGGGTGCTCGCGGTAGCGGTGTTCCGCCTTGGTGCACTTCGTCGACGGTAACGGGGGTGCGGCCGTCTACTGAATTTTGCGACGAGCATTCGATCAGGATGTCGGGAATCTTGTTGAATTGCCCGACTTGATATTGAAAAGTGTTTTCGATAATGAGACTAAAATGCGGGGTTTATAATTGTTAGGCATGCGATGTCTAAGGAATTCATTTGGTCAGGCATGCGATGTCTGAGGTGGTTGCGGATTCCAACTGTTGTAGTTTTACACTTTCTTTTCGGTGACCGTAAGTGTAATATGTGATATCGCCGGTTTCGTTGCTATATGTCAACGACAATTGGGATGGACATATTTACTTACGTTGATGACATGTGATGTTATGTGTTGCTGGATATGTTATATTGGATCGTCGTGTTTGAATAGCCGGGGGTTTTTATGTGAGATGAGTGTTTTTCATTTTCATTCATGTAAAAACTTGTATGTAATATTCTTTTATTGGGGCGCTTCCAGGTTGCGGAAGTTGTCACCCTTTGTATATTATTTACTTTTCCGCACTAGGATAGACCCAAGGAGGAGGGCACAAGTAACCGGGTTCTGGAGTCCAGTGGGAGACCACCTACAGTGGTATCAGTCGAGTTGGTCTCCCACTCCAGAATTGGTAGGGTTGCTTGCCGCTCTCGTAGGGGTCTAGGGGTGTGGGTTTGGCTATTCATCACGACCGTGGAATCCGTGTTTTATACTGGCTCGTATTGAAAACACGGACGTCCTAGTATATCCAATATTTCATATGATTCTTCTGCTGCGATATCTGTGATGTGATCATGTGATGTTCTGTGATAGATACAGTATATAGTATATATGATATATTATATAGATGTTACTTATGTTTTACACCCGCGCTAGCCCTGCCCCGCTCTGCCGTTAGTTACCTAACCTAACGGTGCATGAGGGGACATCGAGGCGAATGCGGATGGCATAAGTGTACGTCGTATTTATCTGTGATGTTTAGGTACTTAAATGACGGGACTTCATTAATGTGATTAATGAATTAAAAGAAACCTAAGATGTTGTAGAATCGAATTTCAAAATAAAACAGGTAGCTACAGTTCTTGCTTTGCACAGCGGTATATATGATATATCCTGCACCCTATTCGATAAGGAAAGGACCGAGATCCCTTCACCGGGAGTGACTCCTTTAGTAATAACTGGTAGATGCTACACACTCGGTTTGTCTTTTGATTGCTTTTAAGAGTTTTTGCTTTGCACAGTGATATATATGATATATCCCGCACCTCATTTGACGAGGAAAGGACCGACGATCCCTTCACCGGGAGTGACTCCTTTAGCAAAACCAGAAAAGCCTCAAAAACACTCCATTTCAAAATTCATTCGATCCTACAACGATATCAAGTTCATTACGCAATAGGTTTTTAGAAAAACCTGTCGTAGCCCTCCGTCATTTCAGATAAGTCCTATTTAGTATTCGTGCTACGTTTGTTGACCTCCGTCAAGGCGTAGTGTGCGGTAGCTAACTAGTATTTATCTGTTTATGCATATGATGCAGATTGAGTTAGGGTAGTCGTGCGGCCTTGTTGACCTCCGTCAAGGGTCGTGCGGGTGGGTTTAATTCGATCAAGAAATGACGGGTTGAACTTGACTAGTAGCCTATGGTTTGTTGACCTCCGTCGAGGTCATAGGGTGCTAGGGGCAAAATATTATCGGGAATTTCAAGTGTTGAAATTTGCAATGAGATTGCATACCTTCTATGAGATAGTTGGATCCCGATACCCGCTGCGAGTAAGTGTTACTCCTGGGAGAGTTTTATACATTACAATTAGCCGATCAAGTAGGTGTCTAGAAAGGTGTCAACGGGGTTACGCCTCTGGAAAAACGAAGTTTACATTAATTAGGTTCGTGCGAAAGCACGGGGGACCTCCCTCAAAGTACCGACACTGGCCTGGTTGAAAGATTGGCGAACTTGTAGTGTGTAATTAATCCCGGCTAGTCTTTCCTTTTATGGTTTGAAGGAAGATTTGATAAAAAGCAGTGGGAGCCATCCTGATTAGATAAAATAATAACCAATCTATTCTTGCAAGAGCGCACGCTGAGTGTTTTCTTCTCTCTCTCTCCAGGTAGCGACCATATCACGCCATAATCAAGATAATAATACGGATTATTGACCGAACCCGCTTGTTATACTGAGCTGGGGAACGTTGGTCCCGCTCCAACTTATAATTGTTATAAGACAGAGCAGGAAATTGGGGATTACCAGAATTCCCGTGCCGCCCAAACGAAGAGAGTGCATGCTGATGCATCATCTTCGGGTTTGTTCATTATACAGAACTGTTTCTCAGTATCCTTTACGTCCTGGGTATATGATACCGGATCAGGATCCCAGATATGTAATCTGTTACATAGGGCTACAGATAGGTAGAGAACTGAGAACGGGTGATAAGTTTCATGAGGCAGAAAACGGGGCAAGTGTTGCAGCCAAGTCTGTTGGTCACTGTCACCCTGTATTACTAATACATTGATTCTGAACGAATGTTATTAGATACCGAACCTGATATACAAAATCATATCAGTCTCTTTATTAGTAAAGAAAGGATATAATTTTGTATTGTTGGATAATGTTTTGAACATTTCCTATATCAAAAGTTGATCGGTTCAGGCACGTTATCTAAAGGTGTTGATGTTCTAAATCAAACTACAGTTCTTAGTATATGGAACACACATAAGAGGAAGAGTTCAGAAATGAACGAATCCTTCTTAAGGCATTGTAGACTAGGTCATATCAATGTAACCCGACTAGCTGAAGTTACATAAAGATGCATATTTAAATGAGTTTGAATTTACATCTTGTGAAACTTGCCAGTCATGTCACAGAGATAAGATGACACTAGCTCTGTTTATTGGAAACAGAGAAAGAGTTAGTAAACTCTTGGGATGATACATGTTGATGTATGTAGGTTCCCTGTCTACACATGCCAAGACCGGTTCTTTGTACTTCATTACATTCTCTGATAATCTCTCAATATTTAGACATATGTTCATGTTGAAACACAAGTCCGAACCTTTTGAGATATTCATAGAATATAAGTTAGAAGTAGAGAACCAATAAGGGTATAAGTATTATGTCCTTTGATGTGATCGAGGAGGAGAATACTTGTGCATGGAATTCCTGGACTATTCTAAAGGAGAATGAGATTCTCTCTCAGCATTACTCCTCTGTATACACCATAGCACAATGGTATATCGGGGTGGAGCATTTACACCCTATGTGATAAGGTGTGCTCTATGATGAGTAATACTGAGTTACCTGTTTCCTTTTAGGAGTTATGCGCTTGAGAAGCTGCATACCTATTGAATAGGTTCGAATCAAATCAGTTACCTACCACTTCATATGCGATATGGAAAGGGAAGAGCCCATGTCTTAAGCTAGTTAAGATTTGGGGTTGTCCGGCCTATGTCTAAAAGCAAAATCCGGACAAGCTTGAGGCAAGATCTGTTATGTAGAACTGGAAATGTTCCAGCTATACAAACTGCAGCTGATTTGAAAGAACCAAAGGATTCAATAGTTACCAACGAACCTCAGCCTCTCCGCCGATCTAGTAGGGTTCCTCACCCACCTGAGAGATACTTCGGTTTCTCTATGACAGTAGGAGTGAGGATTACATCATAAGATGATGACCCAACTAGTTTCGAGCTGGCCATCAGGAGTGGGACTCTGTAAGAATGGCTGGATGCTTAGTGAACTGAGATGGAATCCATGTATACCAGCAAAGTATGGACTTTGGTTGCTATATCTGAAGGGTTAAATCCCCATCAGGAGCAAGTATATCTTGAGAAGATTACTTGGTGTACATCGAAAAGTTGAGACTTTCAAAGCCAGACTTGTTAAAAGTTTGCATCATTAACCAGGCGTGGATTGTGATGAAACCTTTTTCAAGTAACCAAGCTTAAGTCCATCCAGATCCTACTTGCCACGGCTACATACCATGACTACGATATCTGGCGGTTAGGTGTCATGACTGCTTTTCTAAATGATATTTTAGAAGAGTGCGTCTATAAGTACACAGCCAGAGGGCCTCATAGACAGTAGGAGCAGCGGAAACGTGTGCAAGATGCTTTATAGGATAAAGCAGGCATCGCGGAGTTGGAACATCTGTTTTGATGAATTAGTCAAAGAGTTTGACATCATCAAAATGGTAGATGAACCTTGTATAAACAAAAAGGTAGTAGGGAGTATGGTGACGATCCTCATAGAGTACGTGGATAACATACTCTTGATAGGGAAGGAGTTTCCTATGCTACGCTCGATCAATCTCCGCTTATCACAATGATTCTCCATATAGGATCAAAGTGATACCTCCTAAATCCTGGTTTTTGGATCTATGAGATAGATCTAAATGGATGTTAGGATTCTCACTAGTTGTAGTGAGAAGGTATCAATCGACCCTGGGGAGAATCACTGGAATGGTTCCAGGGTGATAAAGATGACTGAGTGTCAGTCACAGGCATTGTCTTTACCCTCAGTAAAGGGACGGTATGTTGGAAGAGTTCCAAGCAAAATACCGTGACATACTAGACGATAAAGGCGGGATACATCGCTACTTAAGATGCTACCAAAGAGGCTGTTTGGGTGTATATTTGTTCATGAGATGAACTTAGTTCCTCCCATTGTGTGACAATGGAGTTGTGGCTTATGCCAAGGAACGCCGGTCCCATCAGTGATCCAGACATAATCTAAGGCAGTGTCACCTTATCATGGAGATGGTTGATCTCCAAGGAGATCGAGGTTAGGAGAGTAGACTCAGAGGACAACACAGCGGATCCACTCACAAAGGCCTGTTCCCAGAGAGAGACCTTTATGGGATGGTTGAGTATAAGATACTTCAAACCACTGCTACAGATGGCCCTAGTGCAAGTGGGAGATTGTTAGTTATATGTATGCCCTAGAGGCTATTACTATACATAGGATGTATATTGTAGTGGATGCTGGGACATATATAGTGAGGACTTTCTTGCTCGACATGATAGTATGCTATCTGGTTGAACTTTACCTTAACGTGTACACTGATTGTCTCTCTATTACATGTTGGTAAAGCCCTTAGGATGTGTACTTAACTACCTGGACTATGATGCGGATCATACTAGTGGGGACATGGTAGTCCATAAGTACATCCTTCAAAGTCCCTAGTCGAGGGTGTATCGAGACGGGGCATCGATATACCAGAGTAGACTAGCGTGTACCTTCTCGACCCATACAGATAGGCGATGGATGATCCCATATCCATTGGTGTTTGACATCAGAGATGATATACGGGTGCTCAGTAGAGACTGGGTACACTGGACGGACTCGCCGAGAACTCCCAGATGGTATTATACCTCACGTCAGATGGCAGTTCTCTGGTGACACTGGTACAGAGTAGTCTGTTGACCCGAGATCGTCATAGAGTCTTATGTGGTTCCCACTGTGCTTTGATTTCCATCTTACCACGTCCAAGAGGGCGTGCAAAGCGGTGGTTTTTGGGTACAGTCCCGAGTCACATGGAGGCAATGAGCGATAGGAGGGGATTCGTCTCTCCCGGTATAGGGGGTTGATGTTGCGCTGTGTTCGATTGGCTATAACAGGAAATCCCTGGCCAGGGTTGCTGAGATTTACTGGTAAGTGTTACCAGTAGTTTCTCAAATTGTTATAGACCTCATATCGACACGACTTATCGAGCTATTGGGGTCTGACGTTTACCACCCCTAGGCGAGATATGCGACATATCAGACGATCAGACCGGACTGTACGGTAGTGTTACTGGTTGGATTCACTGGAGTGTGAGCGGGCTTGCTCGTCGATCTTCTGATCGCTCAATACCCGGGTGGCCATTACGTTTAGCAGACCGCTTGCGGCTTGTGGGTGATTGATATGATCATCACCTGCTGCCGGCGTATTGACGAGTCTTTAGAGTCCTACACAGAGGTTTCCTGGCTCAAGCGAAACGAAATAGGAGCGCATATGAGATATGTGCGGGACCGAGAATGATACCAGTATGTGATACTGTATTCGATTCTCGCGATATGTGACGTTGATCGGTTATATGTGATATAGCCGGGTTATCGGATCAAGTGTTGATTCGATAAGTTGTTACTGTTGATATTAGTCGGTTATATGCGATATGACCGGGTCGTTAAATCAAGTGTTGATTTAATGATTTAATGCATAATTATATATTTGATATATTACTTTGCATTAACTAGTATTGGTTCATTTAAAATGGATTTTCTCACTCGGGTGTGCGCATTGCATATGCGATATGATTTTGTGCACTTGCTTGTATCATGTTTGATGATACATGCCTTATTTGTTAAGTGTATAGGAGTAAACCTTGGTTAATGGAATGGTTAGGGTTTACTATTTAATTATTCATTTTTATTCATTTGTTTATTCTTTTTGGAAAAGAAAAAGAGCATGATAAAATGGTGGCATTTTTGTTTTGTTCATAAAGTTTCTTGAACACTTTGACTTTGTAACCCTTTTGTCTCATGCTTAAACCTAACCACTTCATTTAACCCTAATTAGTTCTCTACACTTAACCATGGTCATGTTATGATAAGAATTGATTTCTTTTCTTTTTTGATAATAACTTATCATAACTTTCTTCTTCTTCTTCTTCATATCTATCATGAAGAAAGCTTAGGTCATCAATGGTGATTGATGATAAAGAGTGAGAAATCCAATTCTAAATTGAACCCACTTCCTATTTCTTCATCCTCTACCTCTTGCCAAGTAGTAGAGTGTGTTTCCTTCACAAGTTTTCATGACTTGGTGAGTTGGAGCTTGATCTAGCGATGCCTCGACGTAGATCATCTTCGGCATGGACATCGACGACCTAGCTTGCCCATTCTCCGACGAAGCCGACGCTAGAGCCCGGGAACTCATTTGGATAGCGAGGGGACTCCGTTGCGGAGCTATGGAGGTGGAGCACCGGATCTACAAAGATTGTATTTCCGTATTCTTTATAGTTAAGTTGTTAACTAGTTTCTAGTTTCGCCTAAACTTTAGCCAACGATCTGTATTAGGGTTTCTCGGCACCTAGATTTTTTGAAATTGGCATGATTGATGCCTTGTGAGACCTCTTGAGAGTGCCAAGGACACCTACACTATTTTGTTTTGCTTGAGCCAGGAAACCTCTGTGTAGGACTCTAAAGACTCGTCAATACGCCGGCAGCAGATGATGATCATATCAATCATCCACAAGCCGCAAGCGGTCTGCTAAACGTAACGGCCATCCGGGTATTGAGCGATCAGAAGATCGACGAGCAAGCCCGCTCACACTCCAGTGAATCCAACCAGTAACACTACCGTACAGTCCGGTCTGATCGTCTGATATGTCGCATATCTCGCCTAGGGGTGGTAAACGTCAGACCCCAATAGCTCGATAAGTCGTGTTGATATGAGTTCTATAACAATTCGAGAAACTACTGGTAACACTTACCAGTAAATCTCAGCAACCCTGGCCAGGGATTTCCTGTTATAGCCAATCGAACACAGCGCAACATCAACCCCCTATACCGGGAGAGACGAATCCCCTCCTATCGCTCATTGCCTCCATGTGACTCGGGACTGTACCCAAAAACCACCGTTTTGCATGCCCTCTTGGACATGGTAAGATGGAAATCAAAGCACAGTGGGAACCACACAAGACTCTATGACGATCTCGGGTCAACAGACTACTCTGTACCAGTGTCACCAGAGAACTGCCATCTGACGTGAGGTATAATACCATCTGGGAGTTCTCGGCGAGTCCGTCCAGTGTACCTAGTCTCTACTGATCACCCGTATATCATCTCTGATGTCAAACACCAATGGATATGGGATCATCCATCGCCCATCTGTATGGGTCGAGAAGGTACACGCTAGTCTATTCTGGTATATCGATGCCCCGTCTCGATACACCCTCGACTAGGGACTTTGAAGGATGTACTTATGGACTACCATGTCCCCACTAGTATGATCCACATCATAGTCCAGGTAGTTAAGTACACATCCTAAGGGCTTTACCAACATGTAATAGAGAGACAATCAGTGTACACGTTAAGGTAAAGATCAACCAGATAGCATACTATCATGTCGAGCAAGAAAGTCCTCACTATATATGTCCCAGCATCCACTACAATATACATCCTATGTATAGTAATGGCCTCTAGGGCATACATATAACTAATAGTTTAATAATTGTGCATGGTTATGGTTGTTGACCATTTGACCTTCTTGACTTGTTGACCTTGGTTGACACTTTGACCATCATCATTTCATTTGGAACATGCTATTTGATCCTTACAATTTGCATTAAAAATGAAATGATAATGGTCATGTCTTGATTTAGCCATGACAATTATCTCACTAATTATCTAATTACAATAATTCACATATATGAGAGAATAATTCATATTATTCTCTCATTTCTATTATTCACATTCTCTCTCTTGTTCTTCCTCTCCCTCAAGCTCTCCCCTCTCATGTGTTGAGAAAGACTTGAGCTTGAGAAAAACCCTTTCTTGATAATCTCTACTCTCATCTAGGGTTCAAGGATTAGCACTTCTTGCACCCTAGTTACTTCTAGCTTGGAGTTGAAGCCAAAGGTCGAGGCTTTCGGGTGGATCTTTCTTCGACGTGAGAAGACGACTAAGGTGACCTCCTTCCACCACTCCAAGGAGCAAGGAGAGAAGGACATAAAGCCCAAGGTATAACCATTCTAGCACTTAGCTAGTTTCTAGTTAGCTTTAGCTTGTTTTTGTTTAGCAAAGATCCTTCATAGTCTAGTCCATGTTGCCTAAGCTCATAAAAATTCGATTTTTATTCCGTTTTCCGCCTCCCCGCAAGCACCGGGGTGGGCAACGTGGACTTACAGAGTGGATCCACCGTGTTGTCCTCTGAGTGTACTCTCCTAACCTCGATCCCCTGGAGATCAACCATCTCCATGATCAGGTGACACTTGCCTTAGAATATGTCTGGATCACTGATGGGACAGACGTTCCTTGGCATAAGCCACAACTCCATTGTCACACAATGGGAGGAACTAAGTTCATCTCATGAACAAATATACATCCAGACTGCCTCTTTGGTAGTATCTTAAGTAGCGATGTATCTAGCCTTTATCGTCTAGTATGCTACGGTATCTAGCTTGGAACTCTTCCAACATACCGTCCCTCCATAGAGGGTGAAGACAATGCTTGTGACTGACATTCAGTCGTCCTTATCACCCTGGAACACTTCCAGTGATTCTCCCCAGGATCGATTGATACCAACTCACTACAACTAGTGAGAATCCTAACATCCAATTAGATCTATCTCATAGATCCTAAACCCAGGATTTAGGAGGTATCACTTTGATCCTATATGGAGAATCATTGTGATAAGCGGAGATTGACTGAGCGTAGCATAGGAAACTCCTTCCCTATCAAGAGTATGTCATCCACGTACTCTACGAGGATCACCACCATACTCCCTACTACCTTTTTTGTATATACAAGGTTCATCTACCATTTTGATAAAGTCAAACTATTTGACTACTACATCAAAACAGATGTTCCAACTCCGCGATGCCTGCTTTATCCTATAAAGCATCTTGCACACGTTTCCGCTGCTCCCACTGTCTACAAAGCCCTCTGACTGTGTACTTATAGACGCACTCTTCTAAAACATCATTTAAAAAAGCAGTCATGGCACCCAACCTGTCACGACCCGAAAGTACGGAACATGACCGGCACTTAAACTACGAAACGTCTCGAGGCGTACGTAATCTAAGTAAACCGAAAACCCAGAAATCCAAACCAAGAAAAGTAGTAGAGTGAAGGAAAACCAATTAAATCAAGTAGTTTTAATAGCATAGCCGAATTATGTGTTTAAAAAAACATCAAATATTTCCTGAAAATTTCGGCAGAGTCTCCTTTGTAAATACTGGCCCCCAAACGGGATACAATATGAATAGTATACGAAATCAAAAAAAGGGCATCCCCAAGCGGGAGCTAGCTCTTCGTCAATCGACGGTCACAACCACACAAGCAATATAATATACAACACCAACGGCGAGGATCAAAAACTCAAAACCACAAGAAAACCACAGAAATAAAACGCGCGACTCTAAGGTCGAAAGAAAAACATCACTGAGTCTCTAACTCAAAATAAATACATGTTTGGTTGATGGAACTTCTAGATACAACAGAATAATAATATACAAGATATATAATGGGGGGTACGATACAAGTAAACCCACCTACTAGCAAATCACCCGAAGGAAACTATGCTCGCAAGCCGTAAAGAAACCTGTACGGCAAACCTGTAAGAAACTGGGGCACAACGGGGGTGAGTTGCCAACTCGTGAATAGAAAAACATCTACGGAAAGAAATCGCATAAACAACGCAACCTGGGTCAATGATCACGTGAGATTTCTGTATTTTAAAAGAAATGAGGTACCATATATGAAATCAGCATAAAACAGTGCCCAGCATCGACACAAAACAAGTGTCCAAATACCTCGATATCTCTGTGTCACAATCTATATACCTCAAGTCTCAATCTCAATGTCTCAATCACAATATCTAGGGCGCCGTCAGTCCAGACCGGCCCCTACCATCCATCTCAAGACCACGACGGTATCCTCCGGATATCCGACGCGTCGGGTAATATCACTGGTAGGTAGTGCTCCCCTGCCAGGCTCACATCGTCATCATCACGCGCTTCTTGCCCGGGGTACCTTACCGGGTCCACCATGTACCCGAAACGGTTCATCCGTCTCCTCGAATCGGGTCTCGAAATCCATCAGCAAACTCATGGTGGACGACTCATACATCATGGGAAAACCGCACTTTTTATTTTAAAAAGTGAGAAATCAGTTCATATAAGTTTTTGCGGTTTTCCTCCAAATCCAGAAAATCTCATGGAAATCCGATTCCAAAACCTCAATAACACGTAAAATAGTGAATATATGCATGAGAATCCATGAATGCGGCATAACAATGAATAACAATATGCATGAAGTAGCAGATAATAACTACAATGTCTAAACGAACATATAAGGCAAGTACACTAATATCATGTCTAACTATTAGCTAACAGGCTATGTCAAGCAATAATATTTTCTAAGGTGTACGTGACATGGTAATTACCGATGAAGATGTGTGTGAGCCGGTAATTAAGTGTACGTGGTACATACGCATCATCGGTAATGGTGCCGGTGTCCTAACAGCATGATATCAGTAATGGAGTGAACATAAAATAAGCATGCGATGCGAAGCGGACCACAAAAATGAGCGGGCGCTGAAAACTAGACGCAACTATAACTAATCTGCATTAATCTAATATAAGTCCTACAAATGGTGCCTTTTGAAATAACACGAATCATGGGGTTTTGAAAATAGGGGCCCCGGTGTTTTTATGAAAAGATACGTCTTTTGAAATATCCGTAGGATCCCTTGGGCTGTCTTTTAAAATACCCACGATTCGTTAGTTTTGAAATAGGTAAGAATCGAATCTAATCTAACAACTAAACTAAACTAAAGGGCTAAGCTAACAAGCTGGACTACAGGTAAGGAAACCGCCTATCATCTGAGTCGATACATATACATACATGTATATGTATAGTCGGTGATCCCGCCTCAATAATATCATATCCATAACCAGACATCCCAAGTCAAGAGTGCGGATCAATCATCAAAATATAGCTCGTACGTAAATCCATCGTACGGCATCCCCAAATCTGGGTACGGGTCAATATCACATTCATCATACTATTCACCTGGCATACTCTTTATCAAATATCATGATCGGGGTACTGATCTACGTCTAGTACAATACTGATACCGCCTAAGTATGCATGGACGTGTGTGAAACACTACGTCAAGGACCCGCTACAACGTCATGTCGTATCTCAAATACGAATTCTGCCATATCACCGATGTCACAACCTCAATACAAATCTCATCGACTCATCTCAAACCCAAACCTCAAATCCGTATGTGAACACATAGTCCCATACCCATGTGAACACATAACTATATATTCCCGTATAAGCACAAATGAAAGAAGAAAGTATGCAAGTATGGGTTGGTGTGTGCATGTGTAGTGCGACCACTACTCTAGGGTTTCGGGACACTAAATCATCCAAGAACACCAAATATCCATATTATCATCAATATACTGAAACAATATATAAACAATATATATATGTGTGTATACGTATTCGTATACATCACCGCGAACTGCGGGGGTGCTATACGCCATCCACCCGACTTCTCCCCGTAGATATAAATCTACTCACCTGGTCCTCGCTTGCCGGTGCCGACGTCGCCACGCGCTTGCTTGTCGTCTCGAAGTCCACATGGGGTACCTACATATCATAACGCACCGTATCGCATTAAAATCCGACTCATGACCAAAACGACACACGAATCCCACATAGGTCAAAACCTATGGTTTGCTTTCCCAAATCAACCCAAAAACCCTCGACATCGGCGTACAAACGCCAGACCATCGAGAAAAACCCAAATACACTCATTTTCACATTCACGAACACTAATTTTAATTTAAAATAGGTTAAAACTCACAAAAAACCCTAAATTCACTTTAGAAGCCATTTTTCCGAAAATCTAGCAAGCAAAAATTACCCGTTTTAGTACAAAACTCGACGTTTAAATGAATGTAGCGGCCAATATACTTATTAAATATCTTAAATAAGTCATATAAACCCTTATTAGATTTTTAATCTCACTAACTTTCATTAACCCGAAATTCTAGTTTACAATTTTACCCAATTTTAACACTTTTAAAGCAACAATACATAATTCAACAACTAGACTAGGTTTCGCACAACCTAAGGTGTTAAAATACTCATTAACATGCCAAAGACATGATGAAAGCCTTACCATATTTTAATTCTCAATTTAACATAATATTTACAAAAACTAGTTTGCAATATATATAATTATCACAATTTTAAATTAACAAAAATGCAACTAGCAACTAGATTTGATTTTAGCAAGAAATTATATGTTAATCTACCCATCACAACCCTAATCCAATGCTCAAACCCTAATCTTCAATCAAAACCATACACTTGAAATTTCAAACATCAATTCAAAACCCTCTTTTTTTTTTAAACACCTAATTAAACACTTAATTAACTTAGATTAAGCAACTAGATAACAAATTTTAACAAAAGCATGAGATTATACCTCCCATGATGAGAACAAGCTCAAGATCTAGCCTCCTAAGATGCCATTTTGATCCCTAGATCCATACTAGAAAGGCTAATGAGAAATGGGTAGGAGTTGGATTTGGATTTTGGGATTTTTTTGATGGGTATTTGATGAATTTTTGAAGCAAAAGAGATAGGAAAATGAGGTCAAGAAAATAGGTGGGGCTGCTTGAGGGATAGGCTCGGCCAGATTTGAGGAGGGGGAGAAGAGAGGGTGTGGTGGTGTTTGTAAAGTCAAGGAAAAGTCCAAGTCAACATTATCTAACACCATACCTCTTTATTTAATATTTCCTTTAATCTTTTCTCTTGATTTTCTTTTCTTTTATCAAAAGAAGTGGGGACAATTGATGGGGCTGCTGAATTCAGCCAAGGGAGGGAATAAATGAGGGTGTGTGAGTATGGGTATGGGTGTGGGGTGATGAAAAATGATAAATACAATACCCCAAACATCCATTTACACTAAAAAAAAGCCTTTTTTCTTCAATAATTTAAAAACCATTTTGGCAAACGATTTCGTTTCAAAAACCACGTGATAAAATTTTATTTAATGTTTTATGATGCACAAAATTTGTTTCAACTCATTCCAATTTGTAATTTTCCCTAATTAAATATATTAGTGACGGCTTAAAATAATATTAAAATAATTAATTTCGAAAAATTTTCAGAAAATTTGAAATTTCACCAGTGGGTCAATAAACACCAAATACTAGCAATTACATAGCTAGAATATGTATATTTAATTTTATAATAAAGATATTTGTATTTTGACTTTTTACCGAAAACCCCCTTTATTTTACCGTTTTTTTCGAAATTTCACCGAAACGATTTTCAAAACGTTACAATCTTCCCCCCTTAAAGAAATTCGGTCCACGAATTTAAATTAAAACTTCCCCCAAATACTAAAATATTTCCGCCAAAACCATCAAATCGCCGGAGCTCCGAAATCATAAATACATAAAACAAATCGTAGCGCAACGCATGCGCATGAAAAATGAGCATAAAACTCAAATCAAAACTCCGTCAAGCATCCCGCAATCATCGAAGTCATGGTAATGACACAATGTCAATTCCAATACCAAAACCAATATGATATAATTCGAAACTATACACGTAAATAGCAGGAGGAAATGCATGCCAAATCCTTTAAGTTACTGTGCAATGCCCATAACACTGCACAGTGGCGGACGTCTATCATAAGAAAATAACTATATACATATATACCATTATTTGAAATGTACGTTCCGCCGTTTTGGGAAACAATTTAGAAGGGTTTTCCTTATTTTAAACGTTTCGCGTCATATCAGACACGTAGGTAAATACTGAGACTATAGCTCGCTTTTTGGAATTCCCTTCAATAGCTATCAATGCATGCAAAATACATTCAGGTACTGTCCTCTGACTAGTCCTGCTTAGTACGAAAACACATTGCAATTATCATAAAAAAAACGTACTGCTCTATAAGAAATCATTCCCAAAATACGCGTATGAATACTACGTGCGTCTGGTGCGCACGGAAATCAAAATCCAAATATGTGCCATACATATGCACACAAACAACATCTAAGTGCATCGGGTATGCACGAAACATCTGTCGTAGGCAACATGTGTGCCTGACAGCAAAATCAGGTGCATCTGACATGCACGAACAATCTCGATTTAGTGCATCTGGTGTGCACCAAAATCACACTTCAAAACATGCGCCCAACATGCGCGAAAATCCAAATCAGGTGCATCCATCGTGCACGAAATCATGAAATCCAATATCTAGTGCCGAACATGCGCAAAATCAAATCAGGTGCACAAAACAAATATCGAACACCACTATCGAAATCAGAGTCCAGGGCACCTAAATGCACAACATACGTAACACTGCACTGTACGCATATATGAACTATACCACGTGCAAAAACCAAATCGTGTGCGTATATATGCACAAAATCAACTCAAATGCCTAAAACCGTAAAATCACAAACATGTGAAACCAAGCACGAAAACGATATCAAGTGCAACACTGTGCAAAGATCGTAAATCCTCAATCATCAACATCAAATCATGCGAATAAATCACCCAAAACATCGAAATCAATAATGGCGGAATAGTCTCCGCTCAAGTGCATCCTCTAAGAATCTCGGGCCAACTGTCCGGAAGTCATCGTCCTTTCCTATATCTGCATCTTGCTCTGGGACGACTGCATACTCATCGCGACTCCTTCTGGAAGGTAAATCCAAGTACCATGCCTCGGCATGCGCATCGCATCTCTGATGTCGGCGGAGTGGAACGTCATCTCATCTAGATCTGGTACGAACCTCCTACTTCACTTTTCTCTAATGTCGTCTGCTTTGGACTCGTCTCGTCGTAGCTGCATGGAGTGAGCTCCAACGACTATCCTCGTATCTGGAGTCTCCCAAGAATGCATCTCACCACCTAGCATCCGAATTAAGTCGAGCCATCCGATCGAGTCGTCAAAACCTCATAATCCCCCAAGAGCTCAACATCTTGGGCACAGTTTAATAGTATCGAGTACATACCACAGTATCGGTGGTCCAGCCGTAGAAGGGCAAACCCAAGCCTCACTAATGGCGCCGTAGAACTGCCGCAAACCCGAAGGTTCAAAGGCTTTCACACGGTCATTAAGTCGAGTTAGGGTTTCATTCTTCTAGAGGGACCATAGAATTGCCTGCATGTCTTTCCGACTACTTTAAACTTGGAATAATAGGTTTCTGACATTCGATCGTCTCTGTCGACTCTCAACGTCTCCGCGTAAAGTCGTCTCTAGCTGGAATCAATATATCTGATGACCTCGAATCGGGGTAGGCGAACGAACCACCTGTCCTAGTCATTCATCCTCGGGTGACTAGCGACCTTCTATCATCTCTTAGTACAACTCATTCTGCACTAACTCCAGCATCTGGGGCAATATCTCGTCGTTCACAGCAATAACTGGCTCGCTCGTCTGCACGCTGACCAGTGCCTCGACCATCATGAATAAGCAATACACCAACGGTCATCAAAATCTGGCTGGCCTCTGTCAGTGGCTCAATCCTCTAGTGCTGATCGGCACGTCCAAGTAATCTCATACAGCGATCCATCCAACGCTCATGGCGCAAAACACAATCAAGACACATCTCTGCAATCGTGTGTCGCCGGAATCATGCCCCGGTCAGTCCTCGTTCGTGACGAGCTCATGCTGACCGCAACTCTGGCCGTAGCTCACCCTGCCCGCAATCGTGGCAGCAAAACCATAACTAGTACCGATGAGGCTAGATAAGGAATGAATATGATACTGAATAAAGAAATGTACATCCTAAGGCTCCTTAAGTGGAGTGGCGTGTCGTAAGTATGCCGCGGAACATACCAACGGTACGTCACTCTACTTTAGTCACCTATTCTATCAACCAAGGGTCATCCTACGCTCCGAAGGTAAAACCTAACGCTCTGATACCAACTTTGTCACAACCCGAAAGTACGGAACATGACCGGCACTTAAACTACGAAACGTCTCGAGGCGTACGTAATCTAAGTAAACCGAAAACCCAGAAATCCAAACCAAGAAAAGTAGTAGAGTGAAGGAAAACCAATTAAATCAAATAGTTTTAATAGCAAAGCCGAATTATGCGTTTAAAAAAAAATCAAATATTTTCTGAAAATTTCGGCAGAGTCTCCTTTGTAAATACTGGCCCCCAAACGGGATACAACATGAATAGTATACGAAATCAAAAAAATGGCATCCCCAAGCGGGAGCTAGCTCTTCGTCAATCGACGGTCATAACCACACAAGCAATATAATATACAACGCCAACGGCGAGGATCAAAAACTCAAAACCACAAGAAAACCACAGAAATAAAACGCACGACTCTAAGGTCGAAAGAAAAACATCACTGAGTCTCAAACTCAAAATAAATACATGTTTGGTTGATGGAACTTCTAGATACAACAGAATAATAATATACAAGATATATAATGGGGGGTATGATACAAGTAAACCCACCTACTAGCAAATCACCCGAAGGAAACTATGCCCGTAAGCCGTAAAGAAACCTGTACGGCAAACCTGTAAGAAACTGGGGCACAACGGGGGTGAGTTGCCAACTCGTGAATAGAAAAACATCTACGGAAAGAAATCGCATAAACAACGCAACCTGGGTCAATGATCATAATATATCCTCAAATATATGTATAACATGCAGCCTATAACAATGGCTAGGGTAATATCTAACCGAGTGTGATCTCATGTGCCCGTATCAGTGCCTCAGGTAGCAATATATCATATGGATGATGTATGGATGCATGAACAGAATGCATGTACTGAATAAAACTGGTTTCATAAATCAGTGAGATTTCTGTATTTTAAAAGAAATGAGGTACCATATATGAAATCAGCATAAAACAGTGCCCAGCATCGACACAAAACAAGTGTCCAAATACCTCGATATCTCTGTGTCACAATCTATATACCTCAAGTCTCAATCTCAATGTCTCAATCACAATATCTAGGGCGCCGTCAGTCCAGACCGGCCCCTACCATCCATCTCAAGACCACGACGGTATCCTCCGGATATCCGACGCGTCGGGTAATATCACCGGTAGATAGTGCTCCCCTGCCAGGCTCACATCGTCATCATCACGCACTTCTTGCCCCGGGGTACCTTACCGGGTCCACCATGTACCCGAAACGGTTCATCCGTCTCCTCGAATCAGGTCTCGAAATCCATCAGCAAACTCATGGTGGACGACTCATACATCATGGGAAAACCGCACATTTTATTTTAAAAAGAGAGAAATCAGTTCATATAAGTTTTTGCGGTTTTCCTCCAAATCCAGAAAATCTCATGGAAATCCGAATCCAAAACCTCAATAACACGTAAAATAGTGAATATATGCATGAGAATCCATGAATGCGGCATAACAATGAATAACAATATGCATGAAGTAGCAGGTAATAACTACAATGTCTAAACGAACATATAAGGCAAGTACACTAATATCATGTCTAACTATTAGCTAACAGGCTATGTCAAGCAATAATATTTTCTAAGGTGTACGTGACATGGTAATTACCGATGAAGATGTGTGTGAGCCGGCAATTAAGTGTACGTGGTACATACGCATCATCGGTAATGGTGCCGGTATCCTAACAGCATGATATCAATAATGGAGTGAACATAAAATAAGCATGCGATGCGAAGCGGACCACAAAAATGAGCGGGAGCTGAAAACTAGACGCAACTATAACTAATCTGCATTAATCTAATATAAGTCCTACAAATGGTGCCTTTTGAAATAACACGAATCATGGGGTTTTGAAAATAGGGGCCCCGGTGTTTTTATGAAAAGATACGTCTTTTGAAATATCCGTAGGATCCCTTGGGCTGTCTTTTAAAATACCCACGATTCGTTAGTTTTGAAATAGGTAAGAATCGAATCTAATCTAACAACTAAACTAAACTAAAGGGCTAAGCTAACAAGCTGGACTACAGGTAAGGAAACTGCCTATCATCTGAGTCGATACATATACATACCTGTATATGTATAGTCGGTGATCCCGCCTCAATAATATCATATCCATAACCAGACATCCCAAGTCAAGAGTGCAGATCAATCATCAAAATATAGCTCGTACGTAAATCCGTCGAACGGCATCCCCAAATCTGGGTACGGGCCAATATCATATTCATCATACTATTCACCTGGCATACTCTTTATCAAATATCATGATTGGGGTACTGATCTACGTCTTGTACAATACTGATACCGCCTAAGTATGCATGGACGTGTATGAAACACTACGTCAAGGACCCGCTACAACGTCATGTCGTATCTCAAATACGAATCCTGCCATATCACCGAAGTCACAACCTCAATACAAATCTCATCGACTCATCTCAAACCCAAGCCTCAAATCCGTATGTGAACACATAGTCCCATACCCATGTGAACACATAACTATATATTCCCGTATAAGCACAAATGAAAGAAGAAAGTATGCAAGTATGGGTTGGTGTGTGCATGTGTAGTGCGACCACTACTCTAGGGTTTCGGGACACTAAATCATCCAAGAACACCAAATATCCATATTATCATCAATATACTGAAACAATATATAAACAATATATATATGTGTGTATACGTATTCGTATACATCACCGCGAACTGCGGGGGTGCTATACGCCATCCACCCGACTTCTCCCCGTAGATATAAATCTACTCACGTGGTCCTCGCTTGCCGGTGCCGACGTCGCCACGCGCTTGCTTGTCGTCTCGAAGTCCACATGGGGTACCTACATATCATAACGCACCGTATCGCATTAAAATCCGACTCATGACCAAAACGACACACGAATCCCACATAGGTCAAAACCTATGGTTTGCTTTCCCAAATCAACCCAAAAACCCTCGACATCGGCGTACAAACGCCAGACCATCGAGAAAAACCCAAATACACTCATTTTCACATTCACGAACACTAATTTTAATTTAAAATAGGTTAAAACTCACAAAAAACCCCAAATTCACTTTAGAAGCCATTTTCCGAAAATCTAGCAAGCAAAAATTACCCGTTTTAGTACAAAACTCGACGTTTAAATGAATGTAGCGGCCAATATACTTATTAAATATCTTAAATAAGTCATATAAACCCTTATTAGATTTTTAATCTCACTAACTTTCATTAACCCGAAATTCTAGTTTACAATTTTACCCAATTTTAACACTTTTAAAGCAACAATACATAATTCAACAACTAGACTAGATTTCGCACAACCTAAGGTGTTAAAATACTCATTAACATGCCAAAGACATGATGAAAACCTTACCATATTTTAATTCTCAATTTACCATAATATTTACAAAAACTAGTTTGCAATATATATAATTATCACAATTTTAAATTAACAAAAATGCAACTAGCAACTAGATTTTATTTTAGCAAGCAATTATATGTTAATCTACGCATCACAACCCTAATCCAATGCTCAAACTCTAATCTTCAATCAAAACCATACACTTGAAATTTCAAACTTCAATTCAAAACCCTCTTTTTTTTTAAACACCTAATTAAACACTTAATTAACTTAAGCAACTAGATAACAAATTTTAACAAAAGCATGAGATTATACCTCCCATGATGAGATCAAGCTCAAGATCTAGCCTCCTAAGATGCCATTTTGATCCTTAGATCCATACTAGAATGGCTAATGAGAAATGGGTAGGAGTTGGATTTGGATTTTGGGATTTTTTTGATGGGTATTTGATGAATTTTTGAAGCAAAAGAGATAGGAAAATGAGGTCAAGAAAATGGGGGGGCTGCTTGAGGGATAGGCTCGGCCAGATTTGAGGAGGGGGAGAAGAGAGGGTGTGGGGGTGTTTGTAAAGTCAAGGAAAAGTCCAAGTCAACATTATCTAACACCATACCTCTTTATTTAATATTTCCTTTAATCTTTTCTCTTGATTTTCTTTTTTTTTATCAAAAGAAGTGGGGACATTGATGGGGCTGCTGAATTCAGCCAAGGGAGGGAATAAATGAGGGTGTGTGAGTGTGGGTATGGGTGTGGGGTGATGAAAAATGATAAATACAATACCCCAAACATCCATTTACACTAAAAAAAAGCCTTTTTTCTTCAATAATTTAAAAACCGTTTTGGCAAACGATTTCGTTTCAAAAACCACGTGATAAAATTTTATTTAATGTTTTATGATGCACAAAATTTGTTTTAACTCATTCCAATTTGTAATTTTCCCTAATTAAATATATTAGTGACGGCTTAAAATAATATTAAAATAATTAATTTCGGAAAAATTTTCAGAAAATTTGAAATTTCACCAGTGGGTCAATAAACACTAAATACTAGCAATTACATAGCTAGAATATGTATATTTAATTTTATAATAAAGATATTTGTATTTTGACTTTTTACCGAAAACCCCCTTTATTTTACCGTTTTTTTCGAAATTTCACCGAAACGATTTTCAAAACGTTACACAACCGCCAGATGTCGTAGTAATGGTATGTAGCCATGGCAAGTAGGATCTGGATGAACTTAAGCATAGCCACTGGAAAAAGGTTTCATCATTATCCACGCCTGGTCGATGACGAAAAACCTTTAACAAGTCTAGCTTTGAAAGTCTCAACTTTTCCATCTACACCAATTAATCTTCTCAAGATATACTTGCTCCTGATGGGGATTTAACCCTTCAGATATAGCAACCAAAGTCTATACTTTGTTGGTGTACATGGATTCCATCTCAGATCGCTAAGCATCCAGCCATTCTTATAGAGTCCCTACTCTCTGTCACGACCTGAAAGTACGGAACATGACCGGCACTTAAACTACGAACGTCTCAAGGCGTACGTATTCTAAGTAAGCCGAAAACCCAGAAATCCAAACCAAGAAGAGTAGTAGATTGGAGGAAAACCAATTTAAATCAAGTAGTTTTCAATATACGCCAAAATGTGCATTTTAAAATCACAAGTCCTTTCTAAAAATTCGGCAGAGTTTCCTTTGTAAAACTGACCCCAATCGGGTACAAAACCTGATAAAGCATATATAATGAAAATGCATCCCCAAGCGGGAGCTAGCTCTTCGTCAATCGACGGTCACAACCACGCAAGCAATAATATACAACGCCGAAAGGCGAAGATCACAACAGAAAAGGAAACTCAAAACAGCATGAAATCCATATAAATACAAAGCGCGACTCTAAGGTCGATAGAATAAACAACACTGGTCTCTATCTCTGAAATAAATACATGTTTGGTTGATGGAACTTCTAGATACAACAGAAAAATAATATACAAGATATATAATGGGGGTACGATACAAGTAAACCCACCTACTAGCAAATCACCCGAAGGAAACTATGCCCGCAAGCCGTAATGAAACCTGTATGGCAAACCTGCAAGAAACTGGGGCACAACGGGGGTGAGTTGCCAACTCGTGAATAGAATACATCTACGAACAGAAATCGCATGTATGACGCAATCCTAGGTCATACGATCATAATATATCCTCAGAATATAACCAGCAGCCTATAACCATTGCTAGGGTATACTACTAAACAACAGTAATACCAAGTGCTCGTGCCAGTGCCTCAGGTAGCAATATATCATATGGATGATGTATGAATGCATGAAAACAGAGTACATGTAAATGAAGAACTGTTTTCATAATTTAGTGAGATTTCCTTTGTATTTTTAAAATGAGGTATCATAATGAAATCAGCATAAAACAGTGCCTAGCATCGGCACAAAACGTAATCCCAATATCTCGATGTCTCTGTATCACAGTCTCTGTACCTCAAAATCTCGAAATCTCAATGTCTCAATCACAATATCTAGGGCGCCGTCAGTCTAGACCGGCCCCTACCATCCATCTCAAGACCATGACGGTATCCTCCGGATATCCGACGCGTCGGGTAAAATCACCGGTAGGTAGTGCTTCCCTGCCAGGCTCACATCGTCATCATCACGCGCTTCTTGCCCCGGGGTACCTTACCGGGTCCACCATGTACCCGAAACGGTTCATCCATCTCCTCGAATCGGGTCTCGAAATCCATCAGCAAACTCATGGTGGACGACTCATACATCATAGGAAAACCGCACTTTTTATTTTAAAAGAGAGAAAATGTTTATTTATGTTTTTTGCGGTTTCCTCCAAATCCAGAAAATCTCATGGAAATCCGAATCCAATCCTCAATAGCATGTAAACAGTGCATATAGGCATAAAAATCCATGAATGCGGCATAACAATGAATAATAACATGCATGAAGTGACAAGTAATAACTACAATATCTAAGCTGGCATATAAGGTAAGTACACTAATATTATGTCAAACTACTAGCTATCAAGCTAAGTTAAGCAATAATAATTTCTAAGGTGTACGTGACATGGCAATTACCGATGAAGATGTGTGTGAGCCGGCAAGTAAGTGTACGTGGTACATACGCATCATCGGTAATGGTGCTGGTGTCCTAACAGCATAATGTCAACAATGCAATATGAAATAACAATGCAAGTATGCGAGGCGGAGCGAGCAACAAAAATGAGCGGGAGCTAAATATTAAACAATGGTGCCATTTGAAATAACACGAATCGTGGGGTTTTGAAAATAGGGGCTACGGTGGTTTTAAGAAAGGATACGTCTTTTGAAATATCCGTAGATCCCTTGACCTGTCTTTTAAAATACCCACGACCTGCTAGTTTTGAAATAGGTAGGAGTCTAATCTAATCTAACAACTACACTAAACTATACGGCTGAACTAACAAGCTGAACTACAGGTAAGGAAACCGCCTATCATCTGAGTCGATACATATACATACCTGTATTTGTATAGTCGGTGATCCCGCCTCAATAATATCATATCTGATACCATATCTATAATCAGACATCCCAAGTCAAGAGTGCGGATCAATCATCAATATATAGCTCGTACGTAAATCCGTCGTACTGCATCCCAAATCTGGGTACGGGTCAATATCACATTCATCATACTATTCATCTGGTATCTTCTTTATCAAATATCATGATGAGGGACAATGTCCTTCGTCTAGTACAATACTGATACCGCCTAAGTATGCATACAGGTGTAAGAATTACTACGTCAAAAGACCCGCTAAAACATCATGTCGTATCTCAATACGAACCAAAACACATCACCGATCTCCTGGCCTCAAGCCCAATCTTATCGACTCATATCAAATCCCAATTACTATCCTCAAATCCAGTATATAAACACATAGTCCCATACCCATGTGTAAACATACACATCAATATATAATCCCATGTACGCACATATAAAAGAAAGAATGTATGCAAGTATGTGTGTGCGTGCGTGTGTGAGTGCGACCACTACTCTAGGGTTTCGAAACTACACTAAACCAATCCAAAAATACCAAATATCCATTTTTATCATCACTAATCTCAAACAATAAATAATCAATATCTGTGTGTATATGCATTCGTATACATCACCACGAACTGCGGGGGTGCTATACGCCATCCACCCGACTTCTCCCCGTAGATATAAATCTACTTACCTGGTCCTCGCTTGCTGGTGCCGACGTCGCCACGCGCTTGCTTGTTGTCTCGAAGTCCACATGGGGTACCTACATATCATAACGCATCGTATCGCATTAAAACCAAATTCGAAATCGAAACGGCATACGAAAATCAAATCGGCACGTGTATCACGCATAGGTCAAAACCTATCGCCTACGCATGCAAGAATAGTCAAACCAACCCTCGATGTCGATGTACAAACGTCAAACCATCGAGAAAACCCAAATACACTCATTTGCGCATCCACGAACACTAACTATAATATAAAATAGGTTAAAATTCACAAAAACCCCAATTTCACCTTAAAAGCCATTTTTCCGAAAATCTAGCAAGCAAAAATTACCCGTTTTAGTACAAGACTCGACGTTTAAACAAATCTAGTGGCCATAATACTTATTAAATATCTTAAATAAGTCATAAAAACAATTTCCATAATTTAATCCCAATAAATTTCATTAACCCCAAAATTCTAGTTTACAAAATACCCAAATTTTAACAATTTATAGCAAAAATGCACAAACAACAATTTAGCTTGGATTTTCATAAACTAAAAGTATTAAACCAATCAATATAATATTTATAATGACATGAAAACTTAATTATATTTTAATCTAAGCATTTGATAATTTTTCAAAAACTCTAGTTAGCAAACTAGCATAATTATCACAATTTTAAATTAACAAATTAGCAAGTAGTAACCAACTTAAATTTTGCCTACAATTACATGTTAATCTCCTCATTACAACCATAAACTAATAATAAAAACCCTAATTAAATTCAAACCCTAGTTTTGAATTTTCCAAATTTGCAATAAAACCCAATTAAACATCTAAATTGTTAACATTGAAGCAATTAAACAACAATATAAGCATAAGGTTAAAATTATACCTCATGAACCATGGATCAACATGAAATCAAGACCTCCAAAAGATGCCTCCTTGCTCCTCAATCCAAACCACTTTGGGTCAAAGAATATTGGGTAAATGATAAAGGGTGAAATTGTGAGACTTTGGGTGGATTTTTGAAGCAAAATGGAGGGATTTTTGAAGAGAAAAGAAGTGGAGACATGAAGAGGGCTGCTGCAGAATTGGGGCTCGGCCAAATGGGGAGGGGAAGAGAGTGTGAGGTGATTGGAGAGAGAATGGGGTCAAAAATTCCATCACAATTACCTAACACCATACCTTAATAATTTATTGCTTTCTTTAATCTTTTATTCTTCTAAAAAGAGATGAGAATGGGGGGAAATTCGTGCACTTTCAGCCAAGTGGGGATTTGGGTTTGTGTGGTTGTGTGTGTGTGAGGCAATGAACACCAAACACCAATTCAAAATGCACCAAAACCCTTTTATTTTCACAAAATAAGCCTTTTTTTCAATATTTTCTAAACCGTTTTGGCAAACGATTTCGTTTCAAAAACTACATGATAAAATTTTATTTAAAGTTTTATGATGTACAAAATTTGTTTCAACTCATTCCAATTTATAATTTTGCCTAATTAAATGTATTAGTGACGGCTTAAAATAATAATAAAATAATTTTTTTTTCAGAAAATTTGAAATTTCACCAGTGGCTCAATAAACACCAAATACTAGCAATTACATAGCTAGAATATGTATATTTAATTTTATAATAAAGATATTTGCATTTTGACTTTTTACAGAAAACCCCCTTATTTTACCGTTTTTTCGAAATTTCACCGAAACGATTTTCAAAACGTTACACTCTCGATGGCCTGCTCGAAACTAGCTGGGTCATCATCTCATGATGCAATCCTCGCTCCCACTGTCATAGAGAAACAGAAGTATCTCTCAGGTGGGTGAGAAACCCTACTAGATCGGCGGAGAGGCTGAGGTTCGTTGGTAACTATTGAATCCTTTGGTTTTATCAAATGATCTGATGTAGTTTGTATAGCTGGAACCTTTCCAGTTCTACATTACAGACCTTGCCTCGAGCTTGTCCGGATTTTGCTTTTAGACATAGGCCGGTCAACCCCAAATCTTAACTGACTTAAGAGAAGGGCTCTTCCCTTTCAATATCACATATGAAGTGGTAGGCAACTGATTTGATTTGAACCCTATTCAATAGGTATGCAGCTTCTCAGGTGCATAACTCCCAAAAGGAAATAAGTAACTCAGTAGTACTCATCATAGAGTACACCTTATCATATAGGGTGTGATTGCTCCGTCCCGATATACCATCGTGCTATGGTGTATACGGAGGAGTAATGCTGAGAGAGAATCTCATTCTCCTTTAGAAAAGTCCAAGAATTCCATGCTCAAGTATTCTCCTCCTTGATCACATCAAAGGACATAATACTTATACCCGTTTTGGTTCTTTACTTATAATTTATATTCTGTGAATATCTCAAAAGGTTCGGACTTGTGTTTCAACAGGAACATATGTCTGAATCTTGAGAGATTATCAGAGAATGTAATGAAATACAAAGAACCGGTCTTGGCATGTGTAGACAGGGGACCTACATACATCAACATGTATCATCCCAAGAGTTAATTAACTCTTTCTCTGTTTCCAGCAAACAGAGCTATGGTCATCGTATCTTTGTGACATGACCGGCAAGTTTCACAAGATGTAAATTCAAACTAATTTAAATATGCATCTAAATGTAACTTCAGCCAGTCGGGTCGCATTGATATGACCTAATCTACAATGCCTCAAGAAGGATTTATTCATTTCTGAACTCTTCCTCTTGTGTGTGTTCTGTATACTAAGAACTGTAGTTTGATTTAGAACATTAATACTTTTAGATAACATGCCTGAACCGATCAACTTTTGATATAGGAAATGTTCAAAACATTATCCAACAATACAAAATTTTATCATTTCTTTACTAATAAAGAGACTGATATGATTTTGTATATCAGGTTCGGTATCTAATAACATTCGTTCAGAATCAATGAATTTGGAATACAGGGTGACAGTGACCAACAGACTTGGCTGCAACACTTGCCCCGTTTTCTGTCTCATGAAACTTATCACCCGTTCTCAGTTCTCTACCTTTCTGTAGCCCTATGTAACAGATTACATATCTGGGATCCTGATCCGGTATCAATTGTTAGTGTATATGCCCTAGAGGCCATTACTGTATCATACTAGTTTGTATATTACTTAATGGAAGCTTGGGATATTCACCTTGTATATACAATCTTGCTCAACATAGTAGTATGCTACTTGGTTTTTTTCTACTTCAATGTGTACATGTGTTTATTTTATTATATCACCTATACGCATTAGTGGAGCCCTTAGGATCTTTGCTTGATTACCAGCGTTGTAATGGCAGTCACACTAGTGGGGGCTGGGTAATCTATAAGCACATCCTTATGCAGGTCCCTAGTCGCAGGACTATCGAGACAGGGCATCGATACTCCGGAGTAGACTAGCGTATGCGCTTCTCATCCCAGCTGGGGAGACGGTCTGTCCCACAGCCGTCAGTACGTCGTACTTGAGATAGTATGCGGGTGCTCGTTGGGTTACGAGTACACTGGACAGGACTCGTCGGGAACTGATAGGTTGGTACTATACCTATCGTCAGTTATCAGTTCCCAGGTGACATGAGTACAGCTTAGTCCGCTGACTTGACACTGTCACTTCGCCTCGAGTGTGTTCCCACTGTACTTAGATTACTACCCTACCACGGCTCAAAGGAGTCGTGCAAACAGGTAGTAGTTGGGTGCAGTCCCGAAGCACTTGGAGGCAGTGACGGTGAGACAGGATTCGTCTCTCCCGGTATTGGGGGTTGACATCGCGCTGTGTCTAGGAGAGCCATTACACGAGTAGTCCCTGGCCAGGGCAAGCGAGATATACTGGTAGGCTTCCAGTGTTATCTCAGGGTGTTTTGGGCTTCACTCCGACACGACTTGTACCGCTATTAGGGGACTGACGTTTACCGCCCCCCTAGGCCCGCCATGCGATGTATCAGACGAACAGACCGGACTATACGGAGACTGTCACATTCAGGCTCAGTAGGAGTTCAGATGGGTTTCACCTCGTCAGTCTTCTTGTCGGCAACTACCTGGGGACCGTTACGCACAGTTAGTGCCGCTTGCGGTCTATGGTTAAACCCACTGCCAGCGTAGTGTCGAGTCTTTAGAGTCCCACACAGAAAGCTATTCGCCTTTAGGCAAAAGAGTAGAGGTCGCATGGTTTTGCGACAGGTCGCATGGTTTTGCGACAGGGTTCGGTCACATCCGTGCACTGTTAGTGTATATGCCCTAGAGGCCATTACTGTATCATACTAGTTTGTATATTACTTAATGGAAGCTTGGGATATTCACCTTGTATAAACAATCTTGCTCAATATAGTAGTATGCTACTTGGTTTGTTTCTACTTCAATGTGTACATGTGTTTATTTTAGTATATCACCTATACACATTAGTGGAGCCCTTAGGATCTTTGCTTGATTACCAGCGTTGTGATGGCAGTCACACTAGTAGGGCTGGGTAATCTATAAGCACATCCTTATACAGGTCCCTAGTCGCAGGACTATCAAGACAGGGCATCGATACTCCGGAGTAGACTAGCATATGCGCTTCTCATCCCAGTGTGGGAGATGGTATGTCCTACAGCCATCAGTACGTCGTACTGGAGATAGTATACGGGTGCTCGTTAGGTTACGAGTACACTGGACAGGACTCGTCGGGAACTGACCGGTTGGTATTATACCTATCGTCAGTTATCAGTTCCAAGGTGACATGAGTACAGCTTAGTCCGCTGACTTGACACTATCACTTCGCCTCGAGTGTGTTCCCACTGTACTTTGATTACTACCCTACCACGGCTCAAAGGAGTCGTGCAAACAGGTGGTAGTTGGGTGCAGTCCCGAAGCACTTGGAGGCAGTGACGGTTAGACAGGATTCGTCTCTCCCGGTATTGGGGGTTGACATCGCGCTGTGTCTAGGAGAGCCATTACACGAGTAGTCCCTGGCCAGGACAATCGAGATATACTGGTAGGCTTCCATTGTTATCTCAGGGTGTTTTGGGCTTCACTCCGACACGACTTGTACCGCTATTAGGGGACTGACGTTTACCGCCCCCCTAGGCCCACCATGCGATGTATCAGACGAACAGACCGGACTGTACGGAGATTGTCACATTCAGGCTCAGTAGGAGTTCAGATGGGTTTCACCTCGTCAGTCTTCTTGTCGGCATCTACCTGGGGACCGTTACGCACAGCTAGTGCCGCTTGCGGTCTGTGGTTAAACCCACTGCCAGCGTAGTGTCGAGTCTTTAGAGTCCCACACAGAAAGCTATTCGCCTTTAGGCTAAAGAGTAGAGGTCGCATGGTTTTGCGACAGGTCGCATGGTTTTGCGACAGGGTTCAGTCACATCCGTGCACTTGTGCACGTTTAGTGTCCGGACAGTTAACACTAGCGGGCTTTGGTTTAAGCCAGATCCTAGTGTACGTATTGGGATTGGATTTATCCAGTATGTATTCGTGTTCCTCGGAACGCAGATGCGGGTGTGCATGCACAGTTGACGGAGAGACAGAGGCAGAGGATTCTCATTAGGGTTGTTGACCGTTGACTGTTGACTATTGACTTTTTGCTCAACCCTAATGAGAATATGATATATGATTAACAATAATATTAATTAAGTATTATGGTGACATGGTTGTTGAGGGGTTGACTTTGTTGACTTGTTGACTTTGTTGACCGGTTGACTAGGTTGGACTACTTGACCATCATGATGACAATGGCTATCATTTCATGGCAAAGACTTTTTACTTGCTTGTTTCTCTTGTGAGAAATGAGTGCATGAAATGATATGGCTATTGTAGCTTAAACCATTTACACAGTACTTGATTACTATTTTTGTGATGATGGTTTTGGATTATGAGAGCCAAGAGAGAAAAGTCTTCTCTCATTCTATCATTCTCATTCTCTCTCTTGTTCTTGAGCTCTCATCTCCTTCCTCTTGCTCTCCCTCTCTTAGTCTATGGTTCACTTGTCTCATGAGTTGAGAACCAAGAACCATAGAGAAAATCCCAACACACTCTTCTCTACTCACTCTAGTTCACAAGGTTTGGCAAACCAAGTGAACTAGTTTCTTCAAAGATCGAAGAAGAAGCCAAAGGTAGAAGCTTTCGAGGTGGATCTATCTTCGGCGCAAGGAGACGACGGAGTGAAACCGATCCGGACAACCATCAAGGCTTGAAGACGAAGGAGATCAAGAAAGAAAGGTATAACCCCCTAACCGAGTAGTTAACAACTCCTAGTTAGGTTGTTAGTTAGATGTTTAATAAAGATCCGGTTTTGAGTCCATGTTACCACCTCTAGAAAATTGTTTTTCACCAAATTCCGCATGCCCGAAAGTACCGGGAGAGGTAGCATGGACTTACATGCACTTTTGCACGTACAGTGTCCGGACAGTTAACACTAGCGGGCTTTGGTTTAAGCCAGATCCTAGTGTACGTTTTGGGATTGGTTTTATCCAGTATGTATTCGTGTTCCTCGGAACGCGGATGCGGGTGTTTATGCACAGTTGACGGAGAGACAGAGGCAGAGGATTCTCATTAGGGTTGTTGACCGTTGACTGTTGACTATTGACTTTTTGCTCAACCCTAATGAGAATATGATATGTAATTAACAATAATATTAATTAAGTATTATAGTGACATGGTTGTTGAGGGGTTGACTTTGTTGACTTGTTGACTTTGTTGACCGGTTGACTAGGTTGGACTAGTTGACCATCATGATGACAATGGCTATCATTTCATGGCAAAGACTTTTACTTGCTTGTTCTCTTGTGCAAAATGAGTGCATGAAATGATATGGCTATTGTAGCTTAAACCATCACTAATACTTGATTGCTATTATTGGTTATGATGGCTTTGGATTATGAGAGCTAAGAGGGAAAAGTCTTGCTCATTCTTTCATTTTCCTTTCTCTCTCTTGTGTTCTTGAGCTCTCATCTTCTTCCTCTTGCTCTCCCTCTCTCTAGTCTATGGTTCACTTGTCTCATGTGTTGAGAACCAAGAACCATAGAGAAAAATCCCAACACACTCTCCTCTACTCACTCTAGTTTACAAGGTTTGGCAAACCGAGTGAACTAGTTTCTTCAAAGTTCGAAGAAGAAGCCAAAGGTAGAAGCTTTCAGGTGGATCGATCTTCGGCGCAAGGAGACGACGGGGTGAAGCCGATCCGTACACCATCGAGGTTTGAAGACGAAAGAGTTCAAGAAAGAAAGGTATAACCCCCTAACCGAGTAGTTAACAACTCCTAGTTAGGTTGTTAGTTAGATGTTTAACCAAGATCCGGTTTTGAGTCGATGTTACCGCCTCTAGAAAATTGTTTTTCACCAAATTCCGCATGCCCGAAAGTACCGGGAGAGGTAGCATGGACTTACAGTGGTATCAGAGCCTAGTTAAACTCTATCTAACATGTTAGCATAGTAGCTAGAAATTCGATCGGAGAAAAAGTCCCGAAATGAACCCGGAATTCATGCTTGCTGTCGAATTTTTTCTCTGTTCCAAAAATGATAAATCATACTTTAAAATTCAGCTCAGGGTTTTTATAGCAAACTGCAAAAATTTCATCCACTGATCCGATCAAAGCGCCACGGAAACGCGGCGGGAGCGTGCTTCCGCCGCGGTTCCGCGGCCGAATTGACTCGGCCGTGGGAAATTTTGGTTGCAGTTTGTTCAGTGGGGTATTTTGGGAATTTTGGTATATGTTTTTTCAGCCCAGATTTTCCAGAAAGAAAATTTTGTTTTTGGGGCTTTAAAAACCGTATTTCGATCGAGTTTCTAAAGACTTAAGCTGACGGGTTTTTATCTGTGATGTGATATTTGTATTGAATGTCTGCTAATCGCTATATGTCGATTAGTGGGAGTTATACAAATCTGTGATCTGTAATGTTGCTGGAATGTGTATATGAATTCATTGGATTGTCGCGGGTGAATAGCCGGGGGTTGTGAGACGAGAGTTTTCTTTTCTTTCAATTCATGTAAATTTGTAAATTGATGTAATAATTATTTATATGGCCGCAAAACCGGGTCGGGGTTGTAGCCGTCATTGTATAATTTCTTTTTACTGTTTTTGCTCCTAGGATAGACCCATGGATGGGGTGCACAAACTACCAGGTATCTCGAAGTGCCGAGTGGCCTACTCACGTCATTGAGGGAGGTTGCTCCGCTTCGGATATTTGGCGGGTAGTTTGCCGCACCCGTAGGGGTCTTAGGTGGGGTATTGGCTATTCACCACGACCGTGTAATCTGCTTTTCGTTACAGGCTCGTACGAATTGCGGGTTCCTAGTATATCCAATGTGTTCATCTGTGATCTGAAATGGCTATCATTGCAATATATCTATATATGATATTATTTAGGCGTTGCTTATGTTTTACAGCCGTGCTAGCCCAGCCCCCGCTCTGTCGTTAGTTAAGTAACCTAACGGGTAATGACGGGGCCCCGTGGCGAATGCGAATGGCATAAGCGTACGTCATATTTTGGTTGCTTTCTGCAATGGTAGGATTAAATGATGGGACGCATTAAAAGAACTAATGCAAGAATATCACGCATTAAAAGAACTAATGCAAGAAAATAAACCAAGTAAAAGTCGTTGGAACACTTTCGAAAAACCACTCGGTTCTTTTCAAAACCAACTTTTAAATGCGGAGCTTGAGCCACTCCTTTTAAAAGCTATCTCGTTCCATCGATTATATCAAGTTCACTACGTTCACGGTTTCGCCAAAACCATTCATAGCCCTCCGTCGTTTCACATGAATAGTCAATAGTATTCAAGCTATGTTTGTTGGCCAAAGTCAAGGCATAGTGATTGGTAGCTATTGGGTATTCATGTGCAGCATAGATAGATGCGTTGGTTTGGAACAGTCGTACTGCCTTGTTGGCCAAAGTCAAGGGTAAGTGCCGGTGGATTCAAATTAACCTGGAGAACGACGGGTAGAACTTGACATGTGACTTATGATTTGTTGGCCAAAGTCAAGGTCATAAGAGCATGGGGCAAAAAAAATCCACATCGGGAGTTTCAAAAGAACTGAAACTTGCTAGTGTTGCATACCATTTGGAGTGTGATGATTCTGGTAGGATTCCTTCAATTTCGTCACGCGATGATATTTGGATCCCGATCCTACTGTGAGTATATGCTACTCCTCGGGAAATTTCTCACTTAACGATCAATGCTATAAACCTAGTAGGTGTCTAGAAAGGTGTTAGCGGGGCTACGCCCCCAGGGAAAAGAGGTTATTTAATTAAGGAATTTCGCGAAAGCGTTGGAAAACCTCCCTTCGAAGCACCGACACTGGCCTGGCTGAACGGTTAAGCAAGTATTGTGCGGTGAGATTGATCCCAACAAATTCTTCCTTTTTGGTTTGAGGAGGGATTCGAGAGACAGTGGGAGCCATCCTGTTTAGATAAACTAAAAACCACTCTAAACTTGCAAGAGCATCATGCTGAATGTTTCTTCTCTCTCCTAATTGCAGCGACCAATCGACATGACTGGACTTAAGTTACTTCTAGATAAAAACATACTGACAGGGCCAAACTACAAAGATTGGCTCAGGAATTTCAAGATGGCAATCACTTACGACAAGCTGGGGTATCTTCTTACCACCAAAGCTCCCCCTGTCCCAGGTCCCAAAACCAGCGTCGCGGATAAGGAAATCCGTAAGACCTGGGAACTAGACTGCGCGAAGGCCAAGTGCCTCGTGCTTGCCTCTATGGACAATAAACATCAGAGGAGGCACGAGAATATGGACCTGGAATCCATATTTCTTCATACAAAAGAACTGTATGGAGAGCAATCTCGTATCGCAAGATACGAAGTGTCGAAGAAGTTATTTTCGGCAAGATTGGCCGTCGGATCATCGGTAGCGGAACACGTGCTTAAGATGATTGGCTACATTGAGGAGCTCGCGGACCTTGGGACCACGTTGGAGAATGAGCTCTATACGGACTTGATTCTCCAGTCCCTTCCTTCCACTTACGCCCAGTTCATACTGAACTTCAACTTACAAGAAAAGGAAGTTGAACTTTCAGAACTCCTCAACATGCTGAGGAGTGCAGAGGGCACCCTACAGAAAGGTAGGGAAACATCCACTTTGTTTGTAGAAGGATCTTCTTCTTCTAGGTCCAAGGCGAAAGTCAAGGGAAAGAAGAAGAAAGCCCTCGCCAAACCAAGAGGCGGTGTTAGTAAAGTGAATACGAAGGGAAAGGCAAAAGCAAAAGCAACAAAGAAAACGGGGCAGCTTGTGGATAAAGAAGAATGCTTCTATTGTCATAAGAAGGGACACTGGAAGAATGATTGCAGGGCTTGGAAAGCCAGAACACAGGAACTGAAGCAAGTTGCGGCTTCAACTTCAAGTGTGTATGTTATTGATAACTGTCTTTCAATAAACTCTACTTCCTGGGTATTGGATACCGGATCAGGATCTCATATCTGTAATTATTTGCAGGCGTTGAGAAACCGTAGGTTTTTGAAGGCAGGTGACATGACCCTCAAAGTTGCAAACGGAGCTAGCATGGATGCTAAGGCCGTGGGGGACTATCACCTGGGAATGTCAGATGGACATGTTTTGGTTTTACGTAATTGCTTTTTTGTACCCAACGCAACTTGTAATATCATTTCTGTATCTTTGGTTTCTAAAGAAGGTTATGAATTTGCGTTTGTAAGTAATGTTGTAAACATTCACCTTAATCAAGTCTTGATTGGGTCAGGTACATTGAGCAATGGTATATACGTATTAAACCAACCACAGATTTTCAATGTCCAGAATACACACAAAAGAAAGTCTCCAGAAATCAATCAGACTTTCTTATGGCATTGTAGACTGGGTCACATCAATGAGAGAAGGTTGACGAAGTTACATACAGAAGGATATTTGAATCCGTTCGAATATCAATCGTATGCCACTTGTCAATCCTGTCTCAAAGGAAAGATGACAAAGACTCCGTTCACTGGACACGGAGTAAGAGCGAGCGAGCTCTTGGGACTCGTACACAGCGATGTGTGCGGTCCAATGTCTACACATGCGCGAAGCTGTTTTTCATACTTCATTACTTTTACGGATGACTTTTCAAGGTACGGTTATGTCTTCTTAATGAAACATAAGTCCGAAGCCTTTGGAAAGTTCCAAGAATATAAGAATGAAGTAGAAAAACAAACCGGCAAAAGTATCAAGATTCTAAGATTGGATCGAGGTGGTGAATACTTGAGTGCCGAGTTCCTGGACTATTTAAAAGAGAACGGAATTCTCTCTTAGCTTACTCCTCCATACACTCCGCAACATAACGGTGTATCGGAAAGACGGAACCGAACCCTATTGGATATGGTACGGTCCATGATGAGTAACGCTGAGTTACCACAATCATTCTGGGGGTATGCGCTAGAATCAGCTGCATACCTTTTGAACCGAGTTCCCACTAAGACTGTGCCTACCACACCATATGAGATGTGGTGTGGGAAGAAACCCTATCTTAAGCACATTAAGACATGGGGATGTCCAGCTTTTGTCAAAAAGCAGCATGCGGACAAACTCGAGGCACGCTCAGTACAGTGCAAGTTCGTGGGATATCCAAAGAACTCCAAGGGATATTTCTTCTACTGCGAAGAGGAACAAAAGGTTTTTGTTTCTCATCATGCCTACGTCTTGGAAACTGAGTTTTTGGAAAACCAGATAAGTGGGAGCACAGTAGAACTGGAAGAAATTCCAGAACCACGAGCTATTACTGAAAGCTTAGTGGAACCAGAGGGTTCAAAAGAACAGGACATTCCTACGCCGCTCCGCAGGAGTAGTAGGCAGTCTCATCCGCCCGAGAGATACTACGGTTTTCTCATAGACGGGGATAGAGAGGATTGCATCATAGTTTATGATGAGCCTACTAGGTTCCAGCAGGCCGTTCAGAGCGTTGACTCGGTAAAATGGCTGGATGCAATGCGGACCGAAATGGAGTCCATGTACACCAACAAAGTATGGACGTTGGACATTGCTCCAGACGGGGTAAAACCCGTAGGATGCAAGTGGATCTTCAAAATGAAGATTGGTGTAGATGGACAGGTTGAGACCTATAAAGCTAGACTTGTTGCAAAGGGTTTTCGTCAAAGACCTGGTTTGGACTATGACGAGACCTTTTCTCCAGTAGCTATGCTGAAATCCATTCGGATCCTTCTTGCCATTGCTGCCTTCCACGATTATGAGATTTAGCAGATGGACGTAAAGACCGCCTTTCTAAATGGAAATTTAGAGGAGTGTGTCTATATGGACCAGCCAGAAGGTTTCATTCAGAGTGGGAGCAGCGGAAAAGTGTGCAAGTTGCTTAAGTCCATCTACGGACTAAAGCAGGCATCGCGGAGTTGGAACATCTGTTTTGATGAGACGGTCAAGGAATTTGGCTTTATCAAAAATCCAGATGAACCATGCATCTATAGTAGATTTGTAGCGAGAACTATAGTATTCCTCGTTTTATACGTGGATGACATTCTCTTGATAGGAAATGACATTCCTATGCTACAATCTGTCAAGGGGTTCTTGTCACACAGGTTCTCCATGAAAGACCTGGGTGATGCCTCATACATCCTGGGGATCCGGATCCATCGTGATAGATCCAAGAGGATATTAGGACTTTCACAGTCCAGGTACATCGACACCATACTGAAAAGATTCAGTATGGAAGATTCCAAGCGCGGTAACCTACCGGCTTGTCACGGGATCACCCTCTCTAAAGAGATGTCTCCCAAGACTGATTTGGAGAGGGATCGCATGTCTATTATACCCTACGCTTCTGCGGTAGGCTCTATAATGTATGCGATATTGTGTACCAGACCGGATGTAGCTTATGCACTGAGTGTGGTAAGCCGGTATCAGTCAAACCCTGGGGAGAAACACTGGATAGCGGTAAAGAACATTCTCAAGTACCTGAGAAGGACTAAGGAGATGTTCTTGGTGTATGGCGGAAAAGACCTCCAGATCGAGGCCTTTGCTGACTCCAGCTTCCAGAGTGACAAGGATGATTCCAAATCCATGTCGGGTTTTGTCTTTACCCTCAATGGAGGGGCGGTGTGTTGGAAGAGTTCCAAACAGGAAACCGTTGCTGACTCGACTATGGAAGCGGATTATATCGCTGCATCTGATGCCGCAAAAGAAGCCGTCTGGATGAGGAAGTTCTTGAAAGAACTTCAAGTGGTTCCGTCCATTGTTGATCCAATACCTCTGTATTGCGACAACAACGGGGCTATAGCTTTAGCGAAGGAACCCAGGTCCCATCAGAGATCCAGACACATCTTGAGGCGGTATCACCTGATCAGGGAGATCGTGGATCGCCAGGAGATCGAGGTTCGGAGGGTTGCTTCAGAAGATAACACTGCAGATCCATTCACCAAGGCCTTGCCCCAGACTCAGTTCGAGCGGCTGATCGAGATGATAGGTCTTCGATACGCCAGTACATGGCCTTAGTGCAAGTGGGAGATTGTTAGTGTATATGCCCTAGAGGCCATTACTGTATCATACTAGTTTGTATATTACTTAATGGAAGCTTGAGATATTCACCTTGTATATACAATCTTGCTCAAAATAGTAGTATGCTACTTGGTTTGTTTCTACTTCAATGTGTACATGAGTTTATTTTATTATATCACCTATACGCATTAGTGGAGCCCTTAGGATCTTTGCTTGATTACCAGCGTTGTGATGGCAGTCACACTAGTGGGGGCTGGGTAATCTATAAGCACATCCTTATGCAGGTCCCTAGTCGCAGGACTATCGAGACAGGGTATCGATACTCCGGAGTAGACTAGCGTATGCGCTTCTCATCCCAGTAGGGGAGACGGTCTGTCCCACAGCCGTCAGTACGTCTTACTTAAGATAGTATGCGGGTGCTCGTTGGGTTACGAGTACACTGGACAGGACTCGTCGGGAACTGATAGGTTGGTACTATACCTATCGTCAGTTATCAGTTCCCAGGTGACATGAGTACAGCTTAGTCCGCTGACTTGACACTGTTACTTCGCCTCGAGTGTGTTCCCACTGTACTTAGATTACTACCCTACCACGGCTCAAAGGAGTCGTGCAAACAGGTAGTAGTTGGGTGCAGTCCCGAAGCACTTGGAGGCAGTGACGGTTAGACAGGATTCGTCTCTCCCGGTATCGGGGGTTGACATCGCGCTGTGTCTAGGAGAGCCATTACACGAGTAGTCCCTGGCCAGGGCAAGCGAGATATACTGGTAGGCTTCCAGTGTTATCTCAGGGTGTTTTGGGCTTCACTCCGACACGACTTGTACCGCTATTAGGGGACTGACGTTTACCGCCCCCTAGGCCCGCCATGCGATGTATCAGACGAACAGACCGGACTATACGGAGACTGTCACATTCAGGCTCAGTAGGAGTTCAGATGGGTTTCACCTCGTCAGTCTTCTTGTCGGCAACTACCTGGGGACCGTTACGCACAGTTAGTGCTGCTTGCGGTCTGTGGTTAAACCCACTGCCAGCGTAGTGTCGAGTCTTTAGAGTCCCACACAGAAAGCTATTCGCCTTTAGGCAAAAGAGTAGAGGTCGCATGGTTTTGCGACAGGGTTCGGTCACATCCATGCACTTATGCACGTACAGTGTCCGGACAGTTAACACTAGCGGGCTTTGGTTTAAGCCAGATCCTAGTGTACGTTTTGGGATTGGTTTTATCCAGTATGTATTCGTGTTCCTCGGAACGCGGATGGGGGTGTGTATGCACAGTTGACAGAGAGACAGAGGCAGAGGATTCTCATTAGGGTTGTTGACCGTTGACTGTTGACTATTGACTTTTTGCTCAACCTTAATGAGAATATGATATGTAATTAACAATAATATTAATTAAGTATTATAGTGACATGGTTGTTGAGGGGTTGACTTTGTTGACTTGTTGACTTTGTTGACCGGTTGACTAGGTTGGACTAGTTGACCATCATGATGACAATGGCTATCATTTCATGGCAAAGACTTTTGCTTGCGTGTTCTCTTGTGCAAAATGAGTGCATGAAATGATATGGCTATTGTAGCTTAAACCATCACTAATACTTGATTGCTATTATTGGTTATGATGGCTTTGGATTATGAGAGCCAAGAGGGAAAAGTCTTGCTCATTCTTTCATTTTCCTTTCTCTCTCTTGTGTTCTTGAGCTCTCATCTTCTTCCTCTTGCTCTCCCTCTCTCTAGTCTATGGTTCACTTGTCTCATGTACTGAGAACCAAGAACCATAGAGAAAAATCCCAACACACTCTCCTCTACTCACTCTAGTTCACAAGGTTTGGCAAACTGAGTGAACTAGTTTCTTCAAAGTTCGAAGAAGAAGCCAAAGGTAGAAGCTTTCAGGTGGATCGATCTTCGGCGCAAGGAGACGACGGGGTGAAGCCGATCCGTACACCATCGAGGTTTGAAGACGAAGGAGTTCAAGAAAGAAAGGTATAACCCCCTAACCGAGTAGTTAACAACTCCTAGTTAGGTTGTTAGTTAGATGTTTAACCAAGATCCGGTTTTGAGTCCATGTTACCGCCTCTAGAAAATTGTTTTTCACCAAATTCCGCATGCCCAAAAGTACCGGGAGAGGTAGCATGGACTTACATCAAATACCCAGGACGTAGAGGATACAGAGAAACAGTTCTATGTAACGAACACACCTGAAGATGATGCATCCGCATGCACTTTCTTCGTTTGGGTGGCACGGGAAATCTGGCATTTCCCAATTTCCTGCTCTGTCTTATAACAATTTATAAGTTGGAGCGGGACCAACGTTCCCCAGCTCAATATAACAAGCGGGTTCGGTCAATATTCCGTATTATTATCTTGATTAAGGCGTGATATGGTCGCTACCTGGAGAGAGAGAGAAGAAAACACTCAGCGTATGCTCTTGCAAGATCAGATTGGTTATTATTTTATCTAATCAGGATGGCTCCCACTGTTTTTTATCAAATCTTCTTTCAAACCTTAAAAGGAAAGACTAGCCGGGATTAATTACACACTACAAGTTCGCCAATCTTTCAGCCAGGCCAATGTCAGTACTTTGAGGGAGGTCTCCCGTGCTTTCGCACGAACCTAATTAGTGTAAACCTCGTTTTCCCAGAGGCGTAACCTCGTTAACACCTTTCTAGACACCTACTTGATCGGCTAATTGTAATGTGTAAAACTCTCCCAGGAGTAACTCTTACTCGCAGTGGGTATCGGGATCCAACTATCTCATAGAAGGTATGCAATCTCATTGCAAATTTCAACACTTGAAATTCCCGATAATTTTGCCCCTAGCACCCTATGACCTTGACGGAGTTCAACAAACCATAGGCTACTAGTCAAGTTCAACCCGTCATTTCTTGATCGAATTAAACTCACCCGCACGACCCTTGACGGAGGTCAACAAGGCCGCATGACTACCCTAATCCAATCTGCATCATATGCATAAGCAGATAAATACTAGTTAGCTACCGCACACTACGCCTTGACGGAGGTCAACAAACGTAGCACGAATACTAAGTAGGACTTATCTGAAATGACGGAGGGCTACGACAGGTTTTTCTGAAAACCTATTGCTTAGTGAACTTGATATCGTTGTAGAATCAAATGATTTTAAAATGGAGTGTTTTTTTGAGGCTTTTCTAGTTTTGCTAAAGGGGTCACTCCCGGTGAAGGGATCGTTGGCCCTTTCCTCGTCGAATGAAGTGCGGAATATATCACATATATCACTGTGCAAAGCAGAAACTATAGAAGCTATCAAAAGACAAACCGAGTGTGTAGCATCTGCCAGTTATTGCTAAAGGGGTCACTCCCGGTGAAGGGATCATCGGCCCTTTCCTCATTGAATAAGGTGCAGGATATATCATATATACCGCTGTGCAAAGCAAGAACTGTAGCTACATGTTTTATTTTTGAAATTCAATTCTACAACATCTTTAGGTTTCTTTTACTTTCATTAATCATATTAATGAAGTCCCATCAGTTAATCACCTAAACATCACAGATAAATACGACGTACACTTATGCCATCCGCATTCGCCTCGATGTCCCCTCGTGCACCGTTAGGTTAGGTAACTAACGACAGAGCGGGGCAGGGCTAGCGCGGGTGTAAAACATAAGTAACGTCTATATAATATATCATATATACTATATGCTGTATCCATCACAGAACATATCACATGATCACATCACAGATATCGCAGCAGAAGAATCATATGAAACATTGGATATTCTAGGACGTCCGTGTTTTCAATACGAGCCAGTATAAAACACGGATTCCACGGTCACGATGAATAGCCAAACCCACACCCCTAGACCCCTACGAGAGCGACAAGCAACCCTACCAATTCTAGAGTTAGGAGACCCGGACTCGACTCCTCGAGTTGGTCTCCCACTGGACTCCAGAACCCGGTTACTTGTGCTCCCCTCCTTGGGTCTATCCTAGTGCGGAAAAGTAAATAATATACAATGGGTAACATCTTCCGCAACCTGGAAGTGCCCCAATAAAAGAATATTACATACAAGTTTTTACATGAATGAAAATAAAAACACTCATCTCACATAAAAAACCCCGGCTATTCAAACACGACGATCCAATATAACATATCCAGCAACACATAACATCACATGTCATTAACGTAAGTAAACATGCGTATCCCAATTGTCGTTGACATATAGCAACGAAACCGGCGATATCACATATTACACTTACGGTCACAGAAAAGAAAGTGTAAAACTACAACAGTTGGAATCCGCAATCTTCTTAGACATCGCATGCCTAACCATATGAATTCCTTAGACATCGCATGCCTAACAATTATAAACCCCGCATTTTAGTCTCATTATCGAAAACTCTTTTCAATATCAAGTCGGGCAATTCAACAAGATTCCCGACATTTTGATCGAATGCTCGTCGCAAACTTTATTAGGCGGCCGCACCCCCGATGCCGTCGATGAAGTGCACCAAGGCGGAACACCGCTGCCGCGAGTACCCGAACGGATGCTTTCGGCGACGGGGTTCTCCTACACTCACTTGGTCGGGGCTATGGGGCGTGGCTGTCTATTAAGTTTACCCGGTGAATATCCGCGTACGCTACGTGATTGCGACGGACTTTTGATCGCATCAAAATTCCGTGGCAACCGATCAAGTGAGACTAAAGTGCTATGTTTATAACATTCATATCAGTTATCTCATAACTACTTGTGGATTTCCAAATATTGTATCACATTCCGGGTAAATAGAAAATGTTAAACTTTCCGATCGAACAATCAAACACCCAAGTTTTCCCGAAACAGCTCAACACATGAAATAAGTTTTAAAACATCCACTTCATGCCTCAGTACGAATGGTCCAGCCGTAGAAGGGTCAAGCCAACGCCTCACATGTCGCACGCCGTACTGCCCCAAACCCTAAGGTTCAAAGGGCAGTTCAAGACGGTCACATAATCGAGTTAAGGTTTGTTGTCTTCTAGAGGGTCCATCGCGTTACTTGCACTACTTAGAACATTTTTAAACTACGGAAAAATCCAACACTTGGAAATTTCCCGATAGGGGAAAAAGTGGGTATTTATATCCAGTCGAACTTTTTAACAGTTTCTAAAATATCCGGAAAAACAAAAACGAAGTTAAGTTATCCGATCAAATTAACGAGTCCCCAATAAAACCCTAGAAAACTCAACACTTGAGTGGAATTAAAAAATTCCCATAAAAAATTGCCAAAAAAGGACCTAAGAATAAATATATGAAATTTCAGGGACTAAGTCCAAATTTTGGCCGCGGAACCGCCGCCAAACCTATGGTTTCGCCGCGGTTCTGCGGTCCAATTATTGACTTAGTGGACCGTACTTCACAGTAATTCTTAGTTTTTCCTTCTTGTTTTTCTGAGAATTTTTAATTCACAAAAATCCACTGTTTTGAAATATGTACAGAGAAGGGTTTTGTCGGGGTTTACGGGTTTGATCGGACTTCTAATTTCGTCTACACTTCACCTAAAACTCTAGCTAGGCTCTGATACTACTGTAGGGTTCCTAGACACACTCAAGAGGTCTCACAAGGCATCAACCATGCCAAATTCAAATTTTTCCGGTGCCGAGAAACCCTAATGCGATCGTTAACTAGAAATTAGGCGAAAACTAATGCAAGTAAACAGCTTTACTCTAAAGTGAACGGAAATACAACCTTTGTAGATCCGGTCCTCCACCTCCACAGCTCCGCGTTGACGTCCCTCCGCAGCGATCATCGGATCCCGGACTCTAGTAATGGTTTCGTCGAAGAAATGATCGGGCTAGATCGTCGACTTCGATGCCGAAGAAAATCTACGTCGAGACAACTCAAGATCAAGCTCCAACTTCACCAAGTCATGAAACTAGTAAAGAAAACACCCTATACTACTTGGCAAGTGGTAGAAGATGAAGAAATAGGAAGTGGGTTCACTTTAGATTTGGGTTTCTCACTTGATTTCATCACTTGACATTTTTGTAGAAAGCTTTTCTTTCTTCATCTTAAAGAAGAAGAAGAAGGAGGATGAAAAAGAATAATCATCAATCATGAAAAATCAAGTGATGGTTATCATTTTGAAACCATGGATGAGTGTAGAGAATAAACTAGGGTTAAGTTGAATGGTTAGGTTAAAGGAAAGAAATAAAATGGTTACTTCTTCAAAGTTTCATGAAGCTTCAACAAAAGACAAAGCAAGCCACCATTTCATTTTCCTTTGCCAAAATGAATAAAGAGAATAAATAAATAAGTAGATCAAAACCCTAACCATTAACATAACCATGGTTTAATCATACACACCCAAGTTTACATGTATCATCAAACATGATACAAACTAGTGCACAAAAATATATCGCATATACAATGTGCACATTCAAGTGAGAAAATAATCTTAAGTGAACAATTACTAGTTAATGTAAAGTAAAGTAATATATCAAATATATAATTATACATTAAATCATTAAATCAACACTTGATTTAACGATCCGGTCATATCGCATATGACCGACTAATATCCAATGTATCGACTAATCGAATCAATCCTTGATTCGATAACTAGGTTATATCGCATACAACCAATCGATACATTCATTGCGAGAATAGAATACGGTATGACATACACGTATTATTCTCGGTCCCGCACATATCTCATATGTGCTCCTATTTCGTTTCGCTTGAGCCAGGAAACCTTTGTGTAGGACTCTAAAGACTCGACAATACGCCGGCAGCAGGTGATGATCATATCAAACACCCACAAGCCGCAAGCGGTCTGCTAAACGTAACGGCCATCCGAGTATTGAGCGATCAGAAGATCGACGAGCAAGCCCGCTCACACTCCTGTGAATCCAACTAGTAACACTTACCGTACAGTCCGGTCTCGTCGTCTGATATGTCGCATATCTCGCCTAGGGGTGGTAAATGTCAGACCTCAATAGCTCGATAAGTCGTGTCGATATGAAGTCTATAACAGTTCGAGAAACTACTGGTAACACTTACCAGTAAATCTCAGCAACCCTGGCCAGGGATTTCCGGTTATAGCCAGTCGAACACAGCACAACATCAACTCCCTATACCGGGAGAGACGAATCCCCTCCTATCGCTCATTGCCCCCATGTGATTCGGGACTGTACCCAAAAACCACCGTTTTGCACGCCCTCTTGGACGTGGTAAGGTGGAAATCAAAGCACAGTGGGAATCACACAAGACTCTATGACGATCTCGGGTCAACAGACTACTCTGTACTAGTGTCACCAGAGAACTGCCATCTGACGTAAGGTATAATACCATCTGGGAGTTCTCGGCGAGTCCGTCCAGTGTACCCAATCTCCACTGAGCACCCGTATATCATCTCTGATGTCAAACATCAATGGATATGGGATCATCCATCGCCCATCTGTATGGGTCGAGAAGGTATACGCTAGTCTACTCTGGTATATCGATGCCCTGTCTCGATACACCCACGACTAGGGACCTTGAAGGATGTACTTATGGACTACCATGTCCCCACTAGTATGATCTGCATCATAGTCCAGGTAGTCAAGTACACATCCTAAGGGCTTTACCAACATGTAACAGAGAGACAATCAGTGTACACGTTAAGGTAAAGAGCAACCAGATAGCATACTATCATGTCGAGCAAGAAAGTCCTCCCTATATATGTCCAAGCATCCACTACAATATACATCCTATGTATAGTAATGGCCTCTAGGGCATACATATAACTAACATATCCAATAAACTGTGGATCATCATAGTGATACAGAGTGTCCTGGAGAAATACAAAGGTGATTTAGGATTGGCGACGAAATACTTGGTTTGGTCGTGGATAGCAGTCGCAATTTACTTTGCCCTCTTACTAATCCCTTGATATGTCTTTACTTAATACCTTCTGTACACCATCGTTATGCTAATTGGTTTTCTTCATTCCCTACCGTTCGGCACCAGCCTAAGGTTTGGAAGAAGACTATCCAATTTGTGTAATAGGTGTACTATCTCCTAAACCAAGGAGTACTCGCAACCTGAGAGAAGGTAAAAGGAAAAGACAACTGAATAGTCTTATTCGTTTTCTCCAGAACCGAAAACCTGTTAGTTATATGTATGCCCTAGAGGCCATTACAGTACATTGGATGTATATTGTAGTGGATGCTGGGACATATATAGGGAGGACTTTCTTGCTCGACATGATAGTATGCTATCTGGTTACTCTTTACCTTAACATGTACATTGATTGTCTCTCTGATACATGTTGGTAAAGCCCTTAGGATGTGTACTTGACTACCTGGACTATGATGCGGATCATACTAGTGGGGACATGGTAGTCCATAAGTACATCCTTCAAAGTCCCTAGTCGTGGGTGTATCGAGACGGGGCATCGATATACCAGAGTAGACTAGCGTGTACCTTCTCGACCCATACAGATGGGCGATAGATGATCCCATATCCATCGGTGTTTGACATTAGAGATGATATACGGGTGCTCAGTAGAGACTGGGTACACTGGACGGACTCGCCGAGAACTCCCAGATGGTATTATACCTTACGTCAGATGGCAGTTCTCTGGTGACACTGGTACAGAGTAGTCTGTTGACCCGAGATCGTCATAGAGTCTTGTGTGGTTCCCACTGTGCTTTGATTTCCATCTTACCACGTCCAAGAGGGCGTGCAAAACGGTGGTTTTTGGGTACAATCCCGAGTCACATGGAGGCAATAAGCGATAAGAGGGGATTCGTCTCTCCGGGTATAGGGGGTTGATGTTGCGCTGTGTTCGATTGGCTATAACAGGAAATCCCTGGCCAGGGTTACTGAGATTTACTGGTAAGTGTTACCAGTAGTTTCTCGAATTGTTATAGACCTCATATCGACACGACTTTTCGAGCTATTAGGGTCTGACGTTTACCACCCCTAGGCAAGATATGCGATATATCAGACGACGAGACCGGACTGTACGGTAGTGTTACTGGTTGGATTCACTGGAGTGTGAGCGGGCTTGCTCGTCGATCTTCTGATCGCTCAATACCCGGGTGGCCATTACGTTTAGCAGACCGCTTGCGACTTGTGGGTGTTTGATATGATCATCACCTGCTGCCGGCGTATTGACGAGTCTTTAGAGTCCTACACAGAGGTTTCCTGGCTCAAGCGAAACGAAATAGGAGCGCATATGAGATATGTGCGGGACCGAGAATAATGCGTGTATGTGATACCGTATTCCATTCTCGCGATGAATGTATCGAATGGTTATATGCGATATAACCTAGTTATCGAATCGAGGGTTGATTCGATAAGCCGATACATTGGATACTAGTCGGTTATATGCGATATGACCGGATCGTTAAATCAAGTGTTGATTTAATGATTTAATGCATAATTATATATTTGATATATTAATTTGCATTAACTAGTATCGGTTCACTTTTAAATGGATTTTCTCACTTAAAGTTCACAAGTTGTATATGTGATATACTTTTGTGCACTTGATTGTATCATGTTTGATGATACATGCTTACTTGAGTTTGTGTAAAGATTAAACCATGGTTATTTAAATGGTTAGGGTTTTGTTTTTCATATCTATTTATTCATTTATTTATTTATTTTCTTTTTGGAAAAAGAAAAGAAAAATGGTGGCTTTATTTGGATATATGTTGAAGCTTCATGAAGCTTTGACTTAGTCACCATTTTTGTCTTCATACCTAACCTAACCATTCACTTAACCTTAGTTTAGTCTCTACACTTGACCATGATTATTATTATGATAAGTATTCTTTTTATATCCTTTTTTAATAACTTATCATAAGATATCTTCTTCTTCTTCTTCATCTTCAAGATGAAGAAAGCTTACTTCATCAATGGCAACTCTTGAAAAAGTGTGAGAAATCCAAATCTAAAGTCTACCCACTTCCTATTTCTTCATCCTCTACCTCTTGCCAAGTAGTAGAGTGTGTTTTCTTCACAAGTTTCATGACTTGGTGAAGTTGGAGCTTGATCTAGTGATGCCTCGACGTATATCATCTTCGGCATCGTCGTCGATGACCTAGCCCGCCCATTCTCCGATGAAGCCGACGCTAGAGCCCGGGATTTGATATGGACAGCGAGAAGACTTCATTGCGGAGCTATAGAGGTGGAGAACCGGATCTACAAAGGTTGTATTTCCGTTCTTGTAGTTAACTTGTTAACTAGTTTCATTTTATCGCCTAAATTTCTAGTTAACGGTCCGTATTAGGGTTTCTCGGCACTTGTAATTTTTGAAATTGGCATTGTTGATGCCTTGTGAGACTTCATTAGCGTGCCTAGGAACCCTACAAAACCATCCTCGAATAAATTCCTTCGAGTTCGTATATAACCATACGATGGTTTTGTCCAATAGAAGTGGACGTTCGTAGTAATACGGGGTGTCCTGGAGATAAAGGTAAAAGTAGGAGTGGCAATGAGGTATGCAACTCTGACAATCCAAAAGCCAGTGTTTAAGAAGGTTTGGTTAATTTTGGTCACTGATTCATAGTCAAGGGTCGGGTAATGGTCGCTGCCAAAGAGAGAGAGAAAAGAAACACTCAGCGTGCACTCTAACCTAGATCAGAATGGTTATCACTTTATCTAATCAGGAAACCTCCCACTGTAACGTCAAATTCTTCCCCAAACCTGAAAGAAGAATTAGTCGGGATCACCCGAGGAGTAAACCAACTCATCAGTAGGAATCGGGATCCAACTATCATCGCATGATAACATGACGGAATCCGCTCATGTTATCACACTCCAGAAGGTATGCGCATATCTGGCAAGTTTCGGTTTCTTTAGAAACTCCTGATATGATTTTTGCCCCATGCTCTTATGACCTTGACGAAGGTCAACAAATCATAAGTCACATGTCAAGTTCTACCCGTCATTGTCCAGGTTAATTTGAACCCACCCGTACAAGCCCTTGACGAAGGTCAACAAGGCTATACGACTGTCCCAAACCAACGCATCTATCTATGCAGCAGAAAGGTAACAAGAAGCTACCATACACTATGCCATGACGAAGGTCAACAAACACAGCATGAATACTACGTGCTACCCGTCTGAAACGACGGAGGGCTATGAATGGTTTCTGGCGAAAAACCTTTAACGTAATGAACTTGATATCGTTGAAGGAACCGGATAGCTTTTTATAAAAATATAGTGACGAAAACCTTTGCTAAAAAGGTCACTCCCGGTGAAGGGATCTCGGCTCTTTCCCCGTGGAATGAGGTGCAGGATATTCCAACTGAATACCACGATGCAAAGCAAAAGTAATCGTCTATAGTGAAGTTATTTCCCTGACGCAAACTTCTGTCCAAGGGGTCACTCCCGGTGAAGGGATCTCGGCCTTTGCCTCGTCGACTGAGGTGCTGGATATTCATAACCGAATACCACTGTGCAAAACAAAAGTGGACGTCCTTGCAATAACAGCTTTTTGAAAAATTGTTCCAACAACATCAGAATAGGTTTGTTTAGCTTGCATTGATCCGAATCAACACAGTCCCATCAATTGATCACACCACAAAAGAACGAAAATAATGATGTACGTATATGCCATCCGCATTCGCCACTGGGTCCCGTCATCACCCGTTAGGTTACTTAACTAACGACAGAGCGGGGACTGGACTAGCGCGGATGCAAAATATATACAACATCTACTAGTATATATATCAATATATAATATTTGCTCAAGGCGTGATAAAATGCAACATCACAGAAATGTAATAAGCATAACAGAACAATACAGATATCTGGGATCCCCGGGTTTCACAGAGCCGCTACTGAAACCCGACGTTCCCCTGGTCTTGTGGATAGCCTATGCAATGAAATCCTAGACCCCTATGGGCGCAGAAAGTCACTCGCCAAAACCTGAAGCGAGGCAGCCCCCTTCAGCAACGTGAATGGACCACCCAGCACTTCACGGAATCCGGTAACTTGGACACCCCTCCTTGGGTCAACCTGTACCCCCTACGAGTGCGGCGAATAGCCCGCCAATTCTAGAGTAAAGCCCCCTCCGTATCAACGCCATGAGATGCGGGCCCATTGCCCTCTAGAACCCGGCTATCCGTGCACCCCTCCACGGGGTAATCCTAGTACAAAAAGTAAAATATACAACGGGTACATCGACCTCAGCCCGATCGTGCCCCAAAAGAATAATATACAAACAGGCAGTAACGGCAGTCCACATGTCGGACGCTCGCCCCGCAATATCAAATGTACATAATAAACCAAACTGTACTAACATTGCATCCAGGCTATCCACCAGGACAATCCGCAATATCACAGCACAACACAGAACATCAACGTGAATGTCACGTTCGCAAATCCGTCTAAAAGGGTTATAGCAGTTAGACAGAATTTACCGATCAAATGACATTCACGGTCGCAGATATAATGTAAATACTGTGAACTAACATGTTTAAAATTTTCGATCGAATAAATTTTCTGAAGTGGGCCCCAAGCACTACTGTAGCACTCAAAGAAAATCTGGGCTCAAAAAGAATATTCCAAAAATCCCAATTTCAACCCATAAAGATACTGTAGAAATTTAGTACGGCAATGACATCTTACTGCCGCGGAACCACGGCCCAAACATGGGTTTGGCCGCGGTTCCGCGGTTCTAATGTAGGATCACTGTATCAAATTTCTACAGAATGCTTAAAACTTCCTGCATGTATTTCTGCAATGCACTGGAAAAAAATTTGAGCTAAAAAAATTCGACAGAAACTGATGCAATAGAAATTGTGGTTTTTGGAAATTTGTTCGATCCAAGTTTTAAACATACTAGAGCAAGCTAAACTAGGTTAATAGCGTGGCTCTGAAACTAATGTAAGTGCACGGCGGCGTCCCGGCCGTCAATCTGACGCCGGAATGCGGAAATGATACTTTTCAAAAACTAGAAAACCGGCACCACCGCGCACTATTAAACCCGGATCGGGCCATTAACCTAATGCGAGCAAATACAAGAAAGGGTAGAATGCTATACCGAGCGATCCGTGTCCTTCGGTCTTTGGCCTCCACTCCGATCTCCTCGCGGAATCTCCGGTCTTCAGCTCCTCGTCAGAACGGGCACCACATCGCCGGGTTCTTTTACGAGCTCCCACCTCTGGACCGAGGCAACTCGGGTACGAAGTTGGCGAGCCGACGTGCCCAAGAAATGCTGTAGATGAGTGTAGAATCCATTGTCTCAATTGGGGTTGTGAAGTTGCCTCTTTGATGGAGAAGGAAAAATGAACTTTGGAGAGGTGTAAGGAATTTTGCAAGCAAGCAAATGAGATGAATGATTTTCCCTCACCAAAAATGAACCCTCTCTCCTCCCCAATTGTGGCCGGCCATTCTCCTCATGGTGAAGGGAAAAATACAACCATAAAGCAAGTGGAGAAAAATGGAATGATAATGAGGAAAAAAGAATCACCAAAGCCAAATCAAATCCAATCTCATTTAATGCAAAAGAGTTGATTCAAAAAGAATCAAATGATGCTAGTCATATCATAATTTCTCCTTTCACAAGAAACCCCCTCCACAATACTAATTTGCACAATTGCAAATAAGCCCCTCCCAACATAAAAGTCCGGCCGTGAAGGAACAAAGGAAAACTGGCCGAAACGGAATACAAACTGGCAACTTCAAAAACTGATCTCGTAATAAATTACAGGAAAACCCCGCGACTGCATATACAAACCCACATTTGTATTTCAACCGAATACAAATGCAATGAGACAAAATCTACACTGTACAATACTAGGATCCGGCTTAAACCAAAGCCCGCTAGTATTATCCGTCCGATCATGATCCGTGCAATACCGCACGTATCTGATCGAACCCTGCCATATCTCCATACGGCCTCTACAGCGTTTCGCCCGAAACTTGAGAAAACGGTCTGTGGGGGACTCTAAAGACTCGTCAACACCTTGGTTGTGGATTTAACCACTAGCACGTCAGAGGTATTAGCCATACGTAACGGGCTACCAGGTATTGACCAAAAGGGACGTCGATGAGCGAACTTACCCTGACACCCTACTGAGCCTGTCAGTGATAATATCCGTACAGTCCGGTCCGTTCGTCTATGAGCATCGCATGGCGGGCCTAGGTGGTTGGTAAAAGTCAGACCCCCAAAAGCGGTACAAGTCGTGTCGGAGTGTAGCCCAGAACACCTTGAGATACTACTGGAATACCAACCAGTAAATCTCCTTCCTTGGCCAAGGACTTCGTGTAATGGCTCTCCTAGACACAGCACGACCTTACCCCCAATACCGGGAGAGACGAACCCCTGCAGATCCGCTCACTACCTCCATGTGGCTCGGGACTGTACCCAACTAAAACCTGTTTGTACGTCTCCTTTGAGCGTGGTAGGGTAGTAATCAAAGTGCAGTGGGAACTCACACGAGACAAATGACGATCTCAGGTCGATGAACTAACCTGTACACATGTCACAAGGGAACTGCTATCTGACGTCAGGTATAAGACCAACTAGCATGTTCCCGGCGAGTCCTGTCCGGTGTACTCATAACCCAATGAGCACATGTATACATCTTAGGTGAACCAACTGACACCAGTGGCTTGTGAGACCGGCCACCGCCCCTCGTCGGGGTCTCCACTGTATACACTAGTCTACTCTGGAGTATCGATGCCCTGTCTCGAAACTCCCACGACTAGGGACCTTTTAAGGATTTGCTTATAGACCCCAGCTCCCACGTATATGATCGCCCTCATACTGCTGGCAGTCATGCAAGAATCTCAGGGGCTCTGTCAACGCGCAATAGTGACCTGTAAGGTCACCTAAAACAGTACACGATGATAAAGGTAAACCAGATAGCATACTATCATCTTGAGTAAGACTGTCCTTCCGGCATAGGTCATCCCTCAATCATTGCAATCACGTGCCTATGATCTAATAATTGACTCTGAGGGCACTATATCCAACAGTCACATCCATGCGCTTGTGCACGTTTGGTGTCCGGGCAGTTATTACTAGCGAGCTTTGGTTTAAGCCAGATCCTAGTATACGTTTTGGGATTGGTTTTATCTCGTTTGTATTCGTGTTCCTCGGAACGCGGATGCGGGTGTGTATGCACGGTTGACAGAGACAGAGGCAGAGGATTCTCATTAGGGTTGTTGACTGTTGACTTTTGCTAAACCCTAATGAGAATTAGAAATATGATTAATAATAATATTAATTAAGTATTATTGTGCCATGGTTGGGTTGAAAGGTTGACTTTGTTGACTTGTTGACTTTGTTGACCGGTTGACTAGGTTGGACTTGTTGACCACCATCATGACAATGGCTATCATTTCATGGCATTGACCTTTGCTTACTTGTTTGTTCACAAATTGCATTTAATGCATAAAATGATATTGCCATTTGATATGATAACAACCATCACATAATACTCAATTATTATTATTGGTTATGATGATTTTGGATTATGAAGAGGATGGTTGAAAAAGTCTTTCTCATTCTATCATTTGCATTCTCTCTCATCCTCAAGCTCTCCCTCTTTCTCTTGGTCTCTCTAGTTCATGGTTCTATTATCTCATGTGTTGAGAAACAAGAACCATAGAGATAAAACCCAAAACACCTCTCTACTCATCCTAGTGTACAAGGTCTAGCAAGCCAAGTATTCTAGTTTCCTCTAGATTGAGGTTGGAGCCAAAGGTAGAAGCTTTCGGATGGATCCATCTTCGGCACAAGGAGACGACGAGGTGAAGCCGATCCGACCACCACAAGGAGTTGAAGAGAAGGAGTTCAAGATTAGGTATAACCTCTAACATAGTAGCTAAACTCTTAGCTAGGTTGTTAGATAGTTTGTTTAGCAAAGATCCGTTTTTTTGAGTCCATGTTACCTCCACCGAATAAATCGTTTTTCACCATTTCCACAACCCCAAAGAACTGGGGACGGGTAACGTGGACTTACAGGTATTCCAGTAGTATCTCAGGGTGTTCTGGGCTACACTCCGACACAGCTTATACCGCTTTTGGGGTTCTGACTTTTACCAACCCCCTAGGCCCGCCATGCGATGCTCATAGACGAACGGACCGGACTGTACGGATATTGTCACTGACAGGCTCAGTAGGGTGTCAGGATGAGTTCACTCATCGACCTCCTTTTTGGTCAATACCTGGTAGCCCGTTACGTATGGCTAATACCTCTGACGTGCTAGTGGTTAAATCCACAGCCAAAGTATTGACGAGTCTTTAGAGTCCCCCAGAGACCGTTTCTCAAGTTTTGGACGAAACGCTGTAGAGGCCGTATGGAGATATGGCAGGGTTCGATCATATACGTGCGGTATTGCACGGATCATGATCGGACGGCTAATACTAACGGGCTTTGGTTTAAGCCGGATCCTAGTATTGTACAGTGTAGATTTTGTCTCATTGCATTTGTATTCGGTCGGAATACAAATACGGGTATGTATATACAGTCGCGGGGTTTTCCTGTAATTTATTACGGGATCGTTTTTCTGAAGTTGCCAGTTTGCTTTCCATTTCGGCCATTTTTCTTTTGTTCCTTCTTTGGCTGAAAATTAGTGGAGAAAGGGTTATTTGCAAGCATGCAAATTTGTTTAGTAGAGGGTGTTATTTGCTAGTAGTAGTTTCATGATGGTTGTAGCTTACATTGACTTCATTTGTTCAGCATGACTTGATATGATTAGGTGTTGGAGTGGAGATTTGGTGGTGATCATTATTCTTCATGATTATCACTTTCTCTCTCTTGCATGATTATTCATCCACTCCCTCCCTCTTGACTTTGCTCTCTCTCATTCTCCAATCAAGGGGCCGGCCACAAGATGATGGCTGTCCAAATTTTTTGGGGAGAAAAATTGGTTCTCATTTTGCTTGCAAAATCCTTTTGTTCATCTCCCAAAGCTTATTCGCAAAATCCTTTTGTTCATCTCCCAAAGCTTATTCCTTCACCTACACCAAAAATGGCAACTTCACAACCCCTTTGAGACAAAAGCTTCTACACTCAGCCTACAGTATTATTGGACACGTCGACTCGCCAACTTCGTGCCCGAGTTGCCTCGGCCCAGAGGTGAGAGCCCGTAAAAGAACCCGGCGATGTGGTGCCCTTCCGATGAGGAGATGAAGATTGAAGATTCCGCGGGGAGATCGGGATGACGACGAGAAGACCGAAGGACACGGATCGCTCGGTATATCTCTTTACCCCTTCTCTAGTTTGCTAGGAGTAGGTTAATGGCCCGATCCGGGTTTTATAGTGCGCGGTAGAGCCAGTTTTAAAAGTTAAAGAAAAGTATCGTTTTCGCATTCCGGCGTCGGAAAGACGGCCGGGGCGCCGCCGTGCACTTACACTTATATCAGAGCCACGCCATTAACCTAGTCTAGCTTGCTCTAACGTGTTTACAAGTTCGATCGAACGAATTTGCAAATACCCGCATTTTCTGGTCTAGTTGCTGTCGATTTTATTTTGTGCTCCAAAAATTTTTCTGAGCATGTCAAAAAATCGTGCAGGGTTTTTTAAGTATTCTGTGAAATTTTTGTTCACTGTTGTTCCTGTAGTACCGTGGAACCACGGCCTTACCCCTGTTCCGGCCGCGGTTCCGCCGCAGTATTAAGGAAACAGTGCACCAAATTTTTACAGAGGGTCTTGGACTTGGAAATGGGGGTTTTGGTATATTCTTTTTGGGCCTAGATTTTCTTTGAGTGCTACAATAGTGCTTGGGGCCCACTTAGGAAAATGTTGGTCGATCGAAAATTTTAAACATGTTAGTTCACAGTATTTACATTATATCTGGGACCGTGAATGTCATTTGATCGGTAAATCCTGTCTAACTGCTATAGCCCTTTTAGACGGATTTACGAACGTGACATTCACGTTGATGTTCTGTGTTGTGCTGTGATGCTGCGGATTGTCGTGGTGGATAGCCTGGATGCAATGTTAGTACAGTTTGGTTGTATATGTACATTTGATATTGTGGGGTGAGCGTCCGACATGTGGACTGCCGTCACTGCCTGTTTGTATATTATTCTTTTGGGGCACGACCGGGCTGAGGTCGATGTACCCGTTGTATATTTTACTTTCTGTACTAGGATTACCCCAAGGTGGGGTGCACGGATAGCCGGGTTCTAGAGGGCAATGAGCCCACATCTCATGGCGTTGAGATGGAGGGGGCTTCACTCTAGAATTGGCGGGCTATTCGCCGCACTCGTAGGGGGTACAAGTTGACCCAATAAGGGGTGCCCAAGTTACCGGATTCCGTGAAGTGCTGGGTGGTCTATTCACATTGCAGAAGGGGGCTGCCTCGCTTCAGGTTTTGGCGGGTAACTTGCCACGCCCGTAGGGGTCTAGGATTTCATTGCACAGGCTATCCACATGACCAGGGGAACGTCGGGTTTCAGTAGCGGCTCTATGTGTAGGGTTCCTAGGCACACTAGTTAAGTTTCACAAGTGGTCAAACATGCACAAATAAAATTTTACGGGTGCCTACAAACCCGACTACGGATCGTTTACTAGATATTTAGGCGAAACATAAACTAGTTAACAATTTAACTAAGGGAACGGACATACAACCTTTGTAGATCCGGTCCACCACCTCCACGGCTCCGCAACGAAGTCCCCTCGGCTGTCCAAAATGAATCCGGAACTCAAGTATCGGTATCATCGAAGAATGGGCGAGCTTGATTGTCGGTTCAATGCCGAAGATGATCTACGTCGAGATATCGCAAGAACAAGCTCCAACTTCATCAAGCTTGGAAAACTTGTGAAGGAAACACCCTATACTACTTGGCAATAGATAGAGGATGAAGAAATAGGAAGTGGGTAAACTTTTGTTTTGGATTTCTCACACTTTTTCAACACTTTCCATTGGAGTAGCAAGCTACATCCATGGAAGAAGAAGATGAAGAAGAAGAAGATGATATGATAACTTAAACTAAAATAGAAAATAAAATACAATACTTATCATATCATTGACCATGGTTTAGTGTAGAGACTTAACTTAGGTTAGATAGTGGTTAGGGTTAGATAAAAGACAAGAATGGTGGACTAAGGTCAAAGCTTCAAGAAGCTTTCAAATAAAAACAAATCTAGCAACCATTCTTATCTCTTTATCTTTCCTTTTTCCATAATAAATAAAAGGAATAAATAAATGATTAAGTAAATGAAAAAGAAACCCTAATCACCAATTAACCATGGTTTAACACTTTACACAAAACCAAGCAAGAATGTATCATCAAACATGATACAATCATGTGCACAAAACTATATCGAATATACAATGTGCACATCCGCGTGAGAAAATCCATTTAAAGTGAACCGATACTAGTTAATGCAAAGCAATATATCAAATATATAATTATGTATTAAATCATTAAATCAACACTTGATTTAACGATCCGGTCATATCGCATATAACCGGCTAGTATCCAATGTGTCGGCTTATCGAATCAATCATTGATTCGATAACTAGGTTATATCGCATATAACCATTCGATAAATTGATCGCGAGAATCAAACACGGTATCACATACATGCATTATTCTCGGTCCCGCACATATCTCATATGCACTCCTATTTCGTTTCGCTTGAACCAGGAAACCTCTGTGTAGGACTCTAAAGACTCGTCAATACGCCGGTAGCAGATGATGATCATATCATGCACCCACAAGCCGCAAGCGGTCTGCCAAACGTAACGGCCACCCGGGTATTGAGCGATCAGAAGATCGACGAGCAAGCCCGCTCACACTCCTGCGAATCCGACCAGTAACACTACCGTATAGTCCGGTCTGTTCGTCTGATATGTCGCATATCTCGCCTAGGGGTGGTAAACGTCAGACCCCAATAGCTCGATAAGTCATGCCGACGTAGGGTCCATAACATTCGTGAAACTACTGATAACACTTACCAGTATATCACTGCAACCCTGGCCAGGGATTTCCTGTTATGGCCAGTCGAGCATTGCACAACATCAACCCCCAATACCGGGAGAGACGAATCCCCTCCTATCGCTCATTGCCTCCATGTGAATCGGGACTGTACCCAAAAACCACCTGTTTGCACAACTCAGTAGAGCCGTGGTAGGGTGGAAATCAAAGCACAGTGGGAGACACACAAGACTCTATGACGATCTCGGGTCAACAGACTAAGCTGTACCAGTGTCACCAGAGAACCGCCATCTGACGTGAGGTATAATACCATCTGGGAGTTCTCGGCGAGTCCGTTCAGTGTACCCAGTCTCCACTGAGCACCCGCATACCATCTTCGATGTCAAACACCAATGGATATGGGATCATCCATCGCCCATCACATGGGTCGAGAAGATATGCGCTAGTCTACTCTGGAATATCGATGCCCCGTCTCGATATTCCCTCGACTAGGAACAATTCAAGGATGTACTCATGGACTACCCAGGCCCCACTAGTATGATCTACATCATAGTCCTGGAAGTCGAGTACATATCCTAAGGGCTTTATCAACATGTAATCAGAGAGACAGAAAGTATACATGTTAAGACAAAGTGCAACCAGATAGCGTACTATCATGTCGAGCAAGAAAGTCCTACCTATATATGTCCCAGCATCCACTACAATATACATCCAATGTACAGTAATGGCCTCTAGGGCATATATATAACTAACAATCTCCCACTTGCACTAGGGCCATCTGTAGCAGTGGTTGCAGTATCACATACTCAACCATCCCCTAAATTGTCTCTCTTTGGGAAAAGGGCCTTCGTGAGTGGATCCGCCGTGTTGTCCTCTGAGTCTTCTCTCCTAACCTCGATCACCCTGGAGATCAACTATCTCCATGATCAGGTGATGCTGCCTCAGAATTTGTCTGGGTCACTGATGGGACCAGGGTTCCAGGGTCGAAACCACGCTTCCATTGTTATACAATGGCAGGAACCTAGTTCATCTTATGAACCAATATACACCCAAACAGCCTCTTTGGTAGTATCTTTAATAGCGATGTTACCAGCCTTTATCGTCTAGTTTGCCACGGTATTGAGCTTGGAACTCTTCCAACATACCGTCCCTTTACTGAGGGTAAAGACAGTGCCTGTGACTGACATTCAGTCGTCTTTATCACCCTGGAACACTTCCAGTGATTCTCCCCAGGATCGATTGATACCATCTCACTACATCCAGTGAGAATCTTAGCATCCAATTACATCTATCTCATAGATGAAAACTCAGGATTCAGGAGGTATCATTTTGATCCTATTTGGAGAATCCTAGTGATAATAGGAGATTGATCGATCGTAGTATAGGAAACTCTTTTCCTATCAAGAGTATGTTGTCTACGTACAATACGAAGATGACCACCTTACTCTCTACTACCCTTTTGTATATACAAGGTTCGTCTACCATTTTGATGAAGTCAAACACTTTGACTTTCACATCAAAACAGACGTTCCAACTCCGCGATGCCTGCTTCATTATGTAAAGCAACTTGCACACGTTTCCGCTGCTCCCACTGTTTACGAAGACCTCTGGCTGTGTTCTTATAGACGTTCTCTTCTAAATCAATATTTAGAAAAGTAGTCATGGCACCCAACCACCAGATATCGCAGTCATGGTATGTAGCCGTGGTAAGTAGGATCTGGATAGACTTAAGCATAGCTACTGGAAAAAGGTTTCATCATTATCCACGCCTGGTTGATGACTAAAACCTTTAACAAGCCTAGCATTGAAAGTCTCAACTTTTCCATCTACACCAAGTAATCTTCTCAAGATATACTTGCTCCTGATGGGGATTTAACCCTTCAGATATAGCAACCAAAGTCCATACTTTGTTGGTGTATATGGATTCCATCTCAGACCGCTAAGCATCCAGCCATTCTTACAGAGTCCCTACTCTCGATGGCCTGCTCGAAACTAATTGGGTCATCATCTCATGATGCAATCCTTGCTCCCACTGTCATCGAGAAACGGAGGTATCTCTCAGGCGGATGAGGAACCCTACTAGATCGGCGGAGAGGCTGAGGTTCGTCGGAAACTATTGAATTCTTTGGTTCTACCAAATCATTAGCAGTTTTGTACAGCTGGAACCTTTCCAGTTCAACATAACTGATCTTGCCTCGATCTTGTCCGGATTTTGCTTTTGACATAGGCCGGACAATCCCAAATCTTAACTTACTTAAGAGATAGGTTCTTCCCATACCATATCTTATATGGAGTGGTAGGCAGTGATTTGATTCAAACCTAATTCAATAGGTATGCAGCTTCTCAAGTGCATAACTCCCAAAAGGAAAAAGGTAACTCAGTAGTACTCATCATAGAGCACACCTTATCACATAGGGTGTAATTGCTCCACCCCGATATACCATCGTGCTATGGCATATACGGAGGAGTAATACTGAGAGAGAATCTCATTCTCCTTTAGAAAGGTCCAGTAATTCTATGCACAAGTATTCTCCTCTCTGATCTCATCATAGGACTTAATACTTATACCCTTTTATTGGTTCTCTACTTCTAACTTATATTCTGTGAATACCTCAAAAGCTTCGGACTTATGTTTCAGTAGGAACATACGACTGAATCTTGAGAGATTATCAGAGAATATAATGAAGTATAAAGAACCAGTCCTGGCATGTGTAGACAGGAGACCTTACATACATCATCATGTATCGGTCCCAAGAGTTTACTAACTCTTTCTCTGTTTCTAGTAAACAGAGCTATGGTCATCTAATCTTTGTGACATGATTGGCGAGTTGCACAAGATGTAAATTCAAAACGATTTAAATATACATCTAAATGTAACTTCAGCCAGTCGGGTCACATTGATCTGACCTAGTCTACAATACCTCCAGAAGAATCCGTTCATTTCTGAACTCTTCCTCTTGTATGTGTTTCATATACCAAGAATTGTAGTTTGATTTAGAACATCAATGCTTTTAGATAACGCACCTGAACCGATCAACTTTTGATATAGGAAATGTTCAAAACATTATCCAACTATACAATATTTTATCATTTCTTTACTAATAAAGAGACTGATATGATTTTGTATATCAGGTTCGGCATCTAATAGCATTTGTTCAGAATCAATGTATTGGTAATACAGGGTGACAGTAACCAACAGACTTGGCTGCAACACTTGCCCCGGTTTCTGTCTCATGAAACTCATCACCCGTTCTCAGTTTTTCTACCTTTTTGTAGCCCTATGTAACAGATTACATATCTGGGATCCTGATCCGGTATCATATACCCAGGATGCAGAGGATACTGAGAAACAGTTCGTTGTAATGAACACACCCGAAGGAGATGCATCATATGCACTTTCTTCGTTTGGGCGGCATAGGAATTCTGGTATTCCCCTATTTCCTGCTCTGTCTTATAACAATTATAAGTTGGAGCGGGACCAACGTTCCCCAGCTCAGTATAACAAGCGGGTTCGGTCAATAATCCGTATTATTATCTTGATTAAGGCGTGATATGGTCGCTACCAGGAGAGAGAGAGAAGAAAAACACTCAGCGTGCGCTCTGTCAAGAATAGATTGGTTTTTATTTTATCTAATCAGGATGGCTCCCACTGCTTTTTATCAAATCTTCCTTCAAACCCTAAAAGGAAAGACTAGCCGGGATTAATTACACACTACAAGTTCGCCAATCTTTCAGCCAGGCCAGTGTCGGTACTTTGAGGGAGGTCCCCCGTGCTTTCGCACGAACCTAATTAATGTAAACCTCGTTTTCCCAGAGGCGTAACCCCGTTGACACCTTTCTAGACACCTACTTGATCGGCTAATTGTAATGTATAAAACTCTCCCAGCAGTAACTCTTACTCGCAGCGGGTATCGGGATCCAACTATCTCATAGAAGGTATGCAATCTCATTGCAAGTTTCAACACTTGAAACTCCCGATAAAGGTTTTTACCCCTAGCACCTATGACCTTAACTATGGTCAACAAATCATAAGTACTAGTCAAGTTCTACCCGTCATTTCGTGATTAATTAGACCCACCCACATGACCCTTAACTAAGGTCAACAAAGTCACGCGACTGTCCTAACTAATCGCATCATATGCGGTGTAGGAAGACATCACTTAGCTACCGTACACTGTGCCTTGACTATGGTCAACAAACACAGCACGAATACTAAGTACTCTACTTCCTAAAATGACGGAGGGTTGCGGCTGGTTTTTATGAAAACCTTTAACGCTTTGAACTTGATCTCGTTGCGGAATCAAATGTTTTTTAAATGGAATGTTTTTGAAGCTTTTCTAGTTTTGCTAAAGGGGTCACTCCCGGTGAAGGGATCGTCGGCCCTTTCCTCGTCGAATGAGGTGCGGGATATATCATATATATCACTGTGCAAAGCGGAAACTATAGAAGCGATCAAAGACAAACCGAGTGTGTAGCATCTGCCAGTTATTGCTAAAGGAGTCACTCCCGGTGAAGGGATCTCGGTCCTTTCCTCATCGAATAAGGTGCAGGATGTTCTATAATGAACACCGCGATGCAAAGCAAGAACTGTAGCTACCTGTTTTATTTTGAAATTCGATTCCACAACATCAATTAGGTTTATTTTCTTTCATTAATCTCATTAATGAATATCCCATCATTTATATTACCTAAACATCACAGATAGATATGACGTACACTTATGCCATCCGCATTCGCCTCGATGTCCCGTCTGCACCGTTAGGTTAGGTAACTAACGCCAGAGCGAGGCAGGGCTAGCGCGGGTGTAAAACATAAGCAACGTCTATATAATATATCATATATACTATATATAATACCTGTCACAGAACACAGAACATCGCATGATCACAGATAAAACACAGCAGAAGAAACATATGAAATATTGGATATACTAGGACGTCCGTGTTTTCAATACGAGCCAGTATAAAACACGGATTCCACGGTCGTGATGAATAGCCAATCCCACACCCCTAGACCCCTACGAGAGCGGCAAGCAACCCTGCCAATTCTAGGGTTAGGAAACCCGGACTCGACTCCTCGAGTTGGTCTCCCACTGGACCCCAGAACCCGGTTACTTGTGCTCCCCTCCTTGGGTCTATCCTAGTGCGGAAAAGTAAATAATATACAAACGGTGACTACTTCCGCAACCTGGAAGCGCCCCAATAAAAGAATATTACATACAAGTTTTTACATGAATGAAAATGAAAAACACTCATCTCACATAAAAAACCCCCCGGCTATTCAAACACGACGATCCAATATAACATATCCAGCAACACATAACATCACATGTCATCAACGTAAGTAAATATGTCCATCCCAATTGTCGTTGACATATAGCAACGAAACCGGCGATATCACATATTACACTTACGGTCACAGAAAAGAAAGTGAAAAACTACAACAGTTGGAATCCGCAACCACCTCAGACATCACATGTCTGACCAAATGAATTACTTAGACATCGCATGCCTAACAATTATAAACCCCGCATTTTAGTCTCAAAATCGAAAACACTTTTCAATACCAAGTCGGGTAATTCAACAAGATTCCCGACACCCTGATCGAATGCTCGTCGCAAACTTCAGTAGACGGCTGCACCCCCGATACCGTCGACGAAGTGCCCCAAGGCGGAACACCGCTACCGCGAGCACCCGGAGGGATGCTTTCGGCGACGGGGTTCTCCTACAGTCACTTGGTCGGGGCAATGGCGTGAGGCTGTCTATTAAGTTTACCCGGCGAGTATCCGCGTACGCTACGTGATTGCGACGGACTTTTGATCACATCAAAATTCCGTGGCAACCGATCAAGTGAGACTAAATTGCTATGTTTATAACATTCATTCAGTTATCTCATAACTTTTGTGAATTCCAATTATTGTATCCCATTCCAGATAAACAGAAAATGTTAAACTTTTCGATCGAACAATCGAACACCCAAGTTTTCCCGAAACAGATCAACACATGAAACAAGTCTAACAACATTCCGTTCGTGCCTCAGTACCAACGATCCAGCCGTAGAAGGGTCAAGCCAACGCCTCACATGTGGCACGCCGTACTGCCCCAAACCCGAAGGTTCAAAGGGCAGTTCAAGACGGTCACATAATCGAGTTAAGGTTTGTGTCTTCTAGAGGGACCATCGAGTTACTTGCACTACTTAGAACGTCGTTAAACTACGGAAAAATCCAACACTTGGAAATTTCCCGACAGGGGAAAAGTTGGGTATTTATATCCGGTCGAACTTTTTAACATATTCTAAAATTTATCCGGAAAGCCACACAGACAAAATTTGATACCCCGATCGTAATACCGAAGCCCCAAATCAACTCAGAAAAATTCTACTCTGGAATAAATATTAAAAATACCCAGGAATACCAGCACTAATGATTATGAGATACTGTGCAAAAATCACTGAACAAACAGGCCGTACCGCCGCGCAACCGCCGCACGAGGCTAGCTCGTGCCGCGAAAGCGCGGCAGTATGAAGGATTTATGGGCACGAATTTCACAGTATTTCATATATTCACCTGCTTATTTTTCTGAACATTTTTAATGTGGAAAAAGACCAGATTTTAAAAATTGGACAGAGAGCAATTTTCCGGGTAGGGTTTCGGTTCGATCGGACTTCAAATCGCGTCTGGACTTCGCCTAAGGCTCTAGCTAGGCTCTGATACCACTGTAGGGTTCCTAGGCACACTAGTTAAGTTTCACAAGTGGTCAAACATGCACAAATAAAATTTTACGGGTGCCTACAAACCCGACTACGGATCGTTTACTAGATATTTAGGCGAAACATAAACTAGTTAACAATTTAACTAAGGGAACGGACATACAACCTTTGTAGATCCGGTCCACCACCTCCACGGCTCCGCAACGAAGTCCCCTCGGCTGTCCAAAATGAATCCGGAACTCAAGTATCGGTATCATCGAAGAATGGGCGAGCTTGATTGTCGGTTCAATGCCGAAGATGATCTACGTCGAGATATCGCAAGAACAAGCTCCAACTTCATCAAGCTTGGAAAACTTGTGAAGGAAACACCCTATACTACTTGGCAATAGATAGAGGATGAAGAAATAGGAAGTGGGTAAACTTTTGTTTTGGATTTCTCACACTTTTTCAACACTTTCCATTGGAGTAGCAAGCTACATCCATGGAAGAAGAAGATGAAGAAGAAGAAGATGATATGATAACTTAAACTAAAATAGAAAATAAAATACAATACTTATCATATCATTGACCATGGTTTAGTGTAGAGACTTAACTTAGGTTAGATAGTGGTTAGGGTTAGATAAAAGACAAGAATGGTGGACTAAGGTCAAAGCTTCAAGAAGCTTTCAAATAAAAACAAATCTAGCAACCATTCTTATCTCTTTATCTTTCCTTTTTCCATAATAAATAAAAGGAATAAATAAATGATTAAGTAAATGAAAAAGAAACCCTAATCACCAATTAACCATGGTTTAACACTTTACACAAAACCAAGCAAGAATGTATCATCAAACATGATACAATCATGTGCACAAAACTATATCGAATATACAATGTGCACATCCGCGTGAGAAAATCCATTTAAAGTGAACCGATACTAGTTAATGCAAAGTAATATATCAAATATATAATTATGTATTAAATCATTAAATCAACACTTGATTTAACGATCCGGTCATATCGCATATAACCGGCTAGTATCCAATGTGTCGGCTTATCGAATCAATCCTTGATTCGATAACTAGGTTATATCGCATATAACCATTCGATACATTGATCGCGAGAATCAAACACGGTATCACATACACGCATTATTCTCGGTCCCGCACATATCTCATATGCACTCCTATTTCGTTTCGCTTGAACCAGGAAACCTCTGTGTAGGACTCTAAAGACTCGTCAATACGCCGGTAGCAGATGATGATCATATCATGCACCCACAAGCCGCAAGCGGTCTGCCAAACGTAACGGCCACCCGGGTATTGAGCGATCAGAAGATCGACGAGCAAGCCCGCTCACACTCCTGCGAATCCGACCAGTAACACTACCGTATAGTCCGGTCTGTTCGTCTGATATGTCGCATATCTCGCCTAGGGGTGGTAAACGTCAGACCCCAATAGCTCGATAAGTCATGCCGACGTAGGGTCCATAACATTCGTGAAACTACTGATAACACTTACCAGTATATCACTGCAACCCTGGCCAGGGATTTCCTGTTATGGCCAGTCGAGCATTGCACAACATCAACCCCCAATACCGGGAGAGACGAATCCCCTCCTATCGCTCATTGCCTCCATGTGAATCGGGACTGTACCCAAAAACCACCTGTTTGCACAACTCAGTAGAGCCGTGGTAGGGTGGAAATCAAAGCACAGTGGGAGACACACAAGACTCTATGACGATCTCGGGTCAACAGACTAAGCTGTACCAGTGTCACCAGAGAACCGCCATCTGACGTGAGGTATAATACCATCTGGGAGTTCTCGGCGAGTCCGTTCAGTGTACCCAGTCTCCACTGAGCACCCGCATACCATCTTCGATGTCAAACACCAATGGATATGGGATCATCCATCGCCCATCACATGGGTCGAGAAGATATGCGCTAGTCTACTCTGGAATATCGATGCCCCGTCTCGATATTCCCTCGACTAGGAACAATTCAAGGATGTACTCATGGACTACCCAGGCCCCACTAGTATGATCTACATCATAGTCCTGGAAGTCGAGTACATATCCTAAGGGCTTTATCAACAAGTAATCAGAGAGACAGAAAGTATACATGTTAAGACAAAGTGCAACCAGATAGCGTACTATCATGTCGAGCAAGAAAGTCCTACCTATATATGTCCCAGCATCCACTACAATATACATCCAATGTACAGTAATGGCCTCTAGGGCATATATATAACTAACACTATGAAACCCGGGGATCCCAGATATCTGTATTGTTCTGTGATACTTATTACATTTCTGTGATGTTGCATTTTATCACGCCTTGAGCGATTATTATATATTGATATATATACTAGTAGATGTTGTATATGTTTTGCATCCGCGCTAGTCCAGTCCCTGCTCTGTCGTTAGTTAAGTAACCTAACGGGTGATGACGGGACCCAGTGGCGAATGCGGATGGCATATACGTACATCATTATTTTCGTTCTTTATTGGTGTGATCAATTGATGGGACTGCATTGATTCGGATCAATGCAAGCTTAAAAAACCTAATCTGATGTTGTTGGAACAATTTTTCAAAAAGCTGTTATTGCAAGGACGTTCTCTTTTGTTTTGCGCAGTGGTATTCGGTTATGAATATCCAGCACCTCAGTCGACGAGGCAAGGGCCGAGATCCCTTCACCGGGAGTGACCCCTTGGACAGAATTTTGCGTCAAGGCAATAACTTCACTATAGTCATTTACTTTTGCTTTGCATCGTGGTATTCAGTTGGAATATCCTGCACCTCATTCTACGGAGAAAGAGCCGAGATCCCTTCACCGGGAGTGACCTCTTTAGCAAAGGTTTTCGCCACTATATTTTTAAAAGCTATCCAGTTCCTTCAACGATATCAAGTTCATTACGTTAAAGGTTTTTCGCCAGAAACCATTCGTAGCCCTCCTTCATTTCAGTTAAATGTTCGGTAGTATTCAAGCTATGTATTTTGACCTACGCCAAGGCATAGTGATTGGTAGCTACCGGATATTTATCTGTCGCATAGATAGATGCGTTGGTTTGGGACAGTCGTATAGCCTTGTTGACCTTCGTCAAGGGCTTGTACGGGTGGGTTCAAATTAACCTGGACAATGACGGGTATAACTTGACATGTGACTTATGATTTGTTGACCTTCGTCAAGGTCATAAGAGCATGGGGCAAAAATCACATAGGGAGTTTCTAAAGAAACTGAAACTTGCCAGATATGCACATACCTTCTGGAGTGTGATAACGTGAGTGGATTCCATCACGTTATCATGCGATGATAGTTGGATCCCGATTCCCACTGATGAGTTGGTTTACTCCTCGGGTGATCCCGACTAATTCTTCTTTCAGGTTTGGAGGAGAATTTGACGGTACAGTGGGAGATTTCCAGATTAGATAAAGTGATTGTAAGTCTACGGTAGCATCCCGGCCGTCTACAGACGCCAAATGCGGAACAAAAACTTTTTATCTGGCGCTATCGTATACTTTAACCCGGAACTGCCATTATTGCTAAACTAACAAACTGTAAAGAGTGTAGAAAGGTTATACCGAACGATCCGAGTCCTTCGTTCTTTAACCATCATCCCACGCTCCGTTGCGGCTGCTCCGATCTCGTCGATCTCCGGTCTGCTCATCCAAGTGGCACCACGTCAACGATTCTTTAAACGGGGTCCCGCCTCTGACTCGAGGCAACTCGGTCGTCAAGTTTGCTAAAAGAGACGACCAAGATTGATGTAGAGAATGAGTAGATGACTTTGTCTCACTTCGTCCAAAGCCGTGGACGATCGGTAAATGAAGTTGCCATTTTTATCGGGTGATGGAATGAAAGAGGCTATGAAATTTCCATGCACCATAAACCATAGTCTTTTTACCAAAAATGAAATCAATCTCTCTCTCTCTCCCAAAGGATGGCCGGCCACTATTTAACCAAGAGGGAGGTGAGTGTAGGAACCAAGTGGTGACCATAACACAAAGCTTACCATGAAGAAAAAATCTTAACAAAAACAAAATGCATTAATGTAAACCATGACTCACTTAAACCTAGTCATCATATAATAAATGCAATCAAAGGTTCATGAACCTAGTCACCATCCTTGTCATCACATCTAGAAACTTCTAGAACACTGACTCACCTCATCTCAAGAAAAGATAAATCCGTCTTTAACCGAATGTTAAAAGACGGCTGATAGAAAACTGAAAACTGGCAACTTCCAAAAGTGATCCTGAAACGACTTTCAGGATAACTCCGTAACTGTATAAATATACCCGCATTTGTATTACGACCGAATACAAATGCAACCGAGACAAAGATATTATATCTACTCAATACAATACTCGGATCCGGCTTAAACCAAAGCCGACCAGTATCATCTGCCCGAAAACTGACACGTGCGTAAACGCACGTGCATTTTCCGAACCCTGCCATAAAACCATACGGCCTCTACAACGTTTCGCCCGAACTTAGGAAACTGTCTGTGGGGGACTCTAATGACTCATCAGTACCCTGGCAGTGGGTTTAACCACAAACCGTCAGCGGCACTAGCAATGCGTAACGGCTGCCTATGAACTGACCTCAAGGGAGGCTGATGAGCGAACTCATCCAGAAACCCTACTGAGCCTAACAGTGACAATGTATATACAGTCCGGTCCGTTCGTCTATGAGTATCGCATATCTGCCTAGGGGGCTAGTAACGTCAGACCCCCAAGAGCAGTATAAGTCGTGTCGGAGTGTAGCCCAATAACACCCTGAGATACTACTGGAGTACCTACCAGTAAATCTCCTGCCATGGCCGTGGGCTTTGTGTAATGGCTCTCCTAGACACAGCACGATCTCGCCCCCAATACCGGGAGAGACGAATCCCCTGCCGATCCGCTCACGTGCTTCCATATGGCTCGGGACTGTACCCAAAAGCTACCTATTTGCACGACTCCTTTGAGCCGTGGTAGGGTAGAAATCAAAGCACAGTGGGAACTCACACGAGACAAATGACGACCTCAGGTCGATGAACTAACCTGTACACATGTCACCAGGGAACTGCTATCTGACGATAGATATAGTACTAACTAGCAGATTCCCGGCGAGTCCTGTCCGGTGTACTCATAACCCAATGAGCACCTGTATACATCTTAGGTGATCCAACTGACACCAGTGGCTTGTGAGACCGGCCACCGCCCCTCGTCGGGGTCTCGACTGTACACACTAGTCTACTCCGGAGTATCGATGCCCTGTCTCGAAACTCCCACGACTAGGGACCACAATTAAGGATATGCATATAAACCACCCAACTCTCACGTATATGATCGCCATCATACTGTTGGTGGTAAAGCAAGATCCTAAGGGCTCTATCAAAGTGTAACATGTAATCAGTCACCTGAACATGTACACGACTGATAAAGGCAAACCAGATAGCATACTATCATCTAGAGTAAGACTGTCCTACCGGTATAGGTCCTCCGCAATCATTGCAATCATGTACCTGCGATCCAATAATTGACTATGAGGGCACTATCTCCAACAGTGATAACCATTCTTATCTAGGTTAGAGTGCACGCTGAGTGTTTCTTTTCTCTCTCTCTTTGGCAGCGACCATGACCCGACCCTAGACTATGACTCAGTGACCAAAATTAACCGAACCTTCTTAAACACTGGCTTTTGGATTGTCAGAGTTGCATACCTCATTGCCACTCCTACTTTTACCCTTTTCTCCAGGACACCCCGTATTACTACGAACATCCACTTCCATTGGACAAAACCATCGTATGGTTATATACGAACTCGAAGGAATTTATTCGAGAATGGTTTCCGGTTCTGGAGGAAACGAATAGGACTATTCAGTTATCTTTTCCTTTTACCTTCTCTCAGGTTGCGAGTGCCCCTTAGATTAGGGGATAGTACACCTATTACGCAAATTGGATAGTCTTCTTCCAAACCATAGGCAGGTGTCGACCGGTAGGGAATGAAGATAACCAATTAGCCTAACGATGGTGTACATAAGGTATTATGTAAAGATAAATAAAGGGATTAGAAGGAGGGCAAAGTAAATTGTGACTGATATTCATGACCAAACCAAGTTTTTCATCGCCACTCCTACATCACCTTTGTATTTCTCCAGAACACTCCGTATCACTATGAAGATCCACAGTTTATTGGATACTCCATCGTATGGTTATATACGAACTCGAAGGAACTTGTTCCAGTTCGGGGATGGATTCTGGTTCAGGAGAAATAGGAATAAGGTTTATTCAGGTGTCTTTTACCTTCACCTTCTCTCGCGTTGCGAGTGCTTCTAGGATTAGGACAGTACACCCATTACGCTTATTGGATAGTCTTCTTCCAAACCATAGGCTGGTGCCGAACGGTGGGGAAGGAAGAAAACCATTTAGCCTAAGAGGGTGTACAGAAGGTAGTGACTAAAGACATATGATGTAACACCTTAGAATTTGTTTTGTAGCTAATTATATTTTAATATATAGTTTTTAATAAAAAGGTTTACCGATTTGGTTTTTAAATATTTTATCCTATTTATTGAGTATTTTATTAGATTTTTCCTAGGCTTGCACACACTTGTGCATGATAACTAGGGTTGTTTTTGGGGTTAAACATGATTAGCAATCATGGTTAACTAACCATTTTCCTTAATCTAGTTTAATATTGTTAGGTGTTTTGGGTTAAATAGTTATGGTTGTTAAAATAAAAAAGGGTTTTATTTTGAATTTTGTTTTGGGTTTTGACCTTGGTGGGAGAGAGAGAGAGTGCATGATGGGGCATCATGGCTTTGCCCATGCCTCCATTAATGAAGAGAGAGGGAGAGAAAGGGTTGACTAATTTAAGCTCTCATTTCCCTTTTCCTTCTCATTCTCTCACTCTCATTCTCTCACACAACATACACACACTCACACACACACCCATCATCATCAGCAGCAGCAGCTAAGACAACAACAACAAAAACATCAGCAACAATAGCAGGAGCAGCAGCAGACAACAGCAGTAGCAGCAGCCTCATTAGCAACAACAACAACAATAGCAAGAGCAGCAACAGCAGGAGCTTTAGCAGCAACAGAGAGCATCACAAGAAGTTAGCATCAGCACCAGAAGCAGCTTCAACATCAACAACAACAACAACAGAAGCAGCAGCAGTGGCACCAGCATCAGCAACAGCTGCAGAAGCAAGCAGCAGTAGCAGCAACTGTAGTAGCAGGAGCTCCGGCAGCAGTAGCAACCCCTCATACACTTCTTCACCTGCTTCTTAGGGTTCATTAGGGTATTTTTCTGAACCCCATTTCATTTTTGCTTAAGTTGTGTGTGGTTTTGTGTCGATTAGTGTTAATTAGCTAGTTTGGTGCTAGTTTTGGTGATTTGTGAGATGTGGTGGTAAATTGTTGATTGTGTTAGCTACCTTAGTTTATTTAAGTGTTTTTAGGGTCACTGAACTGAGCTTAGCCCTGGATTACACTAAAATACCATAAGGTTTCTAAATTGTGCAAATTGGTGTTTTTAAAGCGATATATTAGCAATCTGGAATCTGCTTTTGACCCGGATCCTTCAGAACAAAATTGAGAAAACTGGGGCATGCTCACTAGGTCTAGATACCACCACCAGAACACGAGCCCCTCATTCTTGTTCCAGGCCGCAGATTTAATGGGTTTGGCCGCAATTTGCGGCCAAGTAGGGGGCTGGGGTGCTGGGGTTTTGGGTAGGGTTGTCTGCAATGTTGTATAGTGCTTTGGCATGTCTAGTTTTGTAAGTTTTGGCCTGTAGGAAAGTCTGGGACTATATATCGTATTTGGTGTTCGTTGTGTTTGCGCGATACGCGCGATACGTGAGTGAGTTCTGTGATCCAGCGTATCGCGGCGTGTCGCGATGGTTTTAAACGCGTACACACACGAATCAGCGTATCGTGCACACGCGCGTTTAGTTCGCGACGCGAGTTTCTCGTTTTGGTTCGATTTCGCGTTTCGCGGAATATTTGGCTTATATATGATTTCCATGTCTTATTTGCAGGTTTACAGGCAGGGACTACGGACACTACTACAGGGGGGAGCAGATGGTAGGATTCACCTAGCGTGGAGCGTAGGTGGGTAGATTTAACATCTACAGGGGAATCGCCCGCATGGCGTTATGCGTCTGGGCTAGGATTCAAATACCTGTCGCACATTCTACGTCATTGTTAGAATTGCGCCTTTACTTTATTTTCTTGATATAGTTATACTCTGACTAGCAGCCGTAGGACACTGCACATATTATTGACGGTTCATGTTGCACGAGCACGGATTGTATGCTACACACACACCGTCAATAATTGCCATGTCACACACAACCCCTTATAGATTCTATTGCTTATCACACATGACATCTAGCTTATCGGTATACCTATAGTGTATCTTACCATTAGTAATAGGTACATATACACCTTGCGATACGGCTACAGGTATACCCTGCACATATTTTACTTATAGGTAGATACCTATACTTAGCTGTACCTTTTTGATTTCGCATATATCTGGTTTCAGCTACATGTTCTCATTTATATGCTCACATTCAGATATATCGCATTTATTTGTTCCTGGATTTGCTCATTTGTTTATTTGGATTTTACATGGTGTTTTCTGGATTTGGGAACCGTGGGAGTTCATGAAATTATGCATACATAGAAAAACCCGGTTTCCTTGAGATGATATTTGCGCGCCCACCATGAGTTTTATCGGTGCTGATTATAAACTCCATACGATGTGTGGTTGCCGTATGAGAGTACATGGTGGGGCCCGGTATGGTTCCCCTCGGCAAGAAGATCGATGGATTTGCTGATTGAGCCTGGAGGCGGGCGAGTACCTACCGGTGACAGTACCCATGACTCGGCGGGGGATCACGGAGACACCGCTGCGAGTCATGTACGTATGCATACGTCGAAAGGCGAGGGTCAGAGCTAGGCACTCGTGCTTTCGGGATAGCGTATGATACGTGATCAGGATTTCTGTGTCGATGCTTGGCACATTGTTTTCATGATATTTCTTTTAATACTTTTGTATATATAACAGGGGATTTAGCCATTGTTATATATACCCTTACACCAATATTAGTGGAATGGGACGCTAATATATGTGTATTGCCCCCATCATATTTATTTCTGCAAATATATATACCTTTAGGATGTTAGAAACTTACTTGAGATTCGACTTGGGATATAGGTGATTCATTGACATTGGATATTGGATATGAAAGAGATTGTTGATTGTACATTCGAGATATAGGAGAGCTACTCGATATTGTACATTGAGGTGATGTGAGACTTATATGATGTGAGAGCCCAGTTTGGGGGCTGATTTGAGGATTTGGGATTTGAGTGTCTTGATGGATTGTGATCCGGCCACGATGTCAGGTTTCCGTGGAAATGACATGTTGCACCCCATACCTCACACTTATCTATTCTTTGCACAGATTCATATATTGGTAGTACCTGTTAGTGTACCCTTATGATAGTTGCATATTCGCTTTCTCATATCCCTATTGCATAGTTATTGCATACTATTATCATGTCATCATTGCTTCATATATTGATTGTACCTGCTAGTGTACATTTCCATTACCTTGCATTCACATGACATGTTATTACTGTAATCGCATATCTTAGATTCATGCTGTACGTACATTCCTGCGATTACCTGCATATGTTATCTACTATTCACGAGTTGGCAACTCACCCCCGTTGTGCCACAGGTGTTTCAGGTTGTTCCCCAGAGTAGTCGAGGCAGGCTATTCAGCTATTCCGCTTTTCAGCTATCATCTTTTGCTACAGATAATAAGCTCACAGTATACCGTTTTGCTTAGGTGGGTTGGATGATTATCTGTATTTCATATTGTACATTCGTTGTATTTTGTACTCTCCATCTACTACTGTATTGTTGACTTAGAGACTTGGTGAGGACGTTATTGTATATTATTGTGGATTTGTTGTCTTTTATATACAGCTTTCTCTCTATTGCCTCTTATTTCTTCGCTACGGGGTCGTATATTTATGATGTTATTGTTTTCCGTCTTGAGCTAGTTTTTACAAAAAGGGGGTGTTGCTAAAATTTTAAAGAAAGAAAGTAAGACATTTTAAAGAATTTTGGTTGCGATTTCAAACGTTTCAAAAACTATACTATCTTTTCCGTATTTTCTCGGTTTAGATTTCTGGGTTTTGGCTTTCTTTTACTGCGTTACGTATTTAGGCGTTGCGTAGTATTAGGGCCGTCACGGGCCAATTTTGGGTCGTGACAAAGTTGGTATCAGAGCACTAGGTTTTACCTTTCGGAGTGTAGGATGACCTTAGTATGATGGAGTAGGTAGCTTAAGCAGAGTAACGTAGTGTGTGTATGTCTGCAGCATACCCACGACGCGGTACCTTGCATTAAGTGACCTAAGTACAATTTGCTTGAAATTCCTTCCTTGATGATTCATATCCTTAAGATTCAATTCCTTATTCTCATCGAATCTTATATCCATTTATAGCCTTGCCGCCGATGACTATGGGGACTCAGAGTGATGCAGCGAGGGCCGAGGTCAGAGTTGGCTCGGGTGAGACGAGTACTGACCAGGATGGCACTCTAGTGGCACAGGTGCAGGCGGATCAGCCTACGACATATACTATTGATAGACTTTTGGCAGAGATGCAGGACTTCCACCAGACTATGAGTTCATTGGTTGATATCGTTCGGGAGCTACGACAGGAGGTTGTCACCCCTGTTACTCAGCTGTCCCTTACGATCAGCATGCACCAGTCCGTCACCTACATAGCACCAGTGGTTGCAGCTCCAGTTGACGAGGCACATATTCCAGAGGCTCAGACAGTTCCAGGACAGTGGAGGACTCGTACCAGTGTACCAGCCCAGAGGCAGAGGTTTGGTCATCGAGACAGATTTCGTGGCCGTCGCGGGAGTAGCAGAGGCTTGGGACGAGGACAGTCGTTCAGCTCTCATCCCCAGGATGGTCAGCAGTCAGCATGTGGATGTTTTCGATGCGGGAGCCTTCAGCACTTCGTCAGGAATTGTTCCTTAGCACCTCGTCAGGATCGTATTCAGAGAGGCCGTGGACGTGGAAGATTCGCTCAGAGGGCTCAGTCTACCAGAGGAGTTCATCCAGCTGCGAGTGGAGGGCAGACACAGGAGTTTGCTTCTACTCATCGGGGCACGCAGACGTCCAATGTGGAGTTTTCAGGTACCCTTGATTTATATGTTCTTTTCATGTATTCGTTGTTTTTCATGCTTGTACCGTGGTTGGGTAGATTAGTCGTAGTTGTTTTAACTTCTGTCAGCGATTCTTTTGTTGCGCGACACGTATTTCAGTTGTGTGCCAATCGGATAGGAGATAGAGATTCATCCGTCGTTTTGGTCCTTCTAGAGATGTTAGATTTGACATTCTCCTGGGCACGGACTGGTTAACTACGTGCTAGGCGTCTGTGGACTACCGTGAGGAAACCGTCAGGTTTGTTTTCCCCGGCAGGTCAGTTCTTGTTGTGCAGGTGGATAGTAGTGCCGCCTCTCACATCTTGAATTCAGCCTTTTCGCTAGTCGGCTACTGAGGAGATGTCGTGGATTCTTGGCGTTCATTCATGATACCGGAGCCACAGTGGGATTGTTGGACCGGGTTCCTTTCGTGCGAGAGTTTTTCCGACGTTGTTCCGGATAAGCCGGCGAAGCTTGGGGAGCTTAAGGATCAGCTGCAGAGTTGTGGTTTGGGGAGTTTTGTGCGTCTGAGTGTTTCGCTTTTGGAAGCTCCTATTTCTGTTCGTCAAGGAGAAAGACGGCAGTTTAGGGTTGTGTATCGACGGGTCGTCAATTGAACCGGCTTACGGTGCGGATAGGTTTCCGGTACCACGCAGTGACAATTTCTTCGATCAGCTCCAGAGTGCGAGACATTTTCTAAGTTTGCTTGGGATCAGGTCATCATTATTGCGGTTCGGAGTGACGGCATTCCGAAAACTGCCTTATGCGTGCTACGGGCTTTGGGTGTTTTAGTGAGTCATTGGATTCACTGATGCCCTAGCAGCATTTGTAAATGTGATGAACCAGATTTCTTTAGGCCATTCCTCGACCAGTTATTGTTGTGTTATTTACGACATTCTGGTCTACCTAATGTGTCTTGAGGAACAGGAGTAGCACCTGAGGATTTGTTATGCAGATACTGGGAGAGCACCAGCAGTTTGCTAAATTCTCGGAGTGTTTCTTCAGACTTGTTTTGTGTTGACTCCTAGGTCTTGTAGTCACGGGAGACGGTTTTGTATGGTTCCGAAGGAGATCTGGCCCTACAGCTTAGGTCCAGACATGTGTGCTGGACGAAGATCCGCAGATTTTTGGGCTTAGCAGGTTTTTACCGCCGTTTCATGCAGGATTGCGAGAGTAGTGCTCCACCGTCGACTGAATTGACCGAAAAGGAGGTTTCTTTTCTTTGGACTGAGGCATGTGTGCAGAGTTTTCAGCAGTTGAAGATTCTGTTAAACAACTGCATTAGTCCTTTCTTTGCTTTTGGTTCGGGTGACTTTGTTGTTTAACTGTAATGTTTCTTGAGTGGGCTCGAGTGTGTACTGAGGTGACACTATAGAGTTATCGCTTTTGCTTCCCAACATTTGGAGGAAGTACGAGAAGGATATTCCACTCATGATTTAGAGATGGCCGCAGTGGTTTTGCGTTGGAGATTTGGGGACACTACTTGTTCGAGAGTCATGTCAGATTTTCACGGACCACCGGGGCTTAACGTACATCTTCCTACAGCGGATTTTGATTGTTGTGATAGTCTTCTGCAGATTTACAGTTCTTGTGTGATCGTTGAGTACAGCTTAAGTTCGTCTCTACGGAGGGGACAGCTTGCTCATGTCCGCGCCCGACCACTTTCCTTAAATCGTTTTCGCGAGACACTGCCCGCCCATGCTCGTTCGTCAGTGATACTTGAGCATACTCGGCTGGGTAATGATTCGGAGAACTTGATTTGTGACAATGGTGTGCTAAGTTAGGGACGCGTTTGTGTACCTGGTATCATCGGGCAGAGACGTGTAATCCTAGAACATGCACATCTGTCAACTCTCTGTATGCATCCAAGTTCCACCAACATTTAGCGTGACTTGTGAGATAGTTACGGGTGGACAGGGATGTAAAGAGAAGTTTCAGGTTTCGTTTCAAGGTGTCTGTCTTGTTATGTGTTTGGGTCGAGCATCTGAGACCGGCTGGAGAGTTGCAATCTTTAACCGTTCCGAAGTAGGAGTGGGAGCAGATCTCCACGAATTTCGTTATGGTTTCTACCCAAGTTTAGTCAGGGTGTGACTCCATTCGGATTCATGTCATCCGGTTATACTCAATGTGCTCAGTTGTTTCTTGTTAAGTTGTGTGTTTGTTTGATTGTTGACGGCAGTTGGGGATCGTCACTCGCCATCGTTAGGGTTCTCCTTCGATAGCTGTTATCAGGAGACACTCCAATTGGCCACCTTTAGGCTTAGGGGTTAGGTCGTGTCGATCACCAGTCTGTTGTTTTTCTGACTCCGCGTAAGTGGGACTTTGGACCCCAGCTAGTCTAGAGACTTTGGAGATGGTCCAGTTGTGTTAGGTCAGGATGGGAATTGTCCATTGCGAATTGAGGTCTTATGCCGACAGTGTTAGCCATAGACTCGAGTTCGCAGGGGAAGATCATGTATTCCTATGGACTCCCGATGAATGACGTGTTGGATTTTGGGAAGCTTGTCCCAGGATTTAGGTCCTTTTAAGATCCTATAAGCGGGTTAGTTTCGTTGCCCTTAATTTGGCACTTCCGCCCAGATTTTTGGATTTTCACCCCGTATTCCTTGTGATGATACTTTACAATTACCTTCTTGACCTTCCTCATATGATCTAGCACCAGACCACTTAGCTTGACGCGATCTTTCATTCGCCAGCAGCCAATTGTGCTAAGGGCTCGGCAGGTGGAGAAACGTCGGTCAAGGGTCTTGCCATCTGTAAAGGGTTTTCTTGGACGTAGCCGTATAGTGAGATAGTCACTTGAGAGGCTGTGAGCGAGATTTGAGGATTTTTTTTTATCTTCTCTTTGAAGGTACGAGTAGCAGTATATTCTTAAATTCGGGGACGAATTTCTTTTAAGGGGGGGAGATTGTAACACCTTAGAATGTGTTTTATAGCTAATTATATTTTAATATATAGTTTTTAATAAAAAGGTTTACCGATTTGGTTTTGAAATATTTTATCCTATTTACTGAGTATTTTATTAGATTTTTCCTAGGCTTGCACATACTTGTGCATGATAACTAGGTTGTTTTTGGGGTTAAACATGATTAGCAATCATGGTTAACTAACCATTTTCCTTAATCTAGTTTAATATTGTTAGGTGTTTTGGGTTAAATAGTTATGGTTGTTAAAATAAAAAAGGGTTTTATTTTGAATTTTGTTTTGGGTTTTGACCTTGGTGGGAGAGAGAGAGAGTGCATGATGGGGCATCATGGCTTTGCCCATGCCTCCATTAATGAAGAGAGAGGGAGAGAAAGGGTTGACTAATGTAAGCTCTCATTTCCCTTTTCCTTCTCATTCTCTCACTCTCATTCTCTCACACAACATACACACACTCACACACACACCCATCATAATCAGCAGCAGCAGCTAAGACGACAACAACAAAAACATCAGCAACAATAGCAGGAGCAGCAGCAGACAACAGCAATAGCAGCAGCCTCATTAGCAACAACAACAACAATAGCAAGAGCAGCAACAGCAGGAGCTTTAGCAGCAACAGAGAGCATCACAAGAAGTTAGCATCAGCACCAGAAGCAGCTTCAACATCAACAACAACAACAACAGAAGCAGCAGCGGTGGCACCAGCATCAGCAACAGCTGCAGAAGCAAGCAACAGTAGCAGCAACTGTAGTAGCAGGAGCCCCAGCAGCAGTAGTAACCCCTCACACACTTCTTCACCTGCTTCTTAGGGTTCATTAGGGTATATTTCTGAACCCCATTTCATGTTTGCTTAAGTTGTGTGTGGTTTTGTGTCGATTAGTGTTAATTAGCTAGTTTGGTGCTAGTTTTGGTGATTTGTGAGATGTGGTGGTAAATTGTTGATTGTGTTAGCTACCTTAGTTTATTTAAGTGTTTTTAGGGTCACTGAACTGAGTTTAGCCCTGGATTACACTAAAACACCATAAGGTTTCTAAATTGTGCAAATTGGTGTTTTTAAAGCGATATATTAGCAATCTGGAATCTTCTTTTGATCCGGATCCTTCAGAACAAAATTGAGAAAACTGGGGCATGCTCCCTAGGTCTAGATACCACCACCAGAACATGAGCCCCTCATTCTTGTTCCAGGCCGCTGATTTAATGGGTTTGGCCGCAATTTGCGGCCAAGTAGGGGGCTGGGGGGCTGGGGTTTTGGGTAGGGTTGTCTGCAATGTTGTATAGTGCTTTGGCATGTCTAGTTTTGTAAGTTTTGACATGTAGGAAATTCTGGGACTATATATCGTATTTGGTGTTCGTTGTGTTTGCGCGATACGCGCGATACGTGAGTGAGTTCTGTGATCCAGCGTATCGCGGCGTGTCGCGATGGTTTTAGACGCGTACACACACGAATCAGCGTATCGTGCAAACGCGCGTTTAGTTTGCGACGCGAGTTTCTCGTTTTGGTTCGATATCGCGTTTCACGGAATATTTGGCTTATATATGATTTCCATGTCTTATTTGCAAGTTTACAGGCAGGGACTACGGACACTACTACAGGGGGGAGCAGATGGTAGGATTCACCTAGCGTGGAGCGTAGGTGAGTAGATTTAACATCTACAAGGGAATCGCCCGCATGGCGTTATGCGTCTGGGCTAGAATTCAAATACCTGTCGCACATTCTACGTCATTGTTAGAATTGCGCCTTTACTTTATTTTCTTGATATAGTTATACTGTGACTAGCAGCCGTAGGACACTGCACATATTATTGACGGTTCATGTTGCACGAGCACGGATTGTATGCTACACACACACCGTCAATAATTGCCATGTCACACACAACCCCTTATAGATTCTATTGCTTATCACACATGATATCTAGCTTATCGGTATACCTGTAGTGTATCTTACCATTAGTAATAGGTACATATACACCTTGCGATACGGCTACAGGTATACCCTGCACATATTTTACTTATAGGTAGATACCTATACTTAGCTGTACCTTATTGATTTCGCATATATCTGGTTTCAGCTACATGTTCTCATTTATATGCTCACATTCAGATATATCGCATTTATTTGTTCCTGGATTTGCTCATTTGTTTATTTGGATTTTACATGGTGTTTTCTGGATTTGGGAACCGTGGGAGTTCATGAAATTATGCATACATAGAAAAACCCGGTTTCCTTGAGATAATATTTGCGCGTCCACCATGAGTTTTATCGGTGCTGATTATAAACTCCATACGAGGTGTGGTTGCCGTATGAGAGTACATGGTGGGGCCCGGTATGGTTCCCCTCGGCAAGAAGATCGATGGATTTGCCGATTGAGCCTGAAGGCGGGCGAGTACCTACCGGTAACAGTACCCATGACTCGGCGGGGGATCACGGAGACACCGCTGGGAGTCATGTACGTATGCATACGTCGAAAGGCGAGGGTCAGAGCTAGGCACTCGTGCTTTCGGGATAGCGTATGATACGTGATCAGGATTTCTGTGTCGATGCTTGGCACATTGTTTTCATGATATTTCTTTTAATACTTTTGTATATATAACAGGGGATTTAGCCGTTGTTATATATACCCTTACACCAATATTAGTGGAATGGGAGCTAATATATGTGTATTGCCCCCATCATATTTATTTCTGCAAATATATATACCTTTAGGATGTTAGAAACTTACTTGAGATTCGACTTGGGATATAGGTGATTCATTGACATTGGATATTGGATATGAAAGAGATTGTTGATTGTACATTCGAGATATAGGAGAGCTACTCGATATTGTACATTGAGGTGATGTGAGACTTATATGATGTGAGAGCCCAGTTTGGGGGCTGATTTGAGGATTTGGGATTTGAGTGTCTTGATGGATTGTGATCCGGCCACGATGTCAGGTTTCCGTGGAAATGACATGTTGCACCCCATACCTCACACTTATCTATTCTTTGCACAGATTCATATATTGGTAGTACCTGTTAGTGTACCCTTATGATAGTTGCATATTCGCTTTCTCATATCCCTATTGCATAGTTATTGCATACTATTTGTAAGTCCACGTTGCGACCCCCGGTTCTTACGGGGAGGCGGAAACGGTATAAAAATCAAATTTTTAGCGCATGGGGCAACATGGACTAACAAAGTCGGGATCTTTTCCTAAACTAAAGCTAGCAAACAAGCTAAAGAGAGTTAGCTACTCGGAAAGATGGTTATACCTAAACTTGAACTCCTTCTTCTTCAAACTTTTGTAGAGGTTGATGGTGCTTTCCTCGTTGCCTTCTTCCGTCAAAGATGGATCCACCTGAGGGTTCAACCTTCGGGCTCTTTCTCGAACTTTGAGAGAACTAGAATCTTCGGCTTGCTAAACCTTTGATCCTAGAGTGAGTAGAGAGTGTCTAAGGGGTGTTTTCTTTTCAAGGAGAGGGATTCTCAACACATGAGAAGGATTCTCCTTGAGCTTGAGGAAGAAGAAGATGAAGTGAGGAGAGAGAATGAATATGATAGAATGAGCTCTTTTCCTTCTTGCAACCATAACAAAAGGAAAAAGAATTATCTAATTAATAATAATAATTCAAATGAAATAGTTGATGGTTGTATTTGAATGACCATTATCATCACTTCATTAAATGAATGTAAGCTAGAATCAAGGAGTATCCTTGCAAAGCAATGATGATGGTCAAACATTCAACCATGATCAACAAGTCAACCATGGTCAACAAGTCAACAAAATCAACCATGACACAATTTCATTTAATTACTATTATTAATTGATATTTCATAAATCCATTAGGGTTTGGAAAAAGACGACTGTCAACTGTGCATACGCACCCGTTCCGAAACCCTAATGAAAAACCTCTTCCTCCGCCTCAAACAACTGTGCATACACACCTGCATTCTCGTTCCGAGGAACAAGAATACTGAGAGATAAAAGCAACCCCAAAACATATACCAGTATCTGACTCAAACCAGAGCCAGCCAGTAATATCCGTCTGGACTCCAAACGTGCACAAGTGCGCGGATGAGAACGAACCCTGTCGCAAAACCATGCGACCTCTACTCTGTTTTGCCCAGAGGCGAATACCCTCTGTGTGGGACTCTAAAGACTCGACACTACGCTGGCAGTGGGTTTAACAACAGACTGCAAGCTGCACTAGCTGTGCGTAACGGTCCCCAGGTAGATGCCGATAAGAAGGCTGACGAGGTGAACCCCATCTGAACTCCTACTGAGTCTGAATGTGACAGTCTCCGTACAGTCCGGTCTGTTCGTCTGATACATCGCATGGCGGGCCTAGGGGGCGGTAAACATCAGTCCCCCAATAGCGGTACAAGTCGTGTCGGAGTGAAGCCCAAAACACCCTGAGATAACACTGGAAGCCTACCAGTATATCCCGCTTGCCCTGGCCAGGGACTACTCGTGTAATGGCTCTCCTAGACACAGCGCGATGTCAACCCCCAATACCGGGAGAGACGAATCCTTTCTAACCGTCACTGCCTCCAAGTGCTTCGGGACTGCACCCAACCATTACCTGTTTGCACGACTCCTTTGAGCCGTGGTAGGGTAGTGATCAAAGTGCAGTGGGAACACACTCGAGGCGAAGTGTCAGTGTCAAGTCAGCGGACTAAGCTGTACTCATGTCACCTGGGAACTGATAACTGACGATAGGTATAATACCAACCTGTCAGTTCCCGACGAGTCCTGTCCAGTGTACTCGTAACCCAACGAGCACCCGTATACTATCTCCAGTACGACGTACTGATGGCTGTGGGACAGACCATCTCCCATACTGGGATGAGAAGCGCATACGCTAGTCTACTCCGGAGTATCGATGCCCTGTCTCGATAGTCCTGCGACTAGGGACCTGTATAAGGATGTGCTTATAGATTACCCAGCCCCCACTAGTGTGACTGCCATCACAACGCTGGTAATCAAGCAAAGATCCTAAGGGCTCCACTAATGCGTATAGGTGATATCGCAAAATAAACACATGTACACATTGAAGTAGAAACAAACCAAGTAGCATACTACTATATTGAGCAAGATTGTTTATACAAGGTGAATATCCCAAGCTTCCATTAAGTAATATACAAACTAGTATGATACAGTAATGGCCTCTAGGGCATATACACTAACAATCTCCCACTTGCACTAAGGCCATGTACTGGCGTATCGAAGACCTATCATCTCGATCAGCCGCTCGAACTGAGTTTGGGGTAGGGCCTTGGTGAATGGATCTGCAGTGTTTTCTTCTAAAGCAACCCTCCGAACCTCGATCTCCTTGCGATCCACGATCTCCCTGATCAGGTGATACCGCCTCAAGATGTGCCTGGATCTCTGATGGGACCTGGGTTCCTTTGCTAAAGCTATAGCCCTGTTGTTGTCGCAATACAGAGGTATTGGGTCAACAATGGATGGAACCACCTGAAGTTCTTTCAAGAACTTCCTCATCCAGACAGCTTCTTTTGCGGCATCAGATGCAGCGATGTATTCCGCTTCCATCGTCGAGTCTGCAACGGTTTCCTGTTTGGAACTCTTCCAACACACCGCCCCTCCATTGAGGGTAAAGACAAAACCCGACATGGACTTGGAATCATCCTTGTCACTCTGGAAGCTGGAGTCAGCAAAAGCCTCGATCTGGAGGTCTTTTCCGCCATACACCAAGAACATCTCCTTAGTCCTTCTCAGGTACTTGAGAATGTTCTTTACTGCTATCCAGTGTTTCTCCCCAGGGTTTGACTGATACCGGCTTACTACACTCAGTGCATAAGCTACATCCGGTCTGGTACACAATATCGCATACATTATAGAGCCTACCGCAGAAGCGTAGGGTATAATAGACATGCGATCCCTCTCCAAATCAGTCTTGGGAGACATCTCTTTAGAGAGGGTAATCCAGTGACAAGCCGGTAGGTTACCGCGCTTGGAATCTTCCATACTGAATCTTTTCAGTATAGTGTCGATGTACCTGAACTGTGAAAGTCCTAATATCCTTTTGGATCTATCACGATGGATCCGGATCCCCAGGATGTATGAGGCATCACCCAGGTCTTTCATGGAGAACCTGTGTGACAAGAACCCCTTGACAGATTGTAGCATAGGAATGTCATTTTCTATTAAGAGAATGTCATCCACGTATAAAACGACGAATACTACAGTTCTCGCTACAAATCTACAATAGATGCATGGTTCATCTGGATTTTTGATAAAGCCAAATTCCTTGACCGTCTCATCAAAACAGATGTTCCAACTCTGCGATGCCTGCTTTAGTCCATAGATGGACTTAAGCAACTTGCACACCTTTCCGCTGCTCCCACTCTGAATGAAACCCTCTGGCTGATCCATATAGACACACTCCTCTAAATTTCCATTTAGAAAAGCGGTTTTACGTCCATCTGCCAAATCTCATAATCGTGGAAGGCAGCAATGGCAAGAAGGATCCGAATGGATTTCAGCATAGCCACTGGAGAAAAGGTTTCGTCATAGTCCAAACCAGGTCTTTGACGGAAACCCTTTGCTACAAGTCTAGCTTTATAGGTCTCAACCTGTCCATCTACACCAATCTTCCTTTTGAAGATCCACTTGCATCCTACGGGTTTTACCCCGTCTGGAGCAATGTCCAACGTCCATACTTTGTTGGTGTACATGGACTCCATTTCGGTCCGCATTGCATCCAGCCATTTTACCGAGTCAACGCTCTGAACGGCCTGCTGGAAGCTAGTAGGCTCATCTAATCTATGATGCAATCCTCTCTATCCCCGTCAATGAGAAAACCGTAGTATCTCTCGGGCGGATGAGACTGCCTACTACTTCTGCGGAGCGGCATAGGAATGTCCTGTTCTTTTGAACCTACTGGCTCTTCCAAGCTTTCAGTAATAGCTTGTGGTTCTGGAATTTCTTCCAGTTCTATTGCGCTCCCACTTATCTGGGTTTCTAAAAACTCAGTTTCCAAGAAGCGGGCATGTTGAGAGACAAGAACTTTTTGTTCCTCTGCGAAATAGAACAGATACCCCCTGGAGTTCTTTAGGTATCCCACAAACTTACACTGTACTGAACGTGCCTCGAGCTTGTCCGCATGCTGCTTTTTTACAAAAGCTGGACATCCCCATATCTTAAGATACTTAAGACAGGGTTTCTTCCCACTCCACATCTGATATGGGGTGGTAGGCACAGTCTTGGTTGGAGCCTTGTTCAAGAGATATGCAGCTGCTTCTAGTGCATAACCCCAGAAAGATCGCGGTAACTCAGCCTTGCTCATCATGGACCGTACCATATCCAATAGGGTTCGGTTCCGTCTCTCCGATACACCGTTGTGTTGCGGAGTGTATGGAGGAGTAAGCTGAGAGAGAATTCCGTTCTCTTTTAAATAATCCAGGAACTCGGCACTTAAGTATTCTCCACCTCAATCCGATCTTAGAATCTTAATACTTTTGCCGGTCTGTTTTTCTACTTCATTCTTATATTCCTGGAACTTTTCAAGGGCTTCGGACTTATGTTTCATTAAGAAGACATAACCGTACCTTGAAAAATCATCCGTAAAAGTAATGAAGTAAGAATAACCGCTTCGCGCATGTGTAGACATTGGACCACACACGTCACTGTGTATAAGTCCCAAGAGCTCGCTCGCTCTTTCTCCGTGTCCAGTGAATGGAGTCTTTGTCATCTTTCCCATGAGACAAGATTCACAAGTGGCATAAGACTGATACTCGAACGGATCCAAGTATCCTTCTTTATGTAACTTAGTCAACCGTGTCTCATTGATGTGACCCAGTCTACAATGCCATAAGAAAGCCTGATTGATATCTGGAGACTTTCTTTTATGTGTATTCTGGACATTGAAAATCTGTGGTTGGTTTAATACGTATATACCATTGCTCAGTGTACCTGACCCAATCAGAACTTGATTAAGGTGAATGTTTACAACATTACTTACAAACACAAATTCATAACCTTCTTTAGAAACCAAAGATACAGAAATGATATTACAAGTTGCGTTGGGTACAAAAAAGCAATTACGCAAAACCAAAACATGTCCATCTGACATTCCCAGGTGATAGTCCCCCACGGCTTTAGCATCCATGCTAGCTCCGTTCGCAACTCTGAGGGTCATGTCACCTGCCTTCAAAAACCTACGGTTTCTCAACGCCTGCAAAGAATTATAGATATGAGATCCTGATCCGGTATCCAATACCCAGGAAGTAGAGTTTATAGAAAGACAGTTTTCAATAACATACACACCTGAAGCTGAAGCCGCAACCTGCTTCAGTTCCTGTGTCCTGGCTTTCCAAGCCCTGCAATCTTTCTTCCAGTGTCCACTCTTGTGACAATAGAAGCATTCCTCTTTACCCACAAGCTTCCCCGCAATCTTTGTTGCCTTTGCTTTTCCCTTCGTATCCACTTTACTAACACCGCCCCTTGGTTTGGCGGGGGCTTTCCTCTTCTTTCCCTTGGCTTTCGCCTTGGACCTAGAAGAAGAAGATCCTCCTACAAACAAAGTGGATGTTTCCCTACCTTTCTGTAGGGTGCCCTCTGCACTCTTCAGCATGTTGAGGAGTTCTGAAAGTTCAACTTCTTTTTCTTGCAAGTTGAAATTCAGTATGAACTGGGCGTAAGTGGAAGGAAGGGACTGGAGAACTAAGTCCTTATAGAGCTCACTCTCCAACGTGGTCCCAAGTTCCGCGAGCTCCTCAATGTAGCCAATCATCTTAAGCACGTGGTCCGCTACCGATGATCCGACGGCCAACTTTGCCGAAAATAACTTCTTCGACACTTCGTATCTCGCGATACGAGACTGCTCTCCATACAGTTCTTTTGTATGAAGAAATATGGATTCCAAGTCCATATTCTCGTGCCTCCTCTGAGGTTCGAGGTCCATAGAGGCAAGCACGAGGCACCTGGCCTTCGCGCAATCAATCTCCCAAGTCTTACGGATTTCCTTATCCGCGGCGCTGGAGGTGGGACCTGGGACGGGGGGAGCTTTGGTGGTAAGAAGATACCCCAGCTTGTCGTAAGTGATTGCCATTTTGACATTCCTTAGCCAATCTTTGTAGTTTGTCCCTGTCAGTATGTTTTTATCTAGAAGTAACTTAAGTCCAGTCATTTCGATTTGGTCGCTGCAGGGGGGAGAGAAGAAACACTTTAGCATGATGCTCTTGCAAGTTTAGAATGGTTTTTAATTTGTCTAAACAGGATGGCTCCCACTGTCTCTCGAATCCCTCCTCAAACCACAAAGGAAGAATTAGCCGGGATCAATCCCACCGCACAATACTTGCTTAACCGTTCAGCCAGGCCAGTATCGGTACTTCGAGGGAGGTTTTCCAACGCTTTCGTGAAGTTCCTTAATTTAAGAACCTCTTTTTCCTGGGGGCGTAGCCCCGCTAACACCTTTCTAGGCACCTACTAGGTTTATAGCATTGATCGTTTAGTGAGAAATTTCCCGAGGAGTAGCATATACTCACAGTAGGATCGGGATCCAAATATCATCGCGTGACGAAACTGAAGGAATCCTACCAGAATCATCACACTCCAAATGGTATGCAAATCTAGCAAGTTTCAGTACTTATGAAACTCCCGATGTGGATTTTTGCCCCATGCTCTTATGACCTTGACGAAGGTCAACAAATCATAAGTCACATGTCACGTTCTGCCCGTCATTATCCAGGTTAATTTGAACCCACCCGTATATACCCTTGACGAAGGTCAACAAGGCAATACGACTGTTCCAAACCAACGCATCTATCTATGCTACATATGAACACCCAACAGCTACCAATCTCTATGCCTTGACGAAGGTCAACAAACATAGCTTGAATACTATTGAATATTCATACGAAACGACAGAGGGCTACGAATGGTTTTGGCGAAACCGTGAACGTAGTGAACTTGATAAAATCGATGGAACGAGATAGCTTTTAGAAGGAGTGGCTCAAGCTCCGCATTTAAAAGTTAGTTTTGAAAAGAACCGAGTGGTTTTTCGAAAGTGTTCCAACGACTTTAACTTGGTTTATTATCTTGCATTAGTTCTTTTAATGCGTGATATTCTTGCATTAGTTCTTTTAATGCGTCCCATCATTTAATCCTACCATTGCAGAAAACAACCAAAATATGACGTACGCTTATGCCATTCGCATTCGCCACGGGGTCCCGTCATCACCCGTTAGGTTACTTAACTAACGACAGAGCGGGGGCTGGGCTAGCGCAGCTGTAAAACATAAGCAACGCCTAAATATAAAGCAATGATAGACATTACAGATCACAGATGAATACATTGGATATACTAGGAATCCGCAATCCGTTCGAGCCTGCAACGAAAAGCGGATTACACGGTAGCGGTGAATAGCAAATACCCCACCCAAGACCCCTACGGGTGCGGCAAACTAACCGCCAAGAACCCGGTAGTTTGTGCACCCCTCCATGGGTCTATCCTAGGAGCAAAAACAGTAAAAAGAATTATACAATGATGGCTACAACCCCGACCCGGTTGTGCGGCCATACAAATAATATTATTACATCAATTTACATATTACAAATGAATGAAAGAAAAACAAAAGCTCATCTCACATCCACCCCGGCTATTCACCCGCGACAGTCCAACACATTCATATACACATTCCAATATCAAACACAGATCACAGAGATGTATAACCCCGACTAATCGACTTATAGCGATTAGCCGACATTCAATACATACAAACATCACAGATATAACCAATATAGCCAAAGTGTAGCGAAGTTCGAAAAAAATACGGATTTATAGGACCCCAAAAGTAAATTTCTTTTCTGGAAAATCTGGGCACATATAACATATTTGAAAAATCCTAAAATCCTACCAGAAGAACACTGCACAAAACACGATCGCATGAAGAGCCCAAACGGCGGTGGATCCGCGGCGAAGAGAATAGCTAAGGCCGCGGATCCGCGGCGGTTTGAAGGATTCATGGTATCGTTTTTCGTAGGTGTTCTCACAAAACCCTGAGCCGATTTTAGGAGTAAAAAGTTTTACTTTTAGAGCACAAAAAATTTCAACAGAAACTTAGGGTTTTTGATTTCCGGTTTTTGTGATTTTTCGGTTTCGAACTTCCATACACTTCGCTACCAAGCTAGTTTAAGTTTAGTTAGCCTATGATACCACTGTAAGTCCACGTTGCGACCCCCGGTTCTTACGGGGAGGCGGAAACGGTATAAAAATCAAATTTTTAGCGCATGGGGCAACATGGACTAACAAAGTCGGGATCTTTTCCTAAACTAAAGCTGGCAAACAAGCTAAAGAGAGTTAGCTACTCGGAAAGATGGTTATACCTAAACTTGAACTCCTTCTTTTTCAAACTTTTGTAGAGGTTGATGGTGCTTTCCTCGTTGCCTTCTTCCGTCAAAGATGGATCCACCTGAGGGTTCAACCTTCGGGCTCTTTCTCGAACTTTGAGAGAACTAGAATCTTCGGCTTGCTAAACCTTTGATCCTAGAGTGAGTAGAGAGTGTCTAAGGGATGTTTTCTTTTCAAGGAGAGGGATTCTCAACACATGAGAAGGATTCTCCTTGAGCTTGAGAAAGAAGAAGATGAAGTGAGGAGAGAGAATGAATATGATCGAATGAGCTCTTTTCCTTCTTGCAACCATAACAAAAGGAAAAAGAATTATCTAATTAATAATAATAATTCAAATGAAATAGTTGATGGTTGTATTTGGAATGACCATTATCATCACTTCATTAAATGAATGTAAGCTAGAATCAAGGAGTATCCTTGCAAAGCAATGATGATGGTCAAACATTCAACCATGGTCAACAAGTCAACCATGGTCAACAAGTCAACAAAATCAACCATGACACAATTTCATTTAATTACTATTATTAATTGATATTTCATAAATCCATTAGGGTTTGGAAAAAGACGACTGTCAACTGTGCATACGCACCCGTTCCGAAACCCTAATGAAAAACCTTTTCCTCCGCCTCAAACAACTGTGCATACATACCTGCATTCTCGTTCCGAGGAACAAGAATACTGAGAGATAAAAGCAACCCCAAAACATATACCAGTATCTGACTCAAACCAGAGCCAGCCAGTAATATCCGTCCGGACTCCAAACGTGCACAAGTGCGCGGATGAGAACGAACCCTGTCGCAAAACCATGCGACCTCTACTCTGTTTTGCCCAGAGGCGAATACCCTCTGTGTGGGACTCTAAAGACTCGACACTACGCTGGCAGTGGGTTTAACCACAGACCGCAAGCGGCACTAGCTGTGCATAACGGTCCCCAGGTAGATGCCGATAAGAAGGCTGACGAGGTGAACCCCATCTGAACTCCTACTGAGTCTGAATGTGACAGTCTCCGTACAGTCCGGTCTGTTCGTCTGATACATCGCATGGCGGGCCTAGGGGGCGATAAACGTCAGTCCCCCAATAGCGGTACAAGTCGTGTCGGAGTGAAGCCCAAAACATCCTGAGATAACACTGGAAGCCTACCAGTATATCCCGCTTGCCCTGGCCAGGGACTACTCATGTAATGGCTCTCCTAGACACAGCGCGATGTCAACCCCCAATACCGGGAGAGACGAATCCTTTCTAACCGTCACTGCCTCCAAGTGCTTCGGGACTGCACCCAACCATTACCTGTTTGCACGACTCCTTTGAGCCGTGGTAGGGTAGTGATCAAAGTGCAGTGGGAACACACTCGAGGCGAAGTGTCAGTGTCAAGTCAGCGGACTAAGCTGTACTCATGTCACCTGGGAACTGATAACTGACGATAGGTATAATACTGTAAGTGCACGGCGGCGCCCCGGCCGTCAATCCGACGCCGGAATGCGGAAGCGGTGATAAACTTAAATTTTTGCGGACTTTGCAAACCGGCACCACCGCGCACTAAACTCCGGATCGTAACCATTAAACTAGTCTAGCTAACTAACAAGAGGGGAAGAGATGTACCGACTAATCCGAGTCCTCCGGTCTTCATCTCCTCTCCGATCTCCGCGCGGGATCTCAGGTCGTCGCCTCCTCGCCGGAAGGGCACCACGTCGCCTGCATCTTTTACGGGCTCCCACCTCAATACCGAGGCAACTCGGGCGCGAAGCTGGCGAATCGACGCGTCCAAGATTTGCTGTAGGAAGTAGTGTAGAGTATGTCTCTTTGGGGTTGGTTGCCTTTGGATGGAGGAAACATGAATGGACTTTGGAATGAAGTGAGGAATTTTGCAAGCTTGAAAATGATATGTGAATTAATCCCTCATACCAAAAATGAACTCCTCTCTCTCTCCAAAATGGTGTGGCCGGCCAAGTCTATATGAGGGAAAATGGTGGGAGGAATTAACAAAGGAAGGTGAGTGTAGGAGATAGAAGGAGGTGACCACAACAAAGACATGAACCATGCTTCATTAAAACCAAACCATACCCTTTCAATCATCATTAAATGCAAGCATGGAAGAAAGAATCAAATCCTATCATAATCAAACCATTATGCAAGAAAACCCCTCCACAAAGATTATTTGCACAATTGCAAATAACCCCCTCCATCGGAAAAGTCCGGCCGGGAAAGAACAAAGGAAAACCGGCCGGAACGGAATGCAAACTGGCAACTCCAGAAAACTGGTCCCGTAATAAATTACAGGAAAACCCCGATACTGTGCATACACACCCGCATCTGTATTCCGTCCGGATACAAATGCAAAAAGACAAAATCTACACTGTACTAAACTAGGACCGGCTTAAACCAAAGCCGGCTAGTATTATCCGTTCGATCCTGATCCGTGCAATACCGCACGTATCTGATCGAACCCTGCCATATACCTATACGGCTACTAGTACAAACTGTCCGATCCTGATCCGTGCAATACCGCACGTATCTGATCGGACCCTGCCATATCTCCATACGGCCTCTACAGCGTTTCGCCCGAAACTTGAGTAACTGAAAGTGTGGTGGACTCTAAAGACTCGTCAATACTATGGCTGTGGATTTAACCACTAGCACGTCAGAGGTATAAGCCAATACATGACGGGCCACCAGCTATTGACTAAAAGGGACGTCGATGAGCGAACTCATCCTGACACCCTACTGAGCCTGTCAGTGACAATATCCGTGCAGTCCGGTCCGTTCGTCTATGAGCATCGCATGGCGGGCCTAGGGGGTTGGTAAAAGTCAGACCCCCAAAAGCGGTACAAGTCGTGTCGGAGTGTAGCCCAGAACACCCTGAGATACTACTGGAATACCTACCAGTAAATCTCCTTGCCTTGGCCAAGGACTTTGTGTAATGGCTCTCCTAGACACAGCACGACCTCACCCCCAATACCGGGAGAGACGAACCCCTGAAGATACGCTCACTGCCTCCATGTGGCTCGGGACTGTACCCAACTAAAACCTGTTTGCACGACTCCTTTGAGCCGTGGTAGGGTAGTAATCAAAGTACAGTGGGAACTCACACGAGACAAATGACGATCCCCAGGTCGATGAACTAACCTGCACACATGTCACCAGGGAACTGCCATCTGACGTCTGGTATATGACCAACTAGCATGTTCCCGGCGAGTCCTGTCCGGTGTACTCATAACCCAATGAGCACCTGTATACATCTTAGGTGATCCAACTGACACCAGTGGCTTGTGAGACCGGCCACCGCCCCTCGTCGGGGTCTCGACTGTATACACTAGTCTACTAATGGAGTATCGATGCCCAGTCTCGAAACTCCCACGACTAGGGACCATTTAAGGATATGCTTGTAGACCCCCAGCTCCCACTTATATGATCGCCCTCATACTGCTGGTGGTCAAGCAAGAATCCTAGGGGCTCTATCAACGTGTAATAGCGACGTGTCAGGTCACCTAAAGCAGTACACGATGATAAAGGTAAACCAGATAGCATACTATCATCTCGAGTAAGACTGTCCTACCGGGATAGGTCCTCCCTCAATCATTACAATCACGTACCTGTGACCTAATAATTGACTCTGAGGGCACTATCTCCAACAATCTCCCACTTGCACTCAAGGCTAATTATTGCGATGTCGCATACTCACAGCCCGTGTGATACCGAACACCCAAATCCTCTACTAGTCAGTCTCACAAAGCTCGTTTGCGGAACTATTGCGTTCGAGGAATAGCCTCAGTGAGTGGATCCGCTTTGTTGTTTCTTTCCATGTCTCTCTATATCTCATGTTCGCGGAGAAACCCATCTCCCGAAATGAGCAATACCTGTCTTAGAATGTGTCTGGATGTCTGATGGGACATAGCTCATAAATGAACTCCAAATCCAAACTTCTTAGACTGTATCGTCAACTGAACTTAATCAGTATCCTGCGCGCCATGCCTCCCTCAGTATTGCCTTGGATCACCTGTCCAAAATACTGCCCCTCGTCAGAGGGAAAACTATAACTCTGACAACCTCCTTGTCGTCCATGTCACCTTGGAAGCCTGGAATGATAACCGTCTCCTGAATGAGGCTGTCGTTATCATATCCCTAGAACATCCACTTATGTTCTAAATCTGCTTCCGACTGTTTCTCCAGGATTGGATTAATGTCAACTTATTGCATCTAGTGCAAGAACAACATCTGGTGTGGTACTTGACATCTCATGATTGACTCAATTGCCTAAGCAAGTGATCTGCCAATCATGCACGTCCCTCTCCCTTTAGTCTGTAAGACACCTTTGGAGAGGGTGACTCCATTACCTGCAGGTACACTACCGTGCTAGGAGTCGTCCATCCTAAATACTCTTAGAATGCTGTCAAGTACCCTGATTGGGAAACCACCCAAATCTAGATCTAAAACCATAGATCCAGTAACCAGTATGTCTGATATAAAATCCATTTTCTTTGTGGAGAAACAACTGTGTGACGACCAAAGTACAACCGATCGTAGTGTAGGAGTTTCTTTTCCTACTCTGTGTATATCATCCAAATACCAGGATATCACACCCTACTACCTTCTCAACAGATCCATCCCCTTTTCTGATGAAGTCAAACCCATGACTGTCACATCAGAAATAGATGATCTATCTCCGCTACATCTGCTCTAGTCTATAAATAGACATAAGCTACTTGTCCACCAATGCTTCCGCTGCTCCCACTGACTACGACAACCCTCTGGCAGAGTCATATAGACGTACACTTCTAAAGCAAGTTTAGAACGACGCTATACTCATCCTCCTGCCGGGTCTCGCAGCCTGGAACAACAGCAATGGTAATTGTGGGTAAACAAGAACTTCCCTATAACCGTCCTTGAGGCTACTGTAGTACCTCTCGGGTGCCTGAAGTTACCCACCTTATCTGCGGAGTGGCCAATGGAATGTCAATCCAGATTGAATCTTTAGGTTCCTTATCAAATCTTCAGTAATCGTTTGTGGTTCTGGAATCACTTCCAGTTCTACCATACTCCCACTACTGTTTTCTGAAAAAATCCATTTTTAATAAAACTGTGGCGAGTCTAGAACAATATCGCTATTGTTCATCCAGATGGTAGAAAATCAACCCTCGTCATAGCCTGGGTCAACCCACAAACAGCCATTACAGAAACGTGCCTTGAGTTATCCAGTGTCTGGTTTTAATCATAAACCGGACAACTCCCCGTACCTTAACATCGTTAAGATATGAACTGTTCTATATCCAATATAAAAACAGAGGCACTGAATTAATTGAACCAGATTCAAATCATGCAGCTGTCCCCAGCGCATGTCAACTAAATGGAAGGAGGCCGATCAGCGTTACTCAACTTAGGAATGCTTCCAATTATAAGTAACCTGAAAGAGAAGCAATTTCTCTTAATCATCACTTTCAACTGAATACCACAAGTATCTACATCTTCGATCACCTTGAAGAATCCCGATACTTGCTATACCTGGTTCTCTACTCTATTCAAATACCTATAACTTCTCCAAATTCGGACCCTGTATTTCCACGAAACACCTGTCTAAAAAATAGAGGAGTCATAAGTAAACTGAATATAGTACGAGGACCATCCCCTCTGTCCTGATGGACCCTGGACAATATACAATACTCTGTACAAGTCCCTTGAGTCTGATAACTCATTTACTGTGTGTCGTAGGTTGAAAACTGTACTTATGGTTAAGAAGAATTACACCGCTGTTTAATGCTCCTTACCTAACCATCCACTGATATAGGTAAATGTCGTAGACATAATTTCATAAAGGTATATCTCACTCTATGAAAATAGACGTACAGATATATCAATTTGAAACTGGTACATAACAGCGGATATTCAAAACCAAATATTTGCCGACCGGCAAACATCCCAGGTGATTTCCTCAAATATCACCGATTACAACGAATCCCGATATAATGAGGATGATCACCTTATTACCAATAACCTACTCCCACTCACCATCTGTAAAACCATACAGATGTGAGAATCAAACCTGGTAAATACATACCCTGGAGTAAGTATCTAATCGGGAAATCAGTTTTCTTTTAACAGTACACAGTGAACTTGTTGGAGATAGTGCCCTCAGAGTCAATTATTAGGTCACAGGTACGTGATTGTAATGATTGAGGGAGGACCTATCCCGGTAGGACAGTCTTACTCGAGATGATAGTATGCTATCTGGTTTACCTTTATCATCGTGTACTGCTTTAGGTGGCATGACACGTCGCTATTACACGTTGATAGAGCCCCTAGGATTCTTGCTTGACCACCAGCAGTATGAGGGCGATCATATAAGTGGGAGCTGGGGGTCTATAAGCTTATCCTTAAAAGGTCCCTAGTCGTGGGAGTTTCGAGACCGGGCATCGATACTCCATTAGTAGACTAGTGTATACAGTCGAGACCCCGACGAGGGGCGGTGGCCGGTCTCACAAGCCACTGGTGTCAGTTGGATCACCTAAGATGTATACAGGTGCTCATTGGGTTATGAGTACACCGGACAGGACTCGCCGGGAACATGCTAGTTGGTCATATACCAGACGTCAGATGGCAGTTCCCTGGTGACATGTGTGCAGGTTAGTTCATCGACCTGGGGATCGTCATTTGTCTCGTGTGAGTTCCCACTGTACTTTGATTACTACCCTACCACGGCTCAAAGGAGTCGTGCAAACAGGTTTTAGTTGGGTACAGTCCCGAGCCACATGGAGGCAGTGAGCGTATCTTCAGGGGTTCGTCTCTCCCGGTATTGGGGGTGAGGTCGTGCTGTGTCTAGGAGAGCCATTACACAAAGTCCTTGGCCAAGGCAAGGAGATTTACTGGTAGGTATTCCAGTAGTATCTCAGGGTGTTCTGGGCTACACTCCGACACGACTTGTACCGCTTTTGGGGGTCTGACTTTTACCAACCCCCTAGGCCCGCCATGCGATACTCATAGACGAACGGACCGGACTGCACGGATATTGTCACTGACAGGCTCAGTTGGGTGTCGGGGTGAGCTTCCTCATCGACGTCCCATTTGGTCAGTACCTGGTAGCCCGTCACGTATTGGCTTATACCTCTGACGTGCTAGTGGTTAAATCCACAACCAAGGTGTTGACGAGTCTTTAGAGTCCCCCACATTTTCAGTTACTCAGCTTTCGGGCGAAAGGTTGTAGAGGCCGTATGGAGATATGGCAAGGTCGGATCAGATACGTGCGGTATTGCACGGATCAGGATCGGACAGGTTGTAGAGGCCGTATGGAGATATGGCAGGGTCCGATCAGATACGTGCGGTATTGCACGGATCAGGATCGGACAGTTTTTACTATAGGCCGTATGGTTATATGGCAGGGTTCGATCAGATACGTGCGGTATTGCACGGATCAGGATCGAACAGATATTACTGGCCGGCTTTGGTATAAGCCGGATCCTAGTATAGTACAGTGTAGAGTTTGTCTCATTGCATTTGTATTTCGGTCGAAATACAGATGCGGGTGTGTATGCACAGTATCGGGGTTTTCCTGTAATTTATTACGGGACCAGTTTTCTGGAGTTGCCAGTTTGCTTTCCGTTTCGGCCAATTTCCATTGTTCCGTTCATTGGCCGAAGATTGGTGGAGGAGGGCTTATTTGCATTGTTGCAAATAAGTATTTGTGGAGGGGGTATTTGCTTATTGTTGTATCATGACATCTTTTCATTGACCTTGACTTCTTCTTGTCATGATGGCATGACTTTTGGCTCATCATGGTTGTTGATGATGAGGTTGGTGGTTGGTGTTGGAGTGTTGGACTTTCCTTGCTATCATTTCTTTTGCATGATAGCTTTCCTCTCTCTCTTTGGTATTAGTAGAGAATGGCTCCCTCTTTTGTCTCTCTCTTGACTCTCCATTCTCACCCTCCTCTCATGGCCGGCCACTTGTGAGGTGGTGGGGTTTTTCTTTTGGTTGTGAGAAAAATGTCATTCTCATTCTTTTGCATGATACATTTTTCCTCACCTCTCTCAAAGTTCTTTTTCCTCCACAAAAAGGCAACTCCACAATCCCAAAAAGAGACACAAGCTCACTACATATTCTACAACGAACCTTGGGCACGTCGAGTAGCCGGCTTCGTGCCCGAGTTGCCTCGGCATAGAGGTGGGAGCCCGTAAACGATGTAGGCAACGTGGTGCACTTCCGGCGACGAGGATGAGACGGACGGAGATCCCGCGAGGAGATCGGATTGGAGATGAAGACCGGAGGACTTGGATCGTCGGTATATCTCTTTCCCATCTTGTTAAGTAGCTTAGACTAGTTAATGGTAACGATCCGGGTGATAGTGCGCGGTGGTGCCGGTTTGCTAAGTCCGCAAATTTTAAGTTATTCACCGCTTCCGCATTCCGGCGTCGGATTGACGGCCGGGGCGCCGCCGTGCACTTACAGTGGTATCAGAGCCTCCCCATTAACTTAGTCTAGCTTTGTGTAATGTGTTTGCATTTCCGATCGATCAAAAAGTTCCAAAACTGCATTTTAGTTCGCATCAGTTTCTGTTGAAAATTTTTGGTCTCGAAAAATTTTTCAGGTTATAAAATATTGATGTAATGGAAAATATAAGAGTTCTGTAAAAATTTGATGAAGTAACTCCACAGTTGGAGCGCGGAACCGCCGCGAAAACCCCCTTTGTGCGGCCCTTCCGCCGCGCACTATTCACATCACTTCACCATTTTTTTACAGAGGCCTTTTGGGCTTAAAATATGGGCTTTGGAATATTAAAGTTGGGCCAATTGTTTCTGTGAGTGCTACAGTTTTCTTTGGGGCCCACTTGTTAATTGTTTGATCAATCGGAAATTTTTTAAACACATTTTTCACAGTATTTACATTATATCTGCGACCGTGAATGTCACTCGATCGGTAAATCCGGTCTAACTGCTATAGCCCGGTTAGACGGATTTGCGAACGTGACTTTCACGTTGATGTTCTATGTATTTGCTGTGATGTTGCGGATCGGTCGTGGGGGATAGCCTGGATGCAATGCTAGTACAGTTCTGTTGTATTATGTACATTTGATATTGCGGGGCGAGCGTCCGACATGTGGACTGCCGTCACTGCCTGTTTGTATTATTCTTTTGGGGCACGACCTGGTTGCGGTCGATGTACCCGGTGTATGTATATTTTACTTTCTGTACTAGGATTGCCCCGCGGAGGGGTGCACGGATAGCCGGGTTCTGGAGGGCAACAAGCCCGCATCTCATGGCATTGAGACGGAGGAGGCTTCACTCTAGGATTGGCGGGCTATTCGCCGCACTCGTAGGGGGTACAGGTTGACCCAGGAGGGGTGCCCAAGTTGCCGGATTCCGTGAAGTGCTGGGTGGTCCATTCACGGGGCTGAAGGGGGCTGCCTCGCTTCAGGTTTTGGCGGGTGACTTGCCGCGCCCGTAGGGGTCTAGGATTTCATTGCACAGGCTATCCACACGACCAGGGGAACGTCGGGTTTCAGTAGTGGCTCTGTGAAACCCGGGGATCCCAGATATCTGTATTGTTTCTGTGATGCTGTTCATTCTCTGTGATGTTGCATTTCTTTCACGCCTTGAGCGAAATATAATATATTGGTATATATATTAGTAGATGTCGTATATGTTTTGCATCCGCGCTAGTCCAGTCCCCGCTCTGTCGTTAGTAAGCTAACCTAACGGGTAATGACGGGACCCAGTGGCAAATGCGGATGGCATATACGTACATCAGTATATTTTCGTTCTTTTTGGTGTGATCAATTGATGGGACTGCATTGATTCGGATCAATGCAAGTTAAAACAAACCTAATCTGATGTTGTTGGAACACTTTTCAAAAAGCTGTTATTGCAAGGACGTTTACTTTTGTTTTGCATCGTGGTATTCATTGGAATATCCTGCTCCTCAGTCGACGAGGCAAGGGCCGAGATCCCTTCACCGGGAGTGACCCCTTGGACAGAAGTTTGCGTCAGGGCATTAACTTCACTATAGCCGATTACTTTTGCTTTGCATCGCGGTATTCATTTGGAATATCCTGCACCCCATTCTACGGGGAAAGAGCCGAGATCCCTTCACAGGGAGTGACCTCTTTAGCAACGGTTTTCGTCACTATATTTTTAAAAGCTATCCGTTCCT